>OY725354.1:22272533-22872533 GCA_963243735.1 Neocrepidodera transversa | reverse complement strand
GTTTTCTACTTTCCCCTATTTTTTTTCCACTCTTTCCACTTCTTTTTATCTACTTTTTTTCCTACATTTTCTATTATATTTTTTACTAATTTCTTTGTGTCATACTTTTTTGTTCCACTTTTTCCCGGTAAAACTTTTTTTCTACTTCTTTCCCAATTATTTTCACTTTTCCCCTATTTTTTCCACTTTTCCCCCTACTTTTTCACTAATTTTTTTATATTTCAAACTTTTTCCACTTTTTTCCCGACTCATTTTTTCTCCTCTATTTATATTATTTCATTTTTTTTCTGCAATTTTTTCACCATCCTTTTTTCCTCTTACTTTTTTACCAATTTTTTTATATTTCAAATTTTTTTTCCAATTTTTTCCCCCATTTTTTTGCTTTAAATATTTTTTTACATATTTTCCCCTACATTTTTTAGTTTCAAACTATTTTTCCCCTTTTTTCCTAACTTATTTTTTCTCCTGTTTCTTCAGTAATTTTTTTGTTTCCAACTTTTTTCCCATTATTTCCCCACCCTCTTTCCCCTACTTTTTTAATAATTTATTTGTGTTCCACTTTTTCTCCTCAAAAACTTTTTCCATATCTTTCAATATTTTTTTCACTTTTCCCCTACTTTTTCCATGCTTTTTTATTCCACCCTTTCTACTGTTTTCCATTTTTTCTCACACTTTTTTTTTACTAATTTCTTTGTGTCGAACGTTTTTTGTTCCACTTTTTCCTATTAAAACTTTTTTCCATTTCTTCCCCTACTTTTTTTATTTTATCCTTTCCCCTACTTTTTTATTCTGTCCTTTTCCTACTTTTTCCCTCTAATTCTCATAAATTTTTGACTAATTTTTTTGTGTAAATTTTTTTTTGTTCCAATTTTTCCCCTTAAATCTTTTTTTCACTTCTTTTCCTGTTTTTCACTTTTCTCCTATTTTCTTCCACTTTTCCCTACTTTTTTATTCCTCCCTTTCCCCTACTTTTTTTCACTTTTCTCCTACATTTTTTACTAATTTTTTATTTCTTTGTGTAAAACAAACTTTTTTCTCTTTTTCACTAATTTTTTTACAATTTAAAATTTGAAACTTTTTTTTACCAATTTTTCACCTACTTTTTTTCCCACTTTTCGCCCCAGCCTTTTTCCCCTACTTTTTTTCCACTTTTCGCCCCAGCCTTTTTTCCCCTACTTTTTTAGTTTCAAACTTTTTCCCCAATTTTTTTATATAGAATCTTTGTTTTTTATTTCCAATTTTCTCCCTCTCCCTTTCTATCAGTACCAATGGATTGGTAAGGGGAGAAAGATAGGGGAAAGAAAAAAATAATTTCTCAAAAAAGTGGAAATTTGACAGAAACTGACAATAATGAGAAAAAATGGGTAGTATTAGAAAAAACGGGGTAATTTCAAGAAAAAAGGTGACAAAATTTGACAGAAAAGAGGGGAAATTTTGAAGGAAGAGGCCTTATGCCGAAATAAGGGCTAATTTTCAGAAAAAAGGGGTAATTTTATAAAAGAAAAGTGACAAAGTGAAAAGAGAAAAAATTTCGGACAAAAAAATTAACAGCATTTGAGAGAAAAGAGGGAACATTTATTTCGTAAATATATATCAGGATTCGAACCTGGAACTTTCATATGTAACGTCTACACTCTACCACTAGACCACATCGTTCATTTTTCTTAAAAATCAACTAAACTGTTTATCATCAACTTCTGATGATGCTAAGATAGTTAGCGAAACGTACGTAGATTGTTAAAAAAGTGTAGTTTTGGTTAGTGGTGACAATATTCTTCAACACTGTGTCTAATATACTTAACCGTGTCTCTAGCCACGGATTTCACCTTTAATTTTTTTTTTAATGAATACAGGGTGTTGAAAATTTCAATGTACACTATTGGGATTTCGTTAATCGTTATAGAACAAAGTTGGTTAAATGGGAAAAAGTTGCATATTATCAAGACGAATTTACTGGATTTTGACAAATTTTAATATCAGTTTCCGAGATATTTGCTTAAAACCAAAATTGACGATTTTCGTTTTATTTAATTATCACCTTTAGTTTTAAAGATAGAAGACAACTTTTTTAATCCTTTTTGTTGAAGACCAAACACCGTTTAACATAGCTTGGTCAGTTTTTCGATACGACGTTTCATCTTTAAAGAGCATTCCTCAAATTTTTCTCTTAAATACGGACCTGTACTTTTTATTTAATTTTTGAAATCTTCATTTTGTTCTCTTTCCAACCATGTATCACACTTAATTTTTTTTTATTAAATTTCAACAAGCAACTATTCTTTAGGAAATTTTATAAGTACTGTCCTGTTTATTTCATTCCAGAATATTTTTAAACCATCTTGAATAACTTGGCTTTTGAACATGTTTTCGGAAAAATTAAAAAAAAAAGTTAGCACCTAGGAAAAAGCACAATTTAATCACAAAAATGCATACACAAATCTACAATTACAACAAATAAATAACGAGGTCGTTTAAATGAGACAAAAGTTTTTTTTTTACATTTATTTTTTATTTTATTATGTTCTTGTTATTATTTATTAGTTAAAGATTAAATTATATTTTCTATTCTCCGATTACTGTTATGTAAAAAATGTAATTCAAATATTTAATAGTGCCCAATAACTTAATGTTTAATTAATTTTATTCGAAAAGATTTATGAATATTCAAGATGAAAATGATCAGGACCGTATTTACAAAATTTTCTAAACTACAGTTCATTGTCGAAATTTAATTAAAAAAAATTAAGTGTGATACATGGTTGGATAGAGAACAAAATGGGGATTTCAAAAATAAAATAAAAAGTACAGGTCCGTGTATAAAAAAAAATTGAGGAATGCTCTTTAAAGACGAAACGTCGTATAGAAAAACTGACTACGCAATGCTAAATGGCATTTGGTCTTCAACAAAAAAGGTTAAAAAAGTTTTCTTCTATCTTTAAAAATAATGGTGATAATTAAAACGAAAAACGTCAATTTTGCTTTGAAGCAAATATCTCTGAAACCGGACCTGATATTAAAATGATTCAAAAAATTCGGTAAATCTGCCTTGATAATATGCAACTTTTTTCCCATTTAACCAATTTTTGTATCTATATCCACAATATTATAGAAGGGCTTTAAAAAAAAATACCTCACAACTTCAATATTATAACTATTGGTTCAAAAGAAACACCCAGTATATTTTTACTTTCCCAACCCACCTCCGAGAAGGGAAAATATTGTGAACAAGCTAAAAAAAAAATTCGAGATAAAGATGGAAATATCCATTTTGAGGTCACCTGATTAAGACCATTTCCAGGTGGAAGTCTGTCTTTCTGTCTGTGTGTATTCTTTCATGATAGAGGCCATACGTTTAATCCGATTGAGCTGATATTTGGTATATGGGTTTGGGTTACACGTCAGAAGAATCCATTAGTTTTTGTACATCTGTCAAACGGAAGTGTCACTATCAAAAAATGACAGATGCAATATGTCACGGAGTTTGACTTGCAATATATCATTTGAAAGCCCTTGAAAAACTCTATTCAGAACAGTCAAAGTTATTTCTCCAACTGTCACCTGTAAAAATAAAAAAAATTCAAGTTTCAAATTTTTTTTTAATTCTTATGCGAAAATATTGCTTTTTTTCCAAATTTGAGTGCTTCTATTTTATTTCAAATTTGTGTATGAACAAATGCACGTTTCCTTTTTTTTTCAATTTCGAGTGTAGAAAAATGCATTCTTGTTTCGGTTTTTTTTTTAAATTCGTGTGTGAAAAAATACATTTTTACTTTTTTTCTACTTTTTTGTAAGAAAAAATGCATTCGTGCTTTTTTTATAAATTCGATTGTGGAAAATGCATTTTTTTTTTCAATTTCAAAGACGGAAAAATGCATTCTTGCTCTTTCTGTTTTTTTTTTTTGTCAAATTCGTGTGTGAAAAATGCATTTTTACTTTTTTTTTCTTCTAATTTTTTGTGTGAAAAATGCATTCTTGCTTTTCCCAATTCGTGTGTAGTTTTGCTTTTGTTTTCAAATTCATGTGTGAAAAAAATGTATTTTTGTTTTTTTTTCATTTCATTTCATTTCAAAGACAAAAATGCCATCTTGCTTCTGTTTTTTTTGTCAAATTCATGTGAAAAAATGCATTTTTACTTTTTATTCTAATTTTTTATGTGAAAAATGCATTGCTTTTTCCCAATCCGTGTGTGAAAATATGTATCTTTGCTTTTGTTCTCAAATTCATGTGTGAAAAAAAATGCATTTTTGTTTTTTTTTTTCAATTTCGAAGACGGAATAATGCATTCCTTCTTCTGTTTTTTTTTGTCAAATTCGTATGTGAAAAAATGAATTTTTACATTTTTAAATTTTTTGTGTGAAAAATGCCTTCTTGCTTTTTCCAAATCCATGTGTGAAAATATGCTTTTGTCTTTCAAATTCATGTGTGAAAAAAATGCATTGTTTTTTTTTCAATTTCGAATACAGAAAAATGCATTCCTTTTTGTTTTTTTTTGTCAAATTCGTGTGAAAAAATGAATTTTTACTTTTTTTTAATTTTTTGTGTGAAAAATGCCTTCTTGCTTTTTCCCAATCCGTGTCTGAAAATATGCATTTTTGCTTTTGTCTTTCAAATTCATGTGTGAAAAAAATGCATTGTTTTTTTTTCAATTTAGAATACAGAAAAATGCATTCCTTTTTGTTTTTTTTTTGTCAAATTCGTGTGAAAAAATGAATTTTTACTTTTTTTTTATTTTTATGTTAAAAATGCCTTGCTTTTTTCCAATCCATGTGTGAAAATATTCATGTTTGCTTTTGTCTTTCAAATTCATGTGTGAAAAAAATGCAATGTTTTTTTTTTCAATTTCGAAGACGGAAAAATGCCTTCCTTCTTCTGTTCTTTTTTGTCAAATTCGTGTGCGAAAAAATGAATTTTTACTTTTTTTTATTTTTGCGTGAAAAATGCCTCCTTGCTTTTTCCCAATCCGTGTGTGAAAATATGCATTTTTGCTTTTGTCTTTCAATTTCAAAGACGGAAAAATGCATTCTTGCTTCTATTTTTTTTTGTCAAATTGGTTTGTGAAAAAATGCATTTTTACTTTTTTTTCTAATTTTTTGTGTGAAAAATGCCTTCTTGCTTTTTCCCAATCCATATGTGAAAATATGCATTTTTGCTTTCGTCTTTCATAATCATGTGTGAAAAAAATGCATTTTTGTTTTTTTTTTTTTCAATTTCAAAGACAAAAAAAATGCCATTCTTGCTTCTGTTTTTTTTTGTCAAATTCGTGTGTGAAAAAATTCATTTTTACTTTTTTTTCTAATTTTTTTGTGGGAAAAAGCAAGAATACATTTTTTCACACAAAAAAATTAGAAAAAAATGTAAAAATGCATTTTTTCACACCTAATGTGAAAAAAAAAGAACCGAAGCAAAAATGCATTTTTCCATATAAAAAATTGGGACAAACAGAAAGAATGGCTCCGCACTAACTCGAAATGGAAAAAAAGAAAAATGTATTTTTTTACACCCGAATTTGATTAAAAAGAATCAACAATGCATTTTTCGACACTCGAATTTCGGAAAAAAGCTAGAATGCATTTTTCCACACTCTAATTTAGAAAAAATAGCACGAGTGCATTTTTTTACACACGAATTTGAAAAAAAACCCGAAGCAGAATGAAAAAAAAAGGAAACGTGCATTTGTTTATACACGAATTTGAAATAAAATAGAAGCAAGAATGCATTTTTTCACACTCGAAATTGGAAAATAAGCAAAAATGCATTTGTCCGCATATGAATTAAAAAAAATCACAAGCAATAATGCTTTTTTCGAAATTCGATTTTGTGTCGCCCCCAAAACTTTCCCGACGAGTGCTCAGAGACGAATACTTTTTCAGATATTTAATGTTACAATTTGAAACTTTGACATTTTTTTATTTTTGACAGGTGACAGTTGGAGAAATAATTTTGATTGTTCTTAATAGTTTTTCAATTGCTTTCAAATGACATATTGCAAGTCAAATTCCGTGACATATTGCATCTGTCATTTTTTGATAGTGACACTTCCGTTTGACAGATGTCGTACAAAACCCATATACCAAATTTCAGCTCAATCGGATTAAACATGTGACCTCTATCGTGGAAGAATACACACAGACAGACAGACTTCCACCTGGAAATGGTCTTAATCATATCAGGTGACCTCAAAATGGATATTTCCATTTTTATCTCGAATTTTTTTTTTAGCTCGTTCACAGTACTTTCCCTTCTCGGAGGTGGGTCGGGAAAGTTAAAATATACTGGGTGTTTCTAAATTCTAAATATTGAAAAATGTAAAATAATCTAACGGTTTACACAAAAAAAGCCGAAATACTTACAACTTGTAAATACTACTGTGGCCCTCTCCAACTAACTTTTTTTGAATGGGGAAAATGCTTTTACGCACGCCAGGCTGGTGGTCTGCCTGGTAGTATGGGGCTCGAGAATTCCATATCCACTAAAAACCGCTCTCTGGTTTCCCTTTGTCCCACGGGTATTATCTTTGGGATGTCCTTCAGTGGGGCCAGCCGTTCTTCTTTTTTCTTCCTTAATTTTCTTCTCTCTGCGGACAATTATACTCCTCCACGCCTCTCCACCGCCTCCTTCTCTTCTTTAAGAAACTCTCTAACAAACTCATGGATGGTGGCCCAAAATTCTGGGCTTGAGACACTATTACTGGTTTTGATATACCCTAAACACTACGTGTTACGTTTAAAACGAAAGCAAACTAGCTAAGAACATCAGCTACCTATGCCAGTTACAGATTAAAAAAATATTGATATTTATTTATTAATTACTGCTAATTTACTGCACAAAAATACATTTTGCTGCTATAGACATTTTTTAGATAATTGTAGTATTTTATCATTAATTAAATAAATGGCATAGCCCGATAAGATGGTGCAAAGTCCCCTATCTGAGATTTTGACCAAACATAGGGCATTCGATTCGGTATCCAAAAAGAGCAAGCTCCCTAAATTTTGAGCCCCTGAGAGTGTCCCCTCCGTCCGCTAGGGCGAAAAAAGCCACTTTTCACCATTTTTGCGATAACTCTGGCTAGAAATAACATTTTTGAATGCGGTTTGCGGCATTAGAAAGGTCTTTTAATGGAGCAGATGTTTGAATTTTTTCAGATTTGCAAGAATGGCCGTCATTTCAATATTTGTAATGCGTTTTTCAGCACATTTCTTTTTAGCGACACAAAATTGACAAACGTAAACTTTTGACATTTTTTGTTACTTTTCAGATGGTGTATTTTGAAAAATTTTTCAGGTGGGACTAAAGGTCGAAAAAACGTCAAATATGCGATTTTGGCCATTTTTGCCCGATTTTCGACCCATTCCTAATCCTCTTGGGGCGTTTCTGGGGATATCAAGTAATTATCCAGTCCCCAGGACACTCAAAAACAATTTCGGCCCCTCAGGATAGATTCTCCTCGGAAACAGACACTGGGAACCAGTTTAACGCCCTCAAAAACCCCCGATTTGCCATTTCTGACTCCCGAAGTTTTTCCAGTATGATTTATTTGGCAAAAATCTACATTGGGACTTCATTTCTAACCCTTCGAGACATTCAGTAGAGAAACTGAACCCAGAGAAGGTGCCAGAGCCCTCACAAACCTCCGACTAGGCCTGGTTGCCGTCCGTTAAACAAGTTACTTTCCGACAACGACCCTTCAACACCTATATTCAACCCTTTCCAACATCTTATATGCCACCAGGCCTTAATTCAACCCATTTCCCTATACTCCCTAAATAAATAATAGACCATGATTTTTGGATAGGTATTTAACTAACTATATTCTCACAGAAACATTGTTTAACAGATTATTCACAATTGTCTCTTATGTACTTTAATCAGTCTGTTACAGAATTTTATAATAATCTTGGAAAATCTTATTCGTCGTCCTATGAATCGTCGTTGATGCACGTGACTATATTATCGGTCAAAAACGTTTTTGTCCAAATCTCGGCTGATCTCAAAATTCTGTCTTCATATCGTCCATTTAAAAGATAAAAAATAATTGCAGCCACATGAGCACAGCATCCTACTGTCCGTTTCCTATTCGCACAATCACAACAGTACCTCAATATAGCTCCAGATCCATTATTTGACTTTGATCAACCTAGAAAACGGTAAATTGGGATAATTTAGTATTTATATGTAGCTAAAAAGTTTATAAGTTCGGTCCTAAAAATTCAAAGAGTTAATATGGTCTTTCCTGTATAATATAAAATATTTGTAGATTTTCTGTTTATAGAAGTTACTTTTTTAATATTATTATTGATCGTTTTTTTACAATCTTTTAACTTTTAAATTATAAATATGTATTTATTGAGTTTATTATTTTTTCGTTTATAAAATATATCTCTTATCAAATTCTTTCAGGGTCTACCAACCTTCTAAATTATAAGAAATAACTTGATTATACCAGATTTAAATATTTTTATTTTATTTTTATCTTTTACGTGGCCCAGTAAGACATAAATATTTATATTATAATTATACAATATTGTAAATTTTAGATAATTTGTTTTGAATTATTTTAAAAATATCTTTAATTACGACTTTAGTATTAAATAATTTATTTACCATTTTTCTTAATTTTATATATAATTTTGTTGGTAATTTCTCATCATAATTTATTAATCTGAAGATGGCTTTGGTAAATCAAAAACTGGTTGTCTTTTCTTTTTATTTAATTATTATATTATATTTTGAACCGTCGTTGTTATACAATTTAAAATTGATTGGTAAATAATTTTAATTACATTATTTTTATTAAAAAACGAATTATATGGAATAAGCAAAATAAACCCAGACAAAAAAATCTACGATAAGGGATTCTAAGTAGAGCAATCTTATTATAGACGTCCGGTTTATTTTTAAATGTGAAAACGATAATAAACAAAACTATTTCATTTTGATGTAGGTAAAAAATTGTTGATTAACTAACAATAAACTTTGATTGTTAATAATTATAACTATCAATTTAATTTAGATCAGAAAAGTTGCCTTACAGATATATACAGGGTGTATGAAAAAGGTAGGTCATAAATTCAACCACATATTCTCGTGTAAAAAATAACTCAACGACCGACGCGTATAGGGTGCGCCACTTTAACTTAACCTGCACGAGGTACAGATATTTGTTTAAAAATTATTATTTTCCATAACTTGGCAGACAGTTGAATTGATCTAAAAGACACATAATTGCAAAAAAATTCGTTGATTCACTTTTATCAGGTGCATAGTAGTAAGGACCCCTTAACCCCCCCTATTTAGTACGAAATTGCTTAAATTTTAGTTTGGCTCGTATTTTAGAATTTGGCAATTTAAACTATTTAAATAAACTTGTTTTTATAAAATCGACATGTCTTATATTAAAATAAGAATTTTTAATAGAATTTAATAATTTATAAAATAATAAAATAAATAGAATAGATCCTTTGTTAGAAAATATTATGATCTCGCCAAATTAAAATAATTATTTTAACATTTCAATGGGTTGTTGCTTAGTTTAGATTAAAATTTATTTAAAAAGTTCAAAATTGTTTTACCCCTCCCTATGTGTCCTGAAGGGATACTGAGCGCTTTATACTCCCACATGTCTCTATACTTCGCGCCAACCTTTTCCCGTAAGACAACTCATGTAAAGGACCCCTCACTTCTCTTAAGGAAAATGGCTTTCGGCCAATTATTTTTAAATTTTAGTATGTTTTCGAGATATTGATGGTCGAAGTTCAATAATTGAATATTTAGGTAATTTTGTTTTAATTTCTGCAATTTTTCAGAAAACTGATCAGCTTATCTTGAATTTGTTTATGGAAAAATTCAGTCAAATGATTGGTCTTTTAAAAAATAAAATAATTATATATACAGGGTTTACCAAAAAGTCAGTGGAGCTACTTTATTTTTAAAATGACTATAATATTGAAAACCATTAAACCTCAGTTTTGATAAATTACTGATAACTTTAAAAAAACGGCCAGATTTCTTTGAAAAAATTATGAACTTTACAAGTCAGTAGTCAAAGAAAAACTGCACTATGTAAAGTTTGAAAAATTAGATACGGACCCGAATGTAGGGCTTTCAAACCTGATTTTTTCCAAAATCGCCTGAAATATGCTGCTTTAGCAATACAATTGTAACAATTTTGCAGGTAAAATAGTAACACATTTACTATTACAATAGCAGGGTGTTTCAAATATTATACAACTGTGACCTATACCGAGTGACACAGGGGTATTTAGATCACACCTTTAAACTTTTTTTTTATTAGCCGATTTTTATGAAAGTTTAACTGACTATAATAATAGTAATTTCTGCTTTTCTGATGTATTTATTCAAGATGATGGCTGACTTCCGGTCTCGCCGAAAATGGACAACAATTTTGTTTTTTAAATGGAACAAACTGTATATTTTGATAAATTTGAATTCTACAGATCAATATACATGCAATCCACTAGCCAAACGTTGACAGAACTTTCATTTTTTGAAACTAAAATATTTTTCTCAGTGTTTTTGCTTAAATTTTACAATATCAATTAAGGCTAAAATAGAACTTTGCAAAAAATGTTATTTCCTTTAAACACCAGTTTTTGTCTGATTTATTATAATTTTATTAGAATAGCAACCGTTTCTTTGCCTATACACCAATTACTGTTATTCATTTCAGCAAAGTACACTGAGGTAAAATATTTTTCTCAAAAAATAAAAGTGCTCTTAAATTGACATTTGGCTAGTAAATTGCATATTTTTTGATCCGTAGAATCCAAATTTAGTTGTGATACATCCGTGCTTATTTCCCGCCGTTTCTGAACTGCCATTTGACAGTTCCCCTCTTGATGTTGCCAACTCACTCAGTGGGTGCCAACTTACAACATACAGGACACGCCCCTTTTTTTTAAACAGTAATACAAAACGAAAATATGAGAACAGAATACGTATGTAACATTTGTGATTAATAGGAATATAGTTTATATGTCCAAACGCTTAGGAGGTAGTAGTGTGCTTCCACTTCTTGTTTTTATTAGATTATTTTGAGATTTGTTTGCATTCTCTATTTCTGGTTGTACACTTATCATTTCTGATTCGGGTGCAGTGCTTCTTCGTTTAGGAGTTTCAAACTTTCTGGCAGTTGGATCATGTATCAGAGTTTTTGGATTTTCTACTTCGGGTGGAGGGAGTAATTGTGGAAGTCGCTCTCTGAATTCTTTAATCTGTTGTCTATTCCTTCTATACGGTGTATCGTTCACCAGAATGCTGTAGTCGTTTGGGCAAAATTTTTCATAATGGTACCCGATTTCCATTTCTTAGTTTTTTCCTGGACTAGTACTTCTTTTCCATGATCTAGAGATGACAGTTTCTTTGTACCTTTATCAAAATATTTCTTTTGTTAAGTTTGCTGATTCTTCAAAGTTTTAAGCACACCTTTGGTTGGATATTTAGGTTTTAAAAGTTTAAGACTGACAGGAAGTGTCGTTCTTAACCTTCGTCCCATTAACAGAGAACTGGGAGCCGGAAGCATCTGCTTAGGGGAGGTATTGTAGTTTAGTACAGCAAGAAAAGGATCTCGTTTTTCTTCGATAGCTTTAGTTAGCAGCCTTTTTACAGTTTGTATCATTCTTTCAACCATTCCATTGGATCGATTAAAATATGGATTTGATGTAGTTAATTTTATGTCATACATTCTGTCGAAGTTCTGGAATTCAAAAGGTGGCCCATTATCACTAAAAATTTCTAATGGAAGTCCTAAGATGGAGAATATATTTTTTAATGTGGTTATCACGGATTCTGCTGTTGTGCTTGTCAACTTGTTTACTGTGGCAAACTTGCTAAAGTAGTCTACAACGATTATAAAGTTTTGTGAGTCCAGAGATTTAAAGTCAACTCCTATCTTTTTCCATTGGAGATCGACTATTTCATGTGGTGTGTATGGTTCTCTTTGATTACTATGAGATAGAGGAAAGTACGTGATAGACTAAAGTACAAATTTTTCTATATCAGATGAAAGTCCAGGATAGTATATTGTTTCTTGGGCTATCTTTTTACAGGTTATAACACCTTGATGAGACTTATGCAAGAGATTCAAAAATTCCAATCTGAGAGCTTCTGGTATTATAAGTCTGTTTTTATAAAATAAAATATTATCGTGTACATATATATCATTTCTTATTTCCCAATATTTTTTAACTGACAAAAGGACCAACTAGAGCATAATACTTAACTTTTTGCAATGCCGGGTCTTCAATTATTGATTTTTGAAGCCTTTTTTCATTTTCAGGGGTTGTAGATAATACTGAAAAAACCCCAAGATCTGAATCCAAATAATCAGTGTTTATTGTACATTCTGTGGGATCTCGGCTAAGAGTATCTGGAATGTGTAAATTTTTACCAGGAACAAAGTTTAATGTAAATTTGTATCTTAGAAGTTTTAGAGCAAGTCTGGGGGATAGATCTAGGGGTTTTTTGAGGAGTCCTAAAAGCGGACGATGGTCAGTTTCGATATTGAAGTTACGACCATATAGATATTAGTTGAATCTTTCACATCCAAAAACAATTGCCATTAATTCCTTCTCAATACGGTTATGTCTTTGTTGGGCAGGGGTCAAGAGGAAACTGAGGCATATTCTATGGGTCGGTTATTTTATATGATAACAGCACCTATGCCAAAGGGGCTAGCATCCACTGATAAAGTTACATTTTGATTTACAACATCTCGAAACAAAAGGTTTTTAAGATGAATAAAACATTTATCATGCGATTCGGTCCATTGCCATTCATTTTTTTCACTCAACAAGCTTCTGAGGTTACTGGTTTCTTGAGACAAGTTAGGTATAAATTTTGTAAGGTAGGTGATCATTCCCAAAAAAAGTTGTAAATCTTTTCGGGTTTTGGGTGGCTTCATTTGTTTAATGGCATGGGTTTTGCTTTCATCGGGAGATAGGCCTGTGTCACTTATGACATGACCTAAGAATTTTATTTTTGTTTTGCCATTTTTGGATTTTTGTAAATTTAGTGTTAGACCATGTTTTTGAATCCTCTCCAAGATATTTTTTAAATTTTGATTATGCTCTTCGAGCGTTTAACCCAACTAAAATTTCATCAATAATTCTCTGGAAGATTTCGGGTGCACAACAAATGCCATAGGGGAGCCGTTTATAGCGATATCTGCCAAATATAGTAGAGATAGTGCATAGAAACGAACGTTCTTCAGTTAAAGGAACCTGCAAAAATGCAGAAGAGGCATCTAGGAGGGAAATAGTACATTGTTTATCTAGTAGTAAAAGCGATGCATTCCCGGACGACAATGTAAATTGTAGGCCGAGGCCAACAAGCATTGGAGTCTGGGAATGTGCTTTTACTACGAGGTAAACATACTATTTTTTCTGAAATCGCAATTATCATTATCATAAATTAAGGATTTTTACCTCTCGCCCTTTAGATAAGAGAGGTATAGGAATCATGCTACAAATTGGGTAGTGAGTTTTCAATGAATAAACACGTTTTAGGGTCCCTAGAATACGATTTTAATATTTTCGCGATGATGTCTGTGTGTGTGTGTGTGTGTGTTTGTTTGGATAGATGTTGTAGTAACGATAACTCAAAAACTACTAAATAAAAAAAATTGAAATTTTGCATACAGGATTCTGATACCCTAGATTAGATCTGATTAGATTTTGGTGCCAATCGCACAACCGGAAGTGGCAGTTGCTATGGGTGATGACGCCATTATTATACAAAACGGCAATAAAGTTTTACACATATATTTTGTATACCCTATAGTTTATTTTCATCTCATTAAAATTTTCGAGACTTTTGTCATTGTTGCCAGATTTACAAAAAAAAAAAAATTTTCATACTTTTTTGTGTCAACCTGTAAATTATTGATTCAAAAATGGCGAGAGGTCATGTGCTGGCCACATCAGATTTTTTATAAATGCATAATAATTTTTGATTACCATCTTACTGTCTATGAAATCATTTCCTTGACAACCAACAACCACTGTTCGATTATTGTTATGACATAAGTCAGAGATTCACTGCTTATACGCCGGCAAAAACTTTTCCGGGACTCTTGTCGGTCCGGGAAAGTTCATTGCTTAGCAACGGGCTAAAATACTAGAATAGCCTATTTTGGGGTCTGAATTTGCTCCGAGAAAGTAGGTGTATTCTTGACTGATTTCAGAATAGTAGATTCTGTAACAAGGTTAGAATGAAAAATTCGAAACGAGTGGAAAATTCCGAACGCGAGCGAAAGCGAGTGTGAGGAACCACGAGTGTCGATTTTTTTCATTCTGACCGAGTAACAGACTATATTTTCTCCACGATCAAAAAGTATAAATCAAAATTAAATTAAATCTTGTTGACATATTTGTATTACGTTGTATTAATATTTATAGTGCTGTGGTACACTTACCGATATTAAAATCTGGTGCATTGGTGTTTTTTCATAATTTGCAATTTCAGATATTATTAAATTCTATATCTACTTCACTTGATTTTTCACTCATTATTTTGTTTAAATTAAAACTTGTTTGAAAATAATTATTACCGTCGCCATTTTATATCTGACAGTGACACTTTTGAAATCCAGGGCAATCCATATTGTTTATTTCGATTACAGAAAATCCATTCTTTACCTTGATAAAGAATGAAAATACATGCAAAATGCATAAGAGGCAAGTATTATAGAATAAATATTCAGACTCTAGAGTGTGAATGTTTACATTCTATTATTAAAAATGATTTCAGAATTCATACATTCAGTAATGGTCGTGGAGAAAAGAATTTTCCACCTGATAGTTTAGAAAAGAGATCATCTTGGGTTGGTATTTAATAAATTTCTCTTTTTATATATCGATTCAAAGTACGAGGGTCAATGCAAATTCTGACATCATTACCATTAGGTTTGGCAACAACAAGAATGGAGTGTACCCAGTCAGTTGATTCTGTGACCGGTACAATGCACGACAAAAACTAAAGCATTTTTGAATTCTGCATGACAACTTGTGTAATTAAATATGTAAACTACTATAAATAAATTATAATATCATCATTATCAATTAATGATGTAATGCTGCGATTTATATAAAAAATAATAGTATCAGCAAATGTAAACATTGATTATGGTTGAGTTATTTTCTATGGTAATTAATTATTTGATCTTTAAAGCTTTTGTTTTATTTTTAGCCTGGTGATTTTGTCCATACTTTAGGAGACAGTCATGTTTACCTAAATCATGTAGATGTCCTTAAGGAGCAACTTAAAAGGGAGCCAAAACCTTTTCCCAAGCTAGTTATTAAAAGAAAAGTCACTAACATTGAAGAATTCACTATGGATGATTTTGAACTGATTGGATATAACCCACATCCAAAATTAAGTATGCCTATGGCATTATAAACTTTATATTTGTATATATGTTATTTTTTTTATGATTAGAATTTTATAAATTTTTTCTTTTAAAATATTTTAATAAATAATACATTTTTTTTATTTATATTTTTTATTCACAAATTATAATGCAAGCCAGATAACAATTTTGTAAAATATTTTTACAAAATGAACACAACGTGTAAATAATTTAACAAAATAAATATCTATTATTAGTACTCAACAAGTTATCAAAAAAATAAAACTTTACGATATACAGTTAAACATTAATTCTTAAATAATAAGCCAATTATGTCTTTAAAAATAAATATTAAATCTAATTTATCAATTTTAAAAAAGCTTGTCATGACAATATTACAAAAGAAACGGTGCTAAAATTTAGATTTGCCGGTTTATAATGACAATAACATTTCAATTCTAAGTCTCTCAGAACAGATAATATAATATAGTGCAGTAATAATATTCGTAATCAATAATTTACAAGTATGGTGCTCTATGATCAATATTAATGTTGATTTGCAACTTGAATATCTGCCCAAAAGATCTGGCAACAATAATGATTCAAAATGTATTAAAAAAACTAAATCAAGTATTTTGTAAATGCCGTAACCTTAAATTCAAAGATTCATCAGAGGGCGTTTCTTTAAACAAACTAGATGACAAATCCACAGCCACATATAACCCACACAATAACATAGGCCCTATTATAGCTCCTTCCATTCCTAAACAAAATATTCCTCCAGCTATAGCTAATCCAGTCAAGTAAGGATGTCCACCCCCTTTAATTTCTTTATAAATAGTAGTATCTACGACTGAAGTAGGTAAAAATTGAGCACCGGCAAAGATGATCGCTGCTATGCCCCGATCTTGTGCTAACCATAAATCAAAAACTGCTGGTACACATGCCCAGTAAGTCCCCAGAAATGGTATGGCTCCTAAAATAGTAGCAAATGCTGACGGTAAATAAACAATTCTAGCTCCAAATAAATTGTGAATAAACCAAGTCCATAAACCGTAAAAGGTAGCCATTTTAAAGGAAGCGGAAAATACTCCAATAATCGCTCCTTCTAAAGCTTGACCAAATCTTTTACCACTGGGTGAAAAATTAGTTAAGAGTTCCACCGGTTTGTAAAGATCACCGCTACAATTTAAGAGATAAAATAGGGTTGTTAAAAAAACTATTACATTTAAGATGAAATTTAAAACAGCAGTACCGCCTCCTAGTAACACTGAAATAAAGGTACTAAAAGATCCTATGATCAGACTTATATTTCCTTTAACTATTCCCCAAATAGATTCAAGTAAAGACATCAAAGTACCAATATTTTGCTTTCCAAATTCCATAAGACCATTCAAATTAAACATCTCACTAGATTTTTGTACATCAGATATAAAATTATCCCAAGACATTCTCACGGCATCATTTGTTACCTTAGGACCATTGCTGTCATTGGTAGACATCCAACTTTGATACACTCTATCCCACAATTCTAGTATTTGTTTTTCTAATTTATCAGACTTGGTTTGGTCCACATCTGTCATCATTCCTCTAACGGTTTTTTGTATTCCTTCCCTTCCATACTGGTAAGCATTGTCCAAAATTGAGTCTATGGTGTCATCCCAAGCTGGTGGCAACATCTGCTTTAACTCAGGATTTTGTACAACAGTTTGATTAATTAAAGATCCAGACATTTGTACCAACATAATAGCCTCTGCATAAATTTGTACTGCTATAAAGACAGAAGCACATGTTAAGAAGACTATTAAACCAAAAATGACCATACAACTAGCTACCGTGTCTATAGAATCTTGTACTGCTGTTTTTAGTGACATATTAATCTTATGAATAATATTGTATAAGCCTCTTATAGGTACAGGAACAAGAGCGTCATGTCTTTCATAGCACCACTGTCCTACAACTTCAAATGTATCACAGCCTTTGTCATATAGGTAACTCCATAAGCCTATATAGTAACCTAAATGTTTTATAAGGAAGTACAATATAGGTATAGGTAATAATAATAAAAGCATTACATTTTTCCAAAATAACATTATGATACAAGCCCACATTACTGAATAAAGGAAGAAATTACTTTCATAACTTGTAGTATCTACTAAACTTGAATTTGAGTAATTAAGACTTATTTGTCTTCTTATGAGAGAGCTAGAGTCTCTAGGAATTTTGGCTGAGAAATAAGGTTGAGATAATGATCTTTTTAATGGGGGTTTCGATTTCAAAGTAGATTTTCTTTGGAAAATGGTAGTAATTTTAGTAGTGTCGTCAAAAAGATCTAATGATAAAGGATCCTTTTTTTCACCTTGTGTGGGTTGTACGATTTCTTCAATTGATTCCTTTTCAGCAATTGAATCGACAATAGATTCACCATTTTCAGTCCCATCTTTATTTTCTTCATTAATTGCAATTAAATGTTGATTAAAAACTAGTGAGACTGATTCGATTAATGTTATAGGATGTTCTGAATTCTTCATATTATTGTAAAATTCATATACCTCAGATAAAAATCCTCCAAAAAATACCATCTGAGATAAAATAAATATAGGTACTTGAAAGTAACCAAATTGTTTGGCAATACAGCTTGAACACAATAACCATATTATAATGGAAGCATAATGAAATTGTGTGTTATTTTGAGGTTTCCATAATACACATACTGTTGTAACATATCCTAATAATATTATACTCACTAACAAAAATGAAGATCTGTCTAGTAAAAAGTTTAATGAACTAAACCCGTACAGAATTAATTGCCACACTATCCTCACAATAATCGTTGGTGTATAGTTGTAAATAATTAGTATTATTGGAATGATTACTCCAAATACAATAATTAATTTAAGTCGTTTCCAAATATTCTCGCCGATAAACTCGGAAATATCGTTAACAATGTTCACCGGTATCAAAATAACTGCAAACACAACAGGAGTACTCGTAGTTTCCAATGTTTGAAACCATGTTTGAAATCTATATCGTAAAGACCTTTTTAAAGGATGTAATGCTGATCCAACTAACACAGCCCAAATTAAAGGTTTTACAAATGGTTCCAATATCACATAAACAGCGTATCCTGCAGCACAACAAACAAAAAGTAAAAATAAAGCAACTGCATTGTAAAATGCCTGTTTCACTGGTTTATCATGACCCTGAGGTAAGCTTCTAATTGCACTGAAGATATTTCCCAATGCTGAACGTTGATCCATATTTTTATTTACTTAATTATGACTAGAATTGTTACCAATATTTTTGTTTACTCTTTTGTATTTGATTTAACCTAATTTTTCTTCTTATCTATTTTTGGGAAATATTAAACTAATTTTTATTTATGACAGCTATCTATCAATTAGGGTTTCCGATCTCAATTCGATCTTACCGAGAATCGATCTTTTGTGACTCGCTATTCGATTTGTTTAAGCGGTTTTTTTGAGTTGAGACCTCAGAGTAAATATATATATAGAGAGGGCATTCTATCCTTTTTTATTATGCCAACATCTAGTTAACTTTTGTTGACATCGTCCTCTAGAAATTCCATAAGCGTACTTTCAAGCAGGATAATTTAAAATCATACATTAAATAGTTTACAGTTTGTGAATTGATTTATGTTATTTTTTTAGTGTTATAGGTCATACTAAATATTTTTGTAAACATTTTGAACTATTTTAAGTGATTTTCTTGAGAGGTTGTTAACCATGAGAAAGAAATTTGAAAAATGTGGTGCTTTTAGCCATTAGACTTCACAAGTAAGTTAGGAAAGTAGTTTTTGAATAATTTAAAATATAATATGAGTTGATAAGATTTGATAATTTTTTATTTTGCTTCCTTTCTTTTTTATGTTATTCGCATTTAGGTACTCCTTACTGTAACAAGGTTTTAGGAGCAATAAAAAATATTATTTATTTGATTACATTATTATATACGAACATTTAATATAAATTTACAAGCATTTGCTATGTTTTAATGTTAATATTTATCAGTATTACAGAAAATACAACTTTATCGAAATTATATAACTTCTCACGACATATTTCATTCAAATGTGATATATTAATAATATGTAAAATACCCAATTTTAATTTTCTATTTTTTTGCTAAAAGAAATAAAAAGTTATAATTCTTCGCGTCGCCACTGTCTAATACATCACGTCAATTTTTATTGTTGATTTCGTCCTCTGCACGAGATTTTTCTGCGCGTCTCACGTCCCTCGCCCACAAACTTTGCCGAGAGAGAGGGCTAGATGTTGGCTTAAATTTTGTAAATGGCATTAGATATACAGGGCATATCTAGTAGTTCCTTTATCTGAGGTTGAGACGTTGTCTGTGACAACGGTTGAGACGATCTAAGAATCGGAGAAAATAGCTGAGATCGGAGATCGATTCTTTTATGTAGGTATTTAAACCTCAGATAAAGGAACTACTAGGTATATCTAATGTCATTTACAAAATTTAAGCCAACATCTAGCCCTCTCTCTCTCGGCAAAGTTTGTTGGCGAGGGACGTGAGACGCGCAGAAAAATCTCGTGCAGAGGACGAAATCAACAATAAAAATTGACGTGATGTATTAGACAGTGGCGACGCGAAGAATTATAACTTTTTATTCATTTTAGCAAATAAATAGAAAATTAAAATTGGGTATTTAGGGCCGGTTTTTCAATGTAATGTTAACTTGGAGGTTAACTAACTTCTACTTGATGGTTAACCTCTAGTTAAAATAAGAAGCGTTTTACAATTCAAATTGTACTTCTTGTTAATTAACCTAAATTTTAAATTTATTTCAATCTGGCAACATTGTATTTTATGTGTTCTGTGGCATTATTTGTTTTCATAATCGAGTTAACCTAAAAAGATTCAAGTTCAAGAGCCGGATCCGGCCGAGAAACAGAGATGAGAAAAACTAGCGAAGAGCTTAGGATATGTGGCGAAAATTTTAATTATGTAGAAGAAGTTCTTCTTGTTAACGCCGTAGAAAAATACAACAAATAATAAAGGGTAAATAAAGTGGTGCCACTTCTTGGAAGGATAAAATGTGGCTAAATATGTTTCGGTAAATTTAATAGAACAAAGAAAACATGTTGAATATTCCAAAATTATCCGAACTTCTACGATAATCTCAACAGTTCGCTTCGACAATATTAAATTTTTTGAAACAATTAAACCGTCGTATTCTTCAATAAAATTAGGCCTATGTCGAAATATTTTTGGTCTTCCACTTCGCTACAATATAAGCATTAACAATCATCCATATTCAAATGTTATAAAGAACATAGGTTATAAAGTAATTTTGACTTAACAATGGGTTAACCCTACCCCGAGAGTAAGGTTAAAGTTAGCTTTCAGTTAGTCTTTAACTGTCAATTGAAAAACAGAAAAGTTTTAGTTAACTTTTAGTTATCTCAAGGTCAGAGTTAACCACACATTGAAAAACCGGCCCTTACATTGGGTATTTTACATGTTATTAATATATCACATTTGAATTAAATATGTCGTGAGAAGTTATATAATTTCGATAAAGTTGTATTTTCTGTAATACTGATAAATATTAACATTAAAACATGGCAAATGCTTGTAAATTTATATTAAATGTACGTTTAATAATGGAATCAAATAAATAATATTTTTTATTGATTCTAAAACCAAGTTTACAGTAAGGAGTACATGCGAATAACATAAAAAAATGTGAATGGTACATAACATAAAAAAGAAAGGAAGCAAAATAAAAAATTATCAAATCCTATCAAATTATATTGATCCAAATTCAGAGCATTACACACCACTGTACTCGTCTTGATTCATCAACAGGGAACCTATAATAATGAAAATATATTTTAAATTATTCAAAAACTACTTTCCTAACTTACTTGTGAAGTGTAAGATTGATTATCTAATGTCTTGAGAAAAGCACCACATTTTTCACATTTCTTTCTCATGGTTAACAACCTCTCAAGAAAATCACTTAAAATAGTTGAAAATGTTTACAAAAATATTTAGTACGACCTATAAAACTACAAAAATAACACAAATCAACTCACAAACTGTAAACTATTTAATGTATGATTTTAAATTATCCTGCTAGAAAGTACGTTTATGGAATTTCTAGAGGACGATGTCAACAAAAGTGAATAGCCCTGGCAGCTGAGGCCTCAAAAAGGAAAAAGAAGAAGAAGATTTTTATTCTCTTTGTTTTCACACGGAGCAATATGTTGCAGCAATAAAAAGTTGCAATATTGCTTTGCATCCATTTTATTACAAATATGCAAAGACCACGGGTCTATTTTATAATTAATCAATCATATGGATCATCGTGCATGAGAGCGGTGTTGCCAAAACTAACAGACCAATTTAGAATTCCTTAGGACACGGTCCAGGATATACCAAGGGAGAGCTCCTCTTATGGACACCCTTTTTCTGTAATAATATCTTCTTTATATGCGATTTTGTTAAATGTATTGTACTATATTCGGAACTATTTATGTCTTGTTCTTACTTTCATTTAAATGTACTGTATCAAACATTACCTATTTAATTGTTGTCGTTTACTAGTAGAATTTAATTGTTGTTTACTAGTAGATGAATTTCTGTTTAATTGTTGTTGTTTACTATTAGCTGAACTTCTATTGTTGTTGTTTACTATTAGCTGAACTTCTATTGTTGTTGTTTACTATTAGATAAACATTGTTTAATTATTGTAAATTTATGTGTTAACCTTTAACGTTTAAAGCTTGCTGATTAAATCTTATCAGAAAGCAGGATGATATGTTTTATTGTCCCACGTCCCCTAAACGTGTAATAATTATAGGGTGGTCCTTCGAAATCTTTATTCGACCACGCGATAGCTTATGTGTGATTTTTTTGAACCAAACTTCTACTAAATCCATTCACTCTGATTCACACAACGGAACGCATTTAAAGTAACCAGGTTAACCAAGACGATTTACGGAAAGCACTTACTCTTGTTTGTGTTGCATTTTGCATTTGCATGTTGCAATTTGTGTTGTAATCTGTTATATACATAAAAAAAAAACGTTATAATTAACTGACACTTCAAATTGTAAGTGGGTAAAATGCGGGTATTTTGGAATTCCACGCGTGTAAAATCGGGTATTTTGGGGCAAAGTTGCGGGTATTTTGGTGATGTGATTTGTCATTGACAACACTGCGTAGGAAGGTTATTTGAATTAAAAAAAAAGATGAATTGGTGGCTGAACAATTTTACCGTTGTCTGATTCAGACAACGATTTTACATAACCTCTATACAATTTTGACATTGAGAATTGTATAATTTCAATTTCAAACTCTCTTTTCTCTACACAACGTGACTGAAAAGAAACCCACGTGTTGTTAAGTCACAGTCTAAGCTGTGCCTAAGTTGTGATTGGGTTAGCTACCCAGAGTAGCAGTCCATAAGGGATAAATTTTAAAATATCAAATGTTTGAAATAAAACCACCTGTTTTGTGACCACCAGTGTTACATTAAAATATATTTACAATGGAGTTAGAAATGAAGAAAAGGAATCGATTATACATGGCCTCGTTTATCGTTAGTATATTTATACGATTTTAAGGGTTATAATAATGACCTAATATTAGGTCCACCAATTAATATTAATTTTTTTCAGGGTGGTGGAGTAGCTGGATTTTGTGTGGATATGGTACTTTTCCCACTCGACACATTAAAGACCAGATTACAAGCTGAACAAGGTTTTAGAAAAGCAGGTGGATTTAAGGGGATTTATAAAGGAATTGGTCCTCAGGCTATTGGAAGTGTCCCACAAGGTACAAATTTTCAACTTTTTTCATATAATATTTTTACCAAAGTATGTTGTTTTTAGCTGCTCTATTTTTTCTAACATACGAGTCAATTAAACAATATTCTGTAGGAGTTGTACCAAATAATGCAATGCCATTGGTGTACATGTTTGGCGGTGGTTTTGCTGAAGTAGTGAGTAAATTATTTTAGTCTGGATTCAGTTGGAAAGGTGTTCAAACAATAATAGGCATTTACTAATACATTCACCCAAGTAGTTTCAAAAATAGGTTTTTTAGTAAAACTGTTTTTTTTAATTATTATAGGTAGCATGTTTAGTAAGAGTTCCTATAGAAGTAGTAAAACAGAGAAAGCAAACACAAAATAGTCGCAAAAGTTCATGGAGAATTGCCTGTTCGGCTTATCGACATGAAGGCATTAAAGTAAGTATTTTTAAAAGTTTATTTGTACTAATATCTATTTTTATATTCATGAGTATAACTTATACAGGGTGGGGAATGTTATATTTTATATTAATATATAATAAAATATTTAGAAGTCATGAAGATCTTTATTCTTTTGGCTCATGAAAGACAAGTCCCTCCAAAACGCCGTGACGTGTCTGTCAGTGTATTGCCAACTTAGTACAAGTTACCAACATAATGTAACATCCTTCCTTTTCTAAATATAAACAAAATAAAATACTAATAAGTAAAATTATAAAACTAAAAATCTAACAAATAGTCTTTATATTTGACTGGTAAAGATTCCTGTCGTTCTGGTCTTGTTTTTATTAGAGCTAGCATACTCTATCCGTGGTTGACACTTTCGATTGTCTGGTGATCTTTCCATTACTCCTGTTGAGCCTCTAAGGGTTTGATCAATTTCAAAATTTAATTCGTTTGTCAAACACAATTCATTTTATTCCGCCTTACTGGAGCACGGGTGTTGATCATCATTTCTCTTCATGTTCACCATTCTTTTCTTTACATCTTTAGGTGGTAAATCCAAATTTATGTCTGTCGATCTTTTGTCGTTAGGGTATAAATATTGTTCAGCTTCAAAAGGTCGTATATAGACATTATCCCTTTTATAGGAAGATCCATTGACATTAACTAAAAAAGATCTGTCTGATAATTGTCTTTCGACTATCCCTGATGACCATTCTGAATTTTTTGAGGATGAACTTGTATTGCCACTGGTTGACCTATCTTGATTTCCGGATATTTTTTGGTTTTATGGTCATAGTAATATTTAGCCTTTTTTCGTTCATATTCTATATTGTCTGATACATGCTCAATAATTTTAGGATGAAGATTTTTTATTATAGTAGGTATACCACATCTAGTTTGTCTTAAAAATAGTCTAGCATTTGGACTGCTACCAATTTTGTTAGGTGTATTTCTCCAGTGTAATAAGTTATACCAAATATTTTGTTTATTATGATTTGATTTTTACCTCTCGCCCTTCAGATAAGAGAGGTATAGGAATCATGCTAAAAATTGGGTAGTGAGTTTTCAATGAATAAACACGTTTTAGAATACGATTTTAATATTTTCGCGATGATGTCTGTGTGTGTGTGTGTGTGTGTTAGTGTGCGTGTGTGTGTTTGGATGGATGTTGTAGTAACGATAACTCAAAAACTACTGAATAAAAACCTAGATTAGATCTGATTAGATTTTGGTGCCAATCGCACAACCAGAAGTGGCAGTTGCTATGGGTGATGACGCCATTATTATACAAAACGGCAATAAAGTTTTACACATATATTTTGTATACCCTATAGTTTATTTTCATCTCATTAATATTTTCGAAACTTTTTCCATTGTTGCCAGATTTACAAAAAAATAATTTTTTTTCATAATTTTTTGTGTCATCCTATAAATTTTTGATTCAAAAATGGCGAGAGGTCATGTGCTGGCCACATCAGATTTTTTTATTAGGGTTTTTGTAATTTTTACCGCTGCTTCTGATTTACCACTAGCTTGCTGATGATGAGGTGCTGACTTAACATGTTGAAACTCCCATTTTCTGGCAAATTCTCTAAATTCTGAACTATCGAAATTTGTACCATTATCTGTACAGCACTGCATGGGTATACCATGCCTACTGAAATTATTTTGACACATTTTTATGGTACTTCGGTTAAAACACCCATTGATATGTATTGTAATGGATATTCTGGTATTGCATGAGAAAGCATTTCTGGTTTTCTTTGACAGCTCTGAAATTTTGAACAAATTTCACAATGTTGAACTTATGCTTTAATTTGATCTGCCATTCCAGGCCAGAAGAGATTTTCTTTACATAATTTAAGGGTAGCCTCTATCCCATTATGACTAACATGACATTTATCCACTAATTTTTTCGAAGTGAATATGGGACAATTATTCGATCATTTCTTAGCACTAATCCATCATGAATTGACAACTAATTTTTGTACTGGTAATACATCTTCACATCATCGGTTACCTGTGACTTATATTCTGGAAATCCATATATAATATATTCCATTAATTTTTTTAAAGTGGGATCATTATTCGTCTCAGTTCTAATTTCTTCTAGTCTTTTATCTGAAATTAGAGTAGATTTTAAAGGATTTGTTTTTTCTAATTCATTGGAAATAGTTGTTTACTGTTTATTTATACTGTAAACAAATTTTGAATCATTTAAGGGAAATTGAGAAAGTATGTCAACTTAGTACAAGTTACCAACATAATATAACAGGGAATAAGTCACACAACCCAAAGTTTTTCAAAATTCGACTTGAAATTCATTTTGAACTTTGCTGTAAGTTTATGTGAAAATGAACACTGAGAACGAATATTTGGTGAACTTCAAATTTTCACAGAATATGCGTCTAGTTGTCCCAAAGCCATATAAAATGTTTTCAAGGGGGCTCCCATACAGCTAAAGGGGGCGCTGAAAAAAAAAATTGGCCTACCCCATCGAGTGAAGTATCGTTGTTTACAGCTCATTGAGTAGATAAAAGCTGAATTTTTTGTTTTAAAAAATATTGCAAAACGTAGGCATGAGAAGCCGCCAAAGTCAGCATTTTTTACAAAATTTTGTTTCAAAGTATTTTTTAACTTTCCATTGACCTATGAACTTGAAAGGACCACGCACTTTTCTTATGGAAACTGGAGCACCGTCAAATTATCTGAATTTTTAATATGTTGTTGTATTTGAAGTCCTGATCAAAAGTCTCCATGGGCCCAATTCTATCCTATGGCTAGTTTTCGATATACAGGGCGTTGGAAGTTCAAGATCTCAAAATTTTTAAAATGCGTACCAAAAAATCCCTTTGGAATATTTTTGAAAGTTTTTGGCTGATTATGGAGCCAAAATACATACTTAATGATCAAAATAAAAATATTGATATTTACAGGGTGATTCAAGCTGTCACAGACCTTTTTTGGATAAAATATGTATTTTTACATTACATATATAGCATAAAATAACATTGAAAAAAATCTCCGTCAAAGTTTCCTAATATTTGATATAGGATACATCTTGACGTTCTCTTTCAAAATTCCTAATGGTAAAATTATATCCTATGGCTACTTTTCGAAATATTAAACGTTTAATCTATAAAATACCAATTTCTATAGTAACAAAAAATAATTACGAAGTAAGGGAAATCTTCTTAAATGAAGAGCCTATTTGTAGATTCTGTAACGAGGCGGACGAATCAGCCTCTTATGTGATCTTCGAATGTAAAGGACTCAGATGGTGGAGATACAGACACATAGAAGCATCAGAGCGACCATCCCGATGTTTCGAATCAAACCAACCAACTGACCAAGGGGAATGTTATAAATTAATTATTTCCACATACTGCGCAATATTATGGTACTATTTTTGTATTTATAGGTTGACTAAAAAAAGTCATACTTACAGGGTGATCCCACTTGTAAGATGACTAAATACACAAATTCACAACAGATGCCAAATAATTGAAACTAGGTACATATTACCTACTTACCCACAGTTTGCCATTCCATCAATATCATTTTGTAAACTCTGCCTTAAAAACACAGCATCGTTATTTCGTGCATCAGAAAAATAGGGACCGTTAACTGCTAAAATGTATCCATCAGGAGCTACTAAAATTTCAGGCTTAATTAAATGCTCCTTCTTAAACAAGCAATATGACTGACGTAATATTATAAAATTAGTGCTCTTCTCAATGGAGTTATACAGTCTACTTAAACAGTTGCTCTTGGAATACCTGGTGTAGGGTTATAGAGCCTATTTACAAATTCGGGTACATGATTCATTATAAAATTGTCCCTGGTTATTCATATGAATCCGATGTTATTAGGTACAAATCTGTGTATCAGTGAGAGATGAACATTAGACATTGCTAAACTAGTGACTTGTCTTGAAGAATAATTAAAGAGTAACTGTATAAAGTCATCAGATAACCCATGTCTTAACTTAACATTGAAAGCAAGTCAATCTTTTTGTCCAATATTTCTTATATTACCATATTGTTTAATTTTTTTACACAATTTAAATAGTTCTTGAAATTCCTCTTTCGAAATTGATGCTAAATATTTAAATTCTTCTAATCTGAATGAATCTATATCTTCCCAATTTTTGATACGAGTATTTGAGGAATTAGCAGCAGTGCTTAAACTGGACAAAAATAACTGAATATTATTTATAATATACGGTTTATTCACAAAACGCAATCCACCATGTAAATTATTCATTAGAAAACCTGAATTATCTAGATGTATTTCACGTATCTTCAAATGTTCAGGAACATAAATATTAGAAACCAGAAATATATTTGCTCTACCTGTGGAGATACTTTTCTTACATTACCTTTGGCATTGAGTTTTATAATAAGTGTCATTTGCAGTTGTTTGTAATATTATAAAATAAGTAAGTAAGTAATTATGTACCTAGTTTCAATTATTTAGCATCTGTTTTGGATTTGTGGATTTAGTCATCTTACAAGTGGGATCACCCTGTAAGTATGACTTTTTTTAGTCAACCTATAAATACAAAAATAGTACTATAATATTGCGCAGTATGTGGAAATAATTAATTTATAACATTCCCCTTGGTCAGTTGGTTGGTTTGATTCGAAACATCGGGATGGTCGCTCTGATGCTTCTATGTGTCAGTATCTCCACCATCTGACTCCTTTACATTCGAAGATCACGTAAGAGACTCATTCGTCCGCCTTGTTACAGAATCTACAAATAGGTTCTTCATTTAGGAAGATTTCCCTTACTTCGTAGTTATTTTTTGTTACTATAAAAATTGATATTTTATAGACTAAACGTTTAATATTTCGAAAAGTAGCCATAGGATATAATTTTACCATTAGGAATTTTGAAAGAGAACGTCGAGATGTATCCTATATCAAATATTAGGAAACTTTGACGGAGATTTTTTTTCAGTGTTATTTTAGGCTATATTTGTAATGTAAAAATACATATTTTATCAAAAAAATGTCTGTGACAGCTTGAATCACCCTGTACGTATTAATATTTTTATTTTAATCAATAAGTAGGTATGTATTTTGGCTCCATAGATCAGCCAAAAACTTTCAAAAATATTCAAATGGGACCATTTTGGTACGCATTTAAAAAAAATGAGATCTTAAACTTCAACGCCCTGTCTATCGAAAACTAGCCATAGGATGGAGTTCGGCCCATGGAGACTTTTGATCAGGACATCAAATACTACAACATACAAAAAATTCAGACAATTTGACGCTGCTCCCGTTTTCATAAGAAAAGTGCGTGGCCCTTTGGTGATAATGTTTATTGTTACGTATATTTTAGAAATAAATACCAATATATTAATAAATATGATTTTTTCATTACCATTCCCTCATTTTTAGGGTTCCGTACCTTTGTATATATGCGAATTGTGATATTCGATATTTTATTATTTTTCATTTTATAATTATTTTTCTATTAACAAATTTGTTCGTTTCATTTCAAAATTTGTTAACATATCTAAGTATATATATGTTAGTTTTTATTTATTTTTATTTTTATTTATTTTAAACTCACTTTGCACTGTAAGTATTTTTCATAATTTTACAAAAATAACTTTTCACAAAAAAAAAAAAAATTTTTCTTGTTCAATTTGTAGCCTTGATAATGGAAACAATAAATTTCCGAAACGTTGGCGTAGTAGAAAAGAGTTTTACTTAATTCTGCCCTTTTGACCTGACGGAATCCCCAAGATTTTTCGTTTTGTTATTTAACTAGTCCGTCAAGACTACCCTTCTCACTCAAAATATATATATATATATATGCGGATTGTGATATTCATAATTTTTTTTTTCTTCGTCGAACACACATGCCCCAGGTTATTTTTCTTTTCGCTTCTTTAAATCTTTTTACCAAGTATTTTTGACTTATTAGTACGATTAAAGTCCTTTAAGAAACCTGCCTCTGCACAGCTGGCTTATATTCCTCATTTGGTACGGAACCCTAAATGTGCGAAGTCCGACACGCACTTGACCGATTTATTTAATTCTTTTACATATTCTTCTTGTAAATATTTCACTTTTTATTCCATTTCTTTTAAATTCTTATTGGTTTCTTCTATTTCATTAATTTGAACTTTAGTTTTATTTATTTTATCATTATTTATTTCTATTTCTTTCTTGATTTTTCCAATACAATCCATATTTTCCATTCCTTTGTTCTTCTATCATTCTTGCTTCTATTGTCTTCATACTTTGATCAAGATTTGCATCTATATATTTGTAATTGTGTTGTTCCATTTTTGTTCTAAATTTGACATTCTTTCACTTGTATCTTGTACTTCCACTTTAACTTTCTCCATTTCCACTTTCATTTCTTCTTTATATTTTTTTTCCTTTTCTTATAATATTGTAAATTTTTCATCTTGCATTTTTTCTACTTCTGTTATTCGTCCTATCATTTAAATTCTTATTTCTTTTTTCTTGTTTCTTCTATTTTATTATCAGTGTATACTCTCAACTCTTCAATTTTCTGTATCATTTCCATTTTATTCTCTTTAATTTCTTGTTTATCATCCTTTTTTTATATTATTTACCATTTCTTCAATTTTTTTCTTATTTTCATCCAATTTGTTATGCATTTTTTTATTATTTTCAATCATTTGAATACATCCATTATATTTTCTTGTTCTTCCTGTTTTTTGTTTTTGTTGTACCTGCTTTTCTTTTTGTTCAGCTACACTTATTCCATCACATTCTTCCACATTTTCTTCCTGCATTGCTACAATATCACCTTGTCCTACTTCCAATTCTTCCTCTTCTTTCATTTGTCCAATCTTTTTTCCCCTCTTAAGTCAATTTTATTTTAATTTATACTAACACTTCACTTGTATCAATAATAATTAAATTTTATTAGAATAATAATTATCCACTCTTCATCTTTTGATAATGTCATAAATGTCACTATTTATGAATTACTTGCTGTCATGTATATTGTCAAATAATGTCAAACTATATTATCAAAATTTATTATTTTAAAATACTTGTAAGTTTTGAGAATTTGATTCCTAGGCATCCAGGTCGTATACCGGACAGCTGTTTCGTCCCTTAAGGACTCATCAGCGGCAATGTGCCCAGACGCATAGAAAACTTGTTAATGGTTTCATTACCATTTAGAGATATGGGCCGTCTATCGGTTCCAGTTTGTACTGGCGCTTATTACATAGGTGGAATCTTTTTCCCAAGTAATAAGTGATACCGTGTCCCATTGGTAGATGGCGTTAGCTGTCTACCTGAGAACAACATCCTTTAAACATATATTTGTTTAAAAGTTTGATTACACCCCTCGGCCGTCCCCCAGGAAAAAATTACCACCGGCCTCAGGAAAAAAGTTATCTACACCCTTGTATACAGCGTGTTTCATCGCGAGGGTTTCATTGCGAGGGTTAGGAGAAAATAATCAATTAGATAATCACTCTCGCAAATGAAAGTTTAGATACAATTATAGAATCACTGTTGGATCAGATCTGGAAAAAGTGAAGAAAAATTGACGGAAAACTCCAGAAAATCAAGGAAAAGTATTTTTCCGCAGAAAATCATAGAAAAATGATATAAAAATGCCCACAGTTTAAAATGGGGAAATTTTTTCCTAAAATTCTTCCAATGAAAATGAAAGTAAGGAAAAATACATATAAAGTGCAACACATATAAAGTGCAAATTTTTACAAAAACAAATACATTATTATTATATATTATAAAACTTTTCCCAGTTAAAGTTGAAAAAAAAGAGCAAGACTGCGTTTTTCCTCACTCGAATTTGAAAAAAAAGCAGGAATGCATTTTTCTACTGTATAATTTGGTAAAAAGGAGCAAGAACGCATTTTCCATAGTAAAATTTGAAAAAATGAGCAAAAATGCATTTTTCCAGATGTTCGGTGCTCACTGACTTTTGTATGTACGTGGCAATCCCGCATTTATCATTTGCGCCGTGTGTGTGATTTACCCGACGTCGATGAGACTCGAAACTTGAACGCTAGAGAAACATAAACATCCGTCAGCGGGATGGACGTTTTTTTTTTGTTTACTTCATAATTTGTTTATATTTTAATATTTTTTATATGTAATAAAAAGTTCGTTCAAAGAACCCCGCACAAACCTTATGGGAATTGGCTCCCGGTCAAATTGGCTGAAATTTAGATATGTTGTTCGGCATCCTGAACAAAAGTCTCAATGGGCACAAAGCTCAATTTTGCTTATTTTGGCTCCTACGGAGCTCCAAAGCTCCTCGAATTCGCTATTATTTACTACTTAATTTGGGTAATCTCTACGAAAGTTTAGTATTTGCTGCGTTAACAAAAAGTCCCCTCTTATGTTTTCGAGGTCGCTGCATCTAAATCAAATGCCAATATAATAATATTGACAGCTGTCAACTAGCTGTCAAATAATAAGGAATAAGCAAAATTGATAAAATCTACATGTAAATATATGGTTTTGAGGTTGCTGAGTTCAAAACTGATTTCAAAAAGATGATATTGACAGTTGACAAGCAATAATCAAAACTGATAAAATCCACATGCAAGAAATGAAATGAAGATTATGGTAGTTTGACAGTTATTTGACAGCTGTCAATTGTCAATATCGTCTTTTTGAAATCAGTTTTGAACTCAGCAACTTCAAAAACATATTTACATGAGCATTTTATCAATTTTGAATATTGTTTGTTGTTTGACAGCTGGTTGACAGCTTTCAAATGTCAATATTATTATATTGGCATTGGATTTGAATACAGTGACCTCGAAAACATAAGAGAGTACTTTTTGTTAACGCAGCAAATACTAAACTTTCGAAGAGATTACCCTTTTAAGTAGTAAATAATGGTGAATTCGAGGAGCTTTGGAGCTCCGTAGGGGCCAAAATAAGCAAAATTGAGCTTTGTGTCCATTGAGACTTTTGTTCAGGATGCCGAAATGAACAACATATCCAAATTTCAGCCAATTTGACCGGGAGCCAATTCCCATAAGGTTTGTGCGGGGTTCTCTGAAAAAAAACGGAAGCAACAATGCATTTTTCCCACAGAAATTTATAAAACAAAGCAACAATGCATTTATTTATATAAAAAATTGAAATTCAAAGCAAGAATGCATTTTTCCATACAGGAAATTAAAAAAACGAAGCATACAAAAAATTGAAAACAAAGTAAGAATGCATTTTTCCACACAGGAAATTAAAAAAAAACAAAGCAACAATGCATTTTTCCATACAAAAAATTGAAAAACAAAGCAACAATGCATTTTTCTACATCTTGGACAAAAAGAGAAAAGAAATCACTTCCCGGATAATCTGCTTCTGGAGGATCATCCGCAACCAATTCCAGAAGCAACAATGCATTTTTTTTCACAAAAATTTGTAAAACAAAGCAAAAATGCATTTTCCCCACAGGAAACTGAAAAACAAAACAAAAAACATTTTATTTGAAATTCAACGCAAAAGCCCATTTTTCCATACAAGAAATTGAAAAACAAAGCAACAATGCATTTTTCTACATCTTGGACAAAAAGAGAAAAGAAATCACTTCCCGGATAATCTGCTTCTGGAGGATCATCCGCAACCAATTCCAGAAGCAACAATGCATTTTTTTTTCACAGAAATTTGTAAAACAAAGCAAAAATGCATTTTCCCCACAGGAAACTGAAAAACAAAACAAAAAACATTTTTTTCACATAAAAATTTGAAATTCAACGCAAAAGCGCATTTTTCCATACAAGAAATTGAAAAACAAAGCAACAAAGCATTTTTCTACATCTTGGACAAAAATAGTAAAGAAATCACTTCCCAGATAATCTGGCATCCCAGGATATTAAAAAAGTGGCACGAAAAAATAAAATATATGAAATGTAGAAACGGACGAACATATTTGTCGAAAAGTTTCCCCAGGAAAAAAATACCCCCCCCCCCCCCCCCCCAGGAAAAAAGTTATTTACGCCCTTATTATTTGTAATTTACAAGTTAAATTTATCTTTTAAAATCGACTAAGAAGTCTAATAAAACTTGTATTTGGTTTGATTTAGTTGTTTTAATTGAAAAATATTTTTTAGGGATTATATAGGGGCTACGGATCTACTATATTAAGAGAAATACCATTTTCTGTAATACAATTTCCAATACTAGAATTCCTTAAACAGTATTACCGTCAAAATTTTAAAAACAACATTCCATTAGAATCTTGGGAAGTAGCATTATGTGGTTCAATGGCAGGTCAATTTTTCTTTATGTTTAATTGAACGTTTTAAAATATTCTAATATTATTTTAGGCGGTTTTGCTGCTGCTGCTACAACTCCATTAGATGTAGTAAAAACTAGAATAATGTTGGCAGATAGGAAAAAAGTTAGAACAGGCGAAATGACTGTTAGAAATGTCTTAAGCAATGTTTATCGAACTGAGGGTTTCCGAGGGTAATTTAGTACAGTTTAATTTTTCACAAATTATATTATTTATGTTTTAGATTATTTGCTGGTTTTACTCCAAGAGTACTGTGGATAACACTAGGTGGTTATATATTTTTTGGCAGTTATGACTATTCTCGAAATTTGTGTTTTAAAATATTAGAAGAAAATTAATGACAAGAATAATTGATGGTAGGATAAAACCGTTTAGATATTATGGTTGTTTTTTAACTATCAGGGTCATCTAGTCTTAGGATTATGAAAATGTGTACCTATATGCTGTGATTTTAAAATCCACTATACATTTTTATATTGTTTTAAATAAATAAATGAATATTTTCTTTAAACTAAATTAATTTTACATTATTTATAAGCAAAGGCATAATAGTCTAAGAGCTTACATAAAAAATGTATCCATATGGTACACGGTAAATATGTATTGAAAAAGAAACATTTGGTGTAACCGAACATAAATTTGCTTGTCTGCCATCGCGAGGCTGAGACCTAAGCCGGAGGCGTGTGCTTAAAGATGTCAAATTTAGGTACAAAAAACTTATGTACTGTAACCTCCCACCACCTATCTTGTTTATTTAATGAAAAAGGCGAGTACAAAGTAACAAACCGATTTCCATTTTGGTAAGAAACTTCCGCACTCAAATTTATCACAAAATATACCTGATCGTCTAGTATTGTTAAATTAGGACCCACGTTGTGTAATAACCCCAGAAATTCTTTTAAATTTTTTTGACAGGTGAACGTAAATCAAATCTCAAAAATTTCAAGAAAATATTTATTCATTTAAGAAAATTTACTGACGAATGATGGCAACATTTGGCATAAAAGGTATAGGGAAAATCGGACAACCGGAAAACCTAACCACCATCGTAATGAATGTATTAATTATAGTAGAATTCATCGCTTTACGAGAATAAAAAATGTTATAAAAAAGTCAAAGAAAGTCTGCAATAGAACAAATTCTAATACATCCGGGAGAATAAAAGTCCCACATACTTCCATCGAAATATTTCAAGAATAGGGTTATTTTACATTTCAGTGAGCCACGCCTATTTCTATTTTAATTTCTAGTCCCTGATTTTCAAGAATAGGTGCACGGAAGACACATGTGACCACTTTAATTTTGAGAACAAATACACTGTCCCTATATATCAAAATAAAATAATATTTTGGCGATTGGGATCACTGTGCAGAAACAATAAAAAAAATCGGTTGTATCGTCCCAAAACTTTCCCGACGAGTATCCACGAATACTTTATCAAATATTTAATATTAAAGTTTCCACTTTTGATATTTTTAATTTTTGACAGGTGACAGTTGGAGAAATAATTTTGTCTGTTCTGAATAGAGTTTTTCAAGGACTTTCAAACGACATATTGCATGTCCAATTCCGTGACATACTGCATCTGTCATTTTTTGACAGTGATACTTCCGTTTGACAGATCTCGTACAAAAACTAACTGATTCTTCCGACAGATAGCCCAAACCCATATAATAAATTTCAGCTCAATCGGATTAATACTTCATCAGATATTTAATGCTGAAATTTCAAATTTTGACATTTTTTTATTATTGACAGGGGACAGTTGGAGAAATAATTTTAACTGTTCTGAATAGAGTTTTTCTAGGGCTTTCAAATGACATATAGCATGTTCAATTCCGTGACATATTGCATCTGTCATTTTTTGACAGATGTCGTAGAAAAACTAATGGGTTCTTCCGACGGGTAACCCAAACCCCTATACCAAATTTCAGCTCAATCGGATTAAACGTGTGGCCTCTATCGTGGAAGAATACACACACACAGACCGACAGACAGACTTCAATCTGGAAATGGTCTTAATCGTCTCAGGGGACCCGAAAATAGATATTTCTGTTTTTATCTCGAATTTTTTTTTTTAGCTCGTTCACAATACTTTCCCTTCTAGGAGGTGGGTCGGGAAAGTCAAATTTGATATACAAATAAACAAAAGTTAACTCGAAAAAGTAATAGGGGTAAATGGGATAAAGTTTCTTTATTTATGTAAACTTTCTTTAATATGAATTAATTTTTAAAACGCATATTAGATTTAAATAGGAGTTGGCCATTCGACCTGGTCCACTACTTCTTTTTCTGATCTTTGGTGGACTCCGCATCCGCACTCGTTATGGCATATCTTTCTTATTAAAATATTGTTTATAATTAAAAACATGATGAATAAAGTCATAAACAATAAATACTAATTAAATATACCCTATTTAAGTCCTCATCATTGGATTGATTGTCATCAACATTTACTATACATTTTGTTGAAAATGTTGATGGTGGTGAAGTTTTCCGGGTTTTCCTACACCTATAGACAAATGGCGCCATAAATTCTCAGCAAGTCGTCCCGGAGCGCCACGGCAAATAATAATAGCCGTCCCTTCCCCTTTGGCTTCTGTGGTTCACTCGTAAGGGGGTTGATTATAAAAACTCCATCCAACGAATACCCACCCCCGGGACATTTACCAAAGAATATGTACAATAAGTTATTAATAACTTTAAGTAAAGACCGTAAATGTCATCAGACGTGCACTGTCTCTGCATTTTTTGGCAATATTGCTCTTTTAATGGATATCTTAGATATCATCTTTTATTATTGTTTGGATATCAGTAATATTGTAGCGTCGTAATAAGAACTTTGATGACTTGAACGAACTTTTATTACATATAAAAATTTTTTAAAATAGAAACAAATTTCAAGTAAACAAAAAAGCGTCCATCCCGCTGACGGATGTTTAAGTTTCTCTTGCGTTCGAGTCGCGAGTTACATCTACGTCGGGTGAAGCACACACACGGCGCATATGATAGATGCGGGATTGTCACGTCCATACAAAAGTCTGTGAGCACCGAACATCCCGGCCACCTTGAACATATATTGTCAACACATATTAATTTTTGGGTAAAATACAAAGTTTATTCACCGAACGACGATAAATTCCTTGGTTAGTTTTTACATCTACCACTCTAATAATATCATCGGTGCCTGGATACACTTTGATAACTCTTCCCAAAGACCATCTTAGCGGTGGTAAGTTGTCATCTTTAAGAACAACAAGGATTCCTGGCGCCACTTTATTGGGAATGGCCGATTTCCATTTAGTGCGGACTTGTAGTTCGCTAAGATATTCTTTATGCTATCGTTTCCAGAATGATTGAATAACTGATATTGATCCAAGCGGTTAGCAGCAATTGTAGTAACATCTAATTCAGGAAGCGCAATTAGAGATCGTCCAATTAGGAGATGAGCCGGAGTTAAAGGAGTCAAATCATTAGGATCATTTGAAAGTTGGCATAAAGGACGTGAGTTAAGAACAATTTCTACTTGAGAAAGTACCGTTAAAAGATCTTCATTAGTAAAAGTAATATTATTCATATAGAGCGCCATAAAACATAATTATTCGTATTTGGACGAGAATTGGCCTAATATAGCAACTAAAAATATGCGGTTCTTTTCATATTTAAAATATTTATGAAAGAGCGCGTCTGTGCTATATTTTTCAAATTTGTCTAGAGAAAAAAGTTGATAGTCATGTCACTTTTACTAAAATTATTTAAAAAAATCTGATGTGGCCAGCACATGACCTCTCGCCATTTTTGAATCAAAAATTTACAGGTTGACACAAAAAAGTTTGAAAAAAAATTATTTTTTTGTAAATCTGGCAACAATGGCAAAAGTTTCGAAAATTTTAATGCGATGAAAATAAACTATAGGGTATACAAAATATATGTGTAAAACTTTATTGCCGTTTTGTATAATAATGGAGTCATCACCCATAGCAACTGCCACTTCAGGTTGTGCGATTTGGCACCAAAATCTAATCAGATCTAGTCTAGGGTATCAGAATCCTGTATGCAAAATTTCAAATTTTTTTATTCAGTAGTTTTTGAGTTCTCGCTACTACAACATCCATCCAAACACACACACAGACATCATCGCGAAAATATTAAAATCGTATTCTAGGGACCCTAAAACGTGTTTATCCATTGAAAACTCACTACCCAATTTTTAGCATGATTCCTATACCTCTCTTATCTGAAGGGCGAGAGGTAAAAAGTACCGCAGATGCGCTCTAGATTTAACTACAGAATCGATTGGTGAAAACGGCAGCGTCCTATCTTTAATATTAACGGAGCGCTCGTCCAAAAACGATTTCAGGGAAGATAACATATGGTATTGGCGCCTCTTAAATACATTTTTAAAAGTATTTTTAACAACATTGACGAATTTTCAACTCTGTGTAACATGTTCGGTTATGTACGATTTTTGAAATGTAATAAATAAAGTTACTAAAAAAGCACCCCACTTTCTTCACCCCCCGTAACTGGAGTTTTGAAAAATGATAAAACACGTGTTTGTTTTAAAAAATAGCCTCATATACCAATTTTCAAGGTTGTACAACGTCGGTGTGTAAGATACAGGTATTCTCATAAAAAAATTTTAGCACTCTTTTCCCTACCTGAAGGGTTGCAATTTCCAAAAATTCTTTCTTATTGGCCATCTACGTCTGGGAAATAGTGGGTAACTATATGCCAAATTTGAAGTCAATCGGACCGATAGGCTCGGAGATCTCATAGATAAGATATCTGATGTCTACCACTGCTTTAGCCCCCACTTTTTTGTCTGCCATGGCTTAAATTGGTTTTTTATGTTTAAATATTAAAACAAAATTATAATAATTCATGTACCTCGTGATATTTTTTTTATTTCCTTTTACGCCTTTTTGCAGTGCTCTGTCAGCATGTTAGCCCCTAGCAAACTGTCTTCCAATACCTTTCCGCGTTTCTTGAATATAAAAAAATGCTGTTTTCGTAATCAGAATCCGTGTACTTTACAAGTTTTTTTGTACCTAAATTTGACCTATTCAAGCGCACGCCCCCGCCTAGGTCCCAGCCTCGAGGTTGCAGACAAGAAAATTTATGTTCGGCTCATAGATATATACCTATGTTGTTAACAAGCAGACACTTTCTTACTTTAATGTACATAAAATATCACAAGACCACTTAGAAACCTTTTTTGGGGCTATTATAGAAGCAAAGGCGGTTTCAATAATAATCCCACTGAAAGGCAGTTTGAGGCTGCTTTTAAAAGATTAATTGTCAATTCCGAAATAAGTGGCCCTAAAACAGGAAATGTAATAGATTTGGAAAATATTCCCATTTTATCATGTGGGAGTGGAAATAATATTACACATAGTGAAGATCTCGACAACTTGGAAGAAAGTGGTGAATATATATACCTATGTCATTTCTGGAATCAGTAAATAAATATTTTGAGGAAAGTTTTTTAAACAGTAATGCATGGGATTTAACAGATTATGTTGAAGATGTAATTTCTTATATATCTGGCTTTGTAGTAAGTGGTTTAAAAAAATATGTATTCTGCGTAAAATGCAGAAGTCTTTTGGAAACTAAAATATCGTGCTCATCCTTCCAAAAAAGAAAAAAATATGGCAAATAAATGCCTCAAAGCTTAATAGATGTATGTAAGGCTGGAGAGATATTTTAGGTCCTTTCAAAAAATTAAGAACTTTTTTAATAAGAACATAAAAAATTTAATAGATATTTTATTCACCAATGTAATGAGATCTTTAAGTAGTGATATATACAGGGTGGCACAGCAACCATGTAACAGGCTAGAGTATCTGTGTTTCTCAAGATAAAATTTTTAAATTTTAGGGCATCAAATGGGACCTTAGTGGCCTCATTTTACTCAGTTTGTTTCACTTTTACTGCTTCCGGTTTTACCAGAAGTGATACCAACTTTTGAATTTTATACGGGACACCCTGTAGTTTTTTCCTTTTTTGGAATCTACATGACAACCTGATTTCATCGATGTATTATACTTGGTATCTCAAGTGAATAATTAAGGAGCTACACACAAAAATACGAAAAATCTAAATTTGCTCAAATGACGTACCAAATAAATAAACAATGGGGAAAAACGACACTAACTTTAAGATTACCTTAAATTATTTAATGTAATTCAAAAAATTTATAAATTTTATGCAACATAACTGAATGCAACCCTTGTTTTTTTTCTTCCTAAAACAATAGACATTTTAACCAACTGCATAATTGAAATTTACATTTTTTGTACATTTCCTAGTTAATGTTATCATATGAGAAAAACTATCATACTTTAAATCATTACATTAAATAATTTAATATTATCAAGGCGACGGTGACTATGATATTATATTTTTACTTATTTAGCCGGCGGTGAATTTGACAGTTAGCTATTATAAAGCTGTTGATTTAAACTGCGAAATAAAGTAAATGATCTAAAATAGTTTTTGATAAAAATGTATACTCGTAATGAACAAATAAATAAAAATTCAAGGGCTGCTGCTGAGTTGTATAGGAATAGATTTCCCAACAGGGACCCAATTCTTGAAATCGTAGGAATCGATTCTCGTGAGAAATTTACGTCATTTTCTCTAGATTTTGTAATATGTCTATTCTTGAAATATTTCGTAGGAAAAAATTCTCCAAAAATTATGAGAATTAATTCCTAATGTCATTGTCTGGAGAAACTTCAAATTCTCATGAGAATTTAAGAAATTAGAGTGTGAATTGTACGTATTTGACGTATTTTGTGGGAATTGAAATTGAACATTATTGTTTTTTTGTTGTTACCGCCATAAATATTGTTAAAATGAATAATTTTTTACTTCAAGCTATCGTTTTAGATAATTTAGAAAGTTGTTTAGACAGCATTTTCGTCTATACAAACAAGCCTTTGACGATCTAATGGAGTATATTGAGCTTTTTCTGCTACCAACAATCAGAGTTGGAGATTAACCAAGAGAAAAAGTTTTAGTAGGTGAACGAAGAGTAGGAAGCCCTAGTTCCTAGTCTGCGTCGTTGTGTCGTTTAATTAACACAAATTTTATTTGGTTCTGAGATTTAATTAATGCTTGAATACATATATTTTTCTTTTTAAAATACAATATCAAAAAAAACGACATATAAAAATTTCGTATCTATCATCTCGACATATAACAAAACTTCAACTCTTTATTTTTTCGCTATCTTAATTTTTATTAAAAGGTTTTTGGCTAGCCACAATAGCTAGCCAAGTAAGCTAGTAACAAGTATAATAAGTATAATTTCAACAAGTAAAATTATAAAATATATTATAAGGAAGAGAATTCTTTCCTCTGAGAAGTTCCTTATCATTTTCTAAGAATTCTACAAGGATTTTTTTTGCGCTTCACTCACGAAATTTCGTTTGGCCATCGCAAATAAAAAATGAACAAAAATAACAAATAACCCATAGTCAATAATAAACGATAATGCACAATAATAGGATAATAACTATGTAAATTGTTTCAATTTGTTTCATCAAAAATGTAAAATGTCAAACATATGGTATCAATGGCAACTGATATTCATTTCTGCGAACGTATTAAAATAATATTTGAGCACAGAACTAATAGTTCTGAGTATTTGATTGGTTGAGTTCATGAAATACTTGGATTTAGTAAAGACATACGTCACTTTTTTTAATTCACTAGAATTTCAGTTCCGACTCATTCAAGAATAGGACTGGCGATTCTCAAGAGAATTTTTTTTGGGGAATCAATTCTCTGGAGAATTAATTCCTACGATTTCAAGAATTGGGTCCCTGGAATCATCCAAGCAATACTTATTTCTGGAGACGTATAGGGAACCGATTGCTGAAAATGACAAATTTATATTAAGTGAAGAAGTTGAGACAAATGTACATACTTGCATATGTAAATTATGACCCAACATCTTCCTTGAGAGAAATAGAAAGACAGTTTGATCTAAGCGGGGAATATATTAGAAGAGTTTTAAAAAAATATAAATATAAATCTTTCAAGTATCAAATTCATCAAGAGTTGTATGAAAATGATTTTTCTAGAAGAATTACATTTTGTAATTGGCTTTTAAATAATTATAATTTAAACAATAACTTTCATCACTCCATTTTATTTACTGATGAGTCTAGATTTACGAATTTAGGATTATATAATAGAAACAATACAAGGTATTGGGCTACAGAAAATCCACGTCTAATAAGACAAGGACATCAACAAGTAAGATTTGGATTTAATGTCTGGTTGGGCATATTAGAGGGAAGAATTTTTGGTCCCATTATATTTGATGGAACTTTAACAGGAGAAAGATATTTAGAATTTTTACAAAATGAAATTGAGAATATTTTCGACGCTTTTCCAGATGAAGTAAATGAAAGAGTTACCTTTCCACAAGATGGGGCTGGCCCTCATAATTTTGGTCTTGTTCAAAATGATTTATATTTTCGATTTGGAAATAGATGGATCGGAAATAACGGTCCTATCAGATGGCCAGCACGATCACCTGATTTTACGCCAATTGATTTTTTTATTTGGGGACATTTAAAGAATATTGTTTATAAAAGAACATACATGACAAAAGAACAATTGGAAATTTCTGTTCGAGACGCTATTAACAGCATAACAGCAGATCAAATAAATCGAGCATATGAGGCAACTGTTAGGAGAGCAAGACTATGTGTCCAAAATAATGGACAACATTTTGAAAATTTGATTTAGTTTTTAAATATTTTGTGTGTTTAAGGATTAGTACTTTTTTATTAAAATTGTCAAATGAGGAGGAATAAATATTATTTTGGAGGTATGACTTTTTCAATTGAAATTATTATTGACTAAGAAATGTACAAAAAATGTAAATTTCAATTATGCAGTTAGTTAAAATAGAATGTGTTTATTGTTTTAGGAAGAAAAAAAACAAGGGTTGCAATTTAAAAAGGGTATGAAAACAGGGGTGGAAATGGGTTAAATTAAAAAAAAATAAAAAATGATGCAATTCAGTTACTTTGCATTAAATTTATAAATTTTTTGAATTACATTAAATAATTTAAGGTAATTTCTTTATTTCTTTATTTATTTACTGTTCAAACAGGTTTGCACCCAACTACAGAACAGATCTATGAACAATATAAAATACATACAGAAATACATACATACATTAACAGATAAAAAAAAATACAAAAAAAGAAATAACAATTAGTTTCCCAAGAAGTACGTCTTTATGGCCGAAATACTAGTATTAAAGATGTCAAGCTGGTAATTCACTGTGTTACACTTTGAGCACATTTTATGTAAGGGAGAAAATTTTAAAATATTAGTTCGGGGAGTGGGAAGGTAAAAGGTTTGCCATGTTCTAGATGCTATTCTTGGAACAATAAAATCGAGTTTCTGCAGAAAATTTGGATCGTTAAGTTTGTTACTGATGATTTTGTGTAAAAAGATTACTGAATGACAGTCTAATCTTAAAGTTAGTGTCGTTTTTCCCCATTGTTTATTTCTTTGGTACGTCATTTGAGCAAATTTAGATTTTTCGTATTTTTGTGTGTAGCTCCTTAATTATTATTCACTTGAGATACCAAGTATAATACATCGATGAAATCAGGTTGTCATGTAGATTCCAAAAAAGGAAAAAACTACAGGGTGACCCGTTTAAAATTCAAAAGTTGGTATCACTTCCGGTAAAACCGGAAGTAGCAAAAGTGAAACAAACTGAGTAAAATGAGGCCACCAAGGTCCCATTTGAGGCCATAAAATTTTATCTTAAGAAACACAGATACACTACTGTTACATGGTTGCTGTGTCACCCTGTGTATATGATCATTTTGGAGATCACCTGTTTGAAACTTTATCGATTCTCATTCCACTCAGTTAATCAAACTCTGTCTAAAAAATTATTTCAAAGTTCAAATCCATTATGAAACTAGAAAAATGCAGGACCTTACAAAAAAAACATAGAATTAGAAGTGTCAATACTAAGGTAATTCTTTTCCGAAACCAATAAACAATAAAAAGTACATTTAAGGTTTATAATTATTGTGAAAATTTGTACATTTTTGACATAGTTTTTTCAATATCTGGCATTTTTACAATTGTTGTTAAGGCAGTGAAAATCTTGATCTAGTCAACTTTTTGTAAATTTATAGCAATTAAATTAAGTAATATAAATGTAGGTCTTGAGAGTATGACTTTGTTTTATTTCTGCCTGTAAATTCAATAACTTATTATTTATTATTATTGTTACTATTACTAAAATTCATATAAAACTTTTCAATAAATTGCACTTAAAAGATTTTTTTTTCATCATTCACATTCTAAATCTTATGTATATACCCCATGTTTATTTCAGAGCCTTAAAAAAAAACATGAACCAATTTTTGTTTTGCATATTTTACATTCCGTAAAATTTAAATCGATAACAAAAATTATATATTTTCCCATTTCCCTCTATAACAGTACGCCCATGCCTCGCAACATAAAGTAGACGCCATGTTCCAAGTTTATACCTATCCCTCTCACTTCATTGTTGGCTACAGTATATTGGTAATTTATGAATGACTGATAGGGGATGTGGTTCGGCTACATCAAAGGTTTCTTTTCTAATACAAATTGTACCTTATGGAAGACGCGAAGATTTTTAATTTGCTCTCTTCCTCAACACTAAATGCTGGAGTTGAGAATTCTACCTAAGCATTAAAATCAATTTTTAATTATAGAAAAATCAGATTTTTATCAATCTTTAGGTAAACTTTTTAAATGAAAACATGAATCTATACAAGAAAATAATTATATTGCAAGAACATTGTTAATTTTCTATTAAAAATAAATAAATTTTGAAAATGGGCCAATAAATTGACACGTTAAAATATAGAAATATATATTTTAAAAATCTATACACAAAAATATATAATACATATAAGCCAACGGTAACATACCATTTATATATAAAAAAATTATATCTAGAAGCTAATATAAATAATTATTTAATTACAATATTGGAACTTAATTGCACAAAAGGTTGAATACATCTTTAATTTTGATAATTGTTAAGTAAATAAATAAATGATTATTTTATAAAATATTGTCACTTGGTGTAAGTACAGTACTGGGTACTGGTAAAAAAATCACATAGCAATATTATTTATAAAAATATGACAATTCTGATCATTTAAATTAGCACCAATATAAGGCAAAATTATAAAAACACTTAATACATAATAATTGGACAACCAGCCTTATTGTGTTCTAAAACTTCCAGTTTAAGAAGACCTACAGTTTCTTTTAACTGATTTACAATTGAACCAAGTTCTACATTCTCATTTTTAAGCAATTTCACTTTATCCTCCAATTTTGAAATCCTCTCTAATTTTCTAGATCGGCATTTCGATGCTGCCAGGCGGTTTCGTTGTCTTTTCCTTTCTAGTTTCATACGTTCTTGGTATTCCATATCCACAGGAGACATGGGAGGAGTTTGGTTTATGTTAGGCACAGTTTGGGGCTCTTCTTTAATGTGAGGAATGTAAGAGTCATTATAGATAGTGCTGGAATTACTATCTGATCCTTGCTGAGAAACGCTGTTGTGCAAGTGGCTTAAAGCTTCAACAAAACCCCCTACAAATCTCTCTTGCTCTGCTGTTACATTTTTCGGAAATAGCAAAGACGGTGTCGGTGTATTTGCCATACCATTTTCCAAAATCATATTTTCCAATTCGGGAGTATCCACTTTAAGCATAGTCAAATCCGGGGAAGACAACAATCCATTATTTTGAGGTACATTTAATTTTTTCTGGTTTAAGTCTAGAGTTAGATTTCGTTTCATGTTTCTAAACGATGCATTTTGATCGTGGCTCATGTTTTAGTTGTTTTTAAATAGTTCCCAACCTAACCAACTCCACAAAGTAAAAAATAAATATACTGGAAGGATGACAAGACTCAATAGAAAGTAGTATGTTTGGCCACTTATGTCCATACAATGCTAAAATAAAAACAAAATTATAAATTTACAACTACAAAACTTTGATCTTAAAATACATTGAAGGACACTTTTACTTATAATTATTTACCTACTTCACTTTTAACTGTGCTTTAAACTAATTATAAACTTGATTAGTTCCACAATTCGGGTAAATATTTAGTTAGAAATCTGTGTTCTTTGTTCTTCGTAAAACACAACTTATTTCTAACAATTTCTTTGGGTTTTGAAAGAAAAATAGAATGACATCATCGGTGATTCATAGTTCGTGACAGATTTGACCTTCAATTAAGATGAGCAACTCTGCAAAATTCTTTCTTTGTGTGTCAAGGATTTTATTATCATAATTTTTGAAATAACAATTTGTAATCAATTAATGAAAATGTTTTTCATTACTTTATGGAATTTATATAATAAAGAAACTAAACAATGGTTCTGGTTAGCAACGTGGCAACGTTGGAGAAATCTTGTGTACAAACAAATCAGCGTTGCCAATGCAATGCCAAAGAAACTTAAAAATTTTACTGATCATTTTCGTCTTGACTCGACAACATTTGAAAATGTTCTGTTAAAATTGCAGAACATGCCTAATGCGATCACAAAACTCTCTGGATACCCAGAAACAACTTTGGAAAAGCAATTACTATAATTACACTTCTTGCAATTATTTGCTTTTGCTTTATATCTTTTAAATACTATAAATGGGAGACTGTTATGCAATAATTACCTTTTCTAAGTCCTGAATTTGATTCAGAAGTTTTAGCAGAGAGTATGGTTAACAACAAATTAATTCAAAAAGTGAGGATAAGGTTATCAGTGTCAATTCGCGTCACATATCTACAATATCCATCTTTTAATTCGGAGAAAACAGAGCGTCCTCGGATTTCTCGCTCTGTAATGGCTCGAACGCGAACTGTCAAACTCAGGGTTTCTAAAACGTAAAATATATGCTCCGATCAATCCGACTGTTAACCTGAACTCACCCTATGAGTGGAGCTTTTTATAATTTTTATGTTGGCAACACTGAGTACAAGTAGTAAAAAAAGAAGAATTCATTTGTCAAAAATGACGTTTCTTAAAATTCCATGATGTTTTTGTGTTTTTATTGAACAATTTTTTTAAATGAATAATTAATGACTCCAGAAACATATATTTGTATTAATACTCATAAATATTATAACATAAAGTGGTAAAATTAAACATTCTATTTACATTAAATTGTGATCATTGTTAAAAAATCTTTTACAGGATATGGAGTACCAACGATTACTATTTTTGATAGTTTTATCATTATGTTTAACTCGTTGTCACTTATTTAGACCTACAATTAATACCCAAGAATGCCCACAGTTATATGAAAAAACTTTTACAGGTTGTATACCTAGAGGGAACTTGACTGCAGGTAAATATTACATCACACATTTCAATTATCTTATTTAAAGTTTCTAAATTTTAGGTATTTTTGAAGAAGTAGCTGGACCTATGAAATTAAAAAGCTGCGTTTTTGAATGCTGTTTAAAAGATACATGTAATGTAGCATTTATGCATAACGATAAATGTTTTCATATCCAATGTACAAGCGATGAGCTATGTATACCCACACAAAGCACAAATTTAAATGCTTCTGATAGACTTTACTTAGTCTTGGTTAAACCCACAGATGATCAAAGCTGGAGTGAAGTTTTGAGCCAACAAGGTTGGTATCTATTGCATATTTCTAATTAGCTTCACAATATAATTTAATATTATCCCAAGTCTGGTATTGACCGAATATTTATATGTCGCATTTCTATTGGTTTTAAACTTGGATCATAATAAAAAAAATCTGTATCTTAATGAATCTCTCATTAAAGTATAAGTGGGAAATGTCTAATAAATCAAATCTATAATATAAGCGACTAAGTCCTGACTGACTGACTGACATAGAATCAACACACAACAAAATCTACTGAACCCAGAGAGTTGAAATTTTTGAAAATATATTCTATTCATAATATAGACACCAACTAAGAAAAGATTTTGTGAAATTTTGATTTTGATTGGTAGAAAGGGACGAAAAATGGTGACTTACATACAATAAGTATCTATATGTTGACACACTTACTCGAGAAGGTAATGGTAGCAGGGAAAAATAGATAAAAATAGGAAAAATTGGGTAAAATAGGAAAAAATATGAAAAAACATTGAATATGGAGGAAAAATAAGGGAAAATTATAAAAAATTGAAAATAAAATTCTGGTATAATCAACAAATGTTTGATATGGAAAGAAGGTCTTATGAAATTTAATAGATATAAAATTTAAATATGAAAATTAAAATCATTCAGTATAAAAGATGTTGGATGAAATTAAAAATCAAGTAATGATTTTTGTTGGGGGGGGGGTTTATAAAAAGAATAGAAAGTCGAGATTAATTAGAGACGGGAAAATAATAAAAAAAATCATAATTTTTATATAAGATTTGTAAAAGATTTTAAATTTTGTATTTTTAATACAAAAAAACTGAAATATGTAAAATTTATCTATTTCCAATTAATAAAAACAAAAAAAGGTATAATCTATAAAAAAAGGTTTTTTTTTTTAATTTTTTATTTAAAATAAAAAAAATAGTCACAATTAAATTGGTAGAAGAAAAATGGGTATTGGAAAAATCTAAATGGTATATTCCATGGAATTATAACCAAAAAGAAGAGCAGTATCAAGTAAGAATATATAAAAAAAATATAAGCAGTTTTAAAAGAAGTAGATCTCAAAATTAACATAGATGAAGAAAAAGGAGAAGAGAAACTTGGCAAGCAACTCAAATTTCAAATTATTAATTATCAGTTTTTTTTTTGTACAAATTTATGATTTTTCTGTTATATAGAACCCACTCCCAATAGAGATAGAGTATCAAAATTTTATAATGTTATATGGCATATTATTATAATACTTATTAATTAATTTTAACAAAATTTTTAAATGCAACGAACAAATTTGTTAATATCAGCGTGCGACGACACTTCGGTCGTTGCGGGTCACTTTGGCGCCTTAGTCCAGGTTTCGGTTTTCCTCGGGCGCCACCTTCCGTTTTAAGTGTGAAGGCCACTTGCTCAGGCAGCTTCAGTGGAGAAAGAAATACTCCAGGGGTCGTTATGGTCTCGACCAATCCCGTGTCGGCCGGTAGGGCAGACTTTACTTGCCCTCCTGGGCTGCGTTCCGGAGTATCCGCTGCTATAAGGTTAACGTATGGACAGAAAAAGAAATAAAAATCAATTAGTTCGATATACCAATTTATTTCAAAGAAATCTAAACTTTATCAGAGAGTGTGTAACGAAATCCCAAGACTCAAGCGAAAATAAAGAAAAATGCGTGCGGGGTGAGAGACGGCGAAAATGATGCGAGTGAAACAATGCGTGCGGGTGCCCAATGAAATGTTTGAAATCTTACAGGTCGGAGAGTATATTTATTTTAAAGCTATTTTTCGTCCAACCCTGGTATATAATATAAAATGACTGAATGAATCCCCGGTACATGAATTCTCTAGGAAGTAAATCGAGAAAACTCGCCTGAAATACTTCCTTGGCTCCGGACTGGGCCCAACGGTAGTAGTAAATCGGGAAACCTCGCCTGAAATACTATCTATCGTTCTCCCCCGGTACAACAAACAATTTCCCCTTTTCAACTAGGTTTCCAAGAAATTAAATCGGGAAAACTCGCCAGAAATAATTCCTTGGTTCCGGACTGGGCTTAAAACGATAGCAGTAAATCGGGAAAACTCACCAGAAATACTACCTATCGCCGACCCCCGGTATAACAATCAATAAATATCCCCTGAATATAAATTAACTTGACCACCAACTTTAATATAAATAATACTCGAAATTTCCTGTATTAAACCATATATAAATGTCTCACCGGTAAATCCTTCAGGTACGGCACTGGACGTCTGTTTGCTGGTACGGCTTGCCACTGGTACGGCTTGTCACTGGAACGGCTCTTGGTCTGGTTTCAGGACGGTTGGTCTGGTTCAAATCTCTAATTGAACTCCTTTAATAAATCGCAAGCCGTGCCATACCATGAGAACGGTTGGATATCTGTCGCGAGGCGAAGTCTGCCTTTAGCGGTTCCATCTTCCGGACGACGTGTGAACTTTGTGCAACCGCGTTTGGCAAATTCGACGGGAGATCGCGGTGCTTTCCGTTTCACGGTGCATTTGGATTTCAGCTATTTACGGTCTATTGCCGGGCGCGATGATTTTTACTAATAACAGGTATTGAAGAGAAATTTATCCTATTAACTATATTGTTTTTTTTTTTTTTACGGATGAAGGCGGAATTAAAATTATTAAATTCGTAACTTCGTTACACACCCTTCCCACTTCGGGAAAAAAAAATTATTACATACATTTTTTTTTTTTTTTAACTATAACCACAGGTAATACAGGAAACAGAAAAAATAATTAAATAAGCCTTTCGGGTGCCTACCCCCTTCATTGGTCGAACCCTGTATTGAGGGGTAGGTACGCCCGTTACAAAAAAAAACAAAATAAAAAACGAAATTCTAACTCGGCAGTGCTGCCCATCACTGGGTCGTCGTCGTCGTCGGTTGTGCGGAATGTCGTCGTGGATCGAAAGGATGCTGGCATCCACAGTCCGGGCATGGGATATGTCGGTCCGGGTAGGGACAGCGGCAACGACGACAGGCAGAGGATCTCCGGGAAGTGTCGGGCCGGTACCTCTTGGGCCCTGGAGCGGGGACGTCGCAGGGACACTCTCTGGACAGAGTGCCGACTCGGCCACATCTGGAGCAGAACTGGGTAGTGCGTGTCTGGCGGCACTGTTGACGAGCGTGACCGGGTTGTCCGCACCTCCAACACAGCTTGTTTCTTACTGGTAGGAACTTCGGTTCTTCCGCGGGGGACGGCGGCCTGGCCTGCAGCCGTCGGAGGGTGCCTTCCTTCGTCCAGAAGAACGGGTTGTAGGGATCTTCCCATGGGTTGATGGCCGGGGTCGAGGCGGAGTCGTCATCGGAGCCTGGGGACCGAACATCGGGGAGGGCAGGTTCCGCCTGACAGGTGTCGGGCGATGGAAGCGTACTATCGGACGGTGTGGTGCTGGCGTGTAGAGCCTCGTCAGCATCTCGCATCGCCTCCATCAACTGTCCGACCATTCCGTCGGTTGTTCTGCACGGGGACTCAAAGTCCAGATCTATCTCGGGGGGCTCCATTTGCGCGGAACTTTCTTCGGTGCTTTTCCGACGGAGGAAAGGTGATGTTCCCGTTCTATCACTTGGTACCCGACGTTGCAGCCTCTCGGTGTGCTGGACGTCTTCGGCCTGCTCGGTCTCTTCAGTGTCGTTCGGTTCGGGCGGTGACGGAGTACGGTAGATGGCTTCTGCTTTTCCTTTTTTTTTTCTTCGGTATTTCCACTCTCGGAATCTGGGTCTGGGAGGTTGTAACAGCATCTCTTGCTGCTGATTTCCCTGAGAGCAGATTAAGGCTGGTCCTACTTCGATGGGGAAGCATGGTACGGGCCATGCATCCACCGCGACGGAGCGGTTGTCCACCAAATCATGTTTAGAAGCGGATTCTAAATGGGAAGCCTTTAGCTGGTTCTCCGGGATAGTCACGGTTCCTGGGATTGCTACACGAGCACTAGTGTCAACGGAAGCACTCGGTTCTTCTTGACACTTCTGTGGTTCGGCTATCTGATTCCCTACATCCGGAATTGTAGCCTCATTTTCCATAGAGGAATCGCTGATGTCGGTTGGCATGTCTACTTGTAAACGGATGTGACTGTCTTCACTAGGTATGACGGGTGCGGTATCATGAGGGCGTTGCAAAGGTCTCGTTTCCGGGCAGCATTCTGGCGGTTTTTCCGACCGCGGACAAGGGCAGTTGTGGGACATGATTCCTTCTCTTTTACACCTCGAGCAAAAGATCCGGGCCGCCTCTCTACATGGGCTTCTCACATGTCGCGTCTGGCCACAACGCCAACACTCTTCGTTCCTTTCGGTGGATCCTCTAGTGATTGGGGTTGCTGGCATCTGCTGGTTTGTCTCGGTACGGTCTACGTTATTTCCGGGCATGACGGAGGCGGTAGGAAATGTTCCGGGTAGGGGGGTAGGAGTATTTCTAAACGGGAGAGACTGAGGGGCAAAATTGATAAAATACGGAATAGACGGAGCAGGGGCAAAAGATATGTACGGAAGTGGGGCAGTGATGCGGTGAGGGGTGGGTGGAACGGTCGACTGGGTTAGTTCGATTTCGGATCGGAGTAACTCATATTCTCTGACGGCCTTGATAAATCCTTTCACGTTACGGAAGTCGGATCTGCGGATATGAAGTCGAAATTCAGGATGCAGATTTCGATAGAGCCACTGCAGTTCTTGATCTATCGTTATGCCTCCATGTCGGCGAATTAGCGTCTGTAGGTCGGTGATATAGGAGGTGGCGGTTTCCTCCAGCTGCTGCGTCCTCCTACTGATGGCGACCTCTAGGTCAACGCGGTAATTGACGGGGAAGAAGAAATTTCGAAAGGCGGTGCAAAATTCTTCCCAGGTCGACCAAGATCGTCGGTTATTTCTAAACCACATGGCAGGCATCCCTTGTAGTAGGTCGGGCATGACCTGCAGGAGTCGGTCAGCGGTGATTCCATGATACTCTCGAATTTCCTCTATCCTTTCTAGAAATTCGGCGGGATCGTCAGTATCGTCGAATGTGACACGCCAGTCCTCTATCATCAATGGCAACATTACGGTGCTTTGTACGTCTTACTCGGTCGGTTCTCTAATGCTAACTGGTAATCCTTTCTGAACTTTCGGCATCTTCTCGGTATTTCAACGGTTTTCACTCGGTTCACTTCTGCACCAAATTTATGATTCGCACGTCTTGCTCGGTCGGGTGTCGGATTTCAACTTCTATTCTCTCCTACTGTACAAAAATGTCTCCAGCAGCGGTAATCAGGTGGGGGTCAGTGCTTCTGCGCACTCGGAAGTCTGTCTGGCTCGATATTACTGCTTTGTCCTTGGTATCTTGCGAACGGTTTGTTGGATCGGCAAACGGGTTTCGCCAATCGATTCTACGTCCTCGTAAACCTATTAAACGAGGGGTCACTCGGTATCTTTTTAGAGTCTGTCAAAGTGACAGATCGGCGGTTTTCGACGGGTTTCAATGTATTTCCTCCTCTAGATGTGTTTGGGATCGATGCGGGCTCTCTTTGAGCGAATCTGGACAATCTGTCAAAATGACAGGTCAGCGGTTTTTGACGGATTTACGTATATTTCGGTCCTCTGAAGCGTTCTACGGTGGTTTTGGCTTTCTCTGACGGTCGGTTCAATTTTTGGTCTTGGAATCAGTTTTTTCCACAAATTCGGTAATCAGCGGTCTTGGTACACCATAAAAACGGTCCCTGCTCGGGCGCCAAATTTGCGACGACACTTCGGTCGTTGCGGGTCACTTTGGCGCCTTAGTCCAGGTTTCGGATTTCCTCGGGCGCCACCTTCCGTTTTAAGTGTGAAGGCCACTTGCTCAGGCAGCTTCAGTGGAGAAAGAAATACTCCAGGGGTCGTTATGGTCTCGACCAATCCCGTGTCGGCCGGTAGGGCAGACTTTACTTGCCCTCCTGGGCTGCGTTCCGGAGTATCCGCTGCTATAAGGTTAACGTATGGACAGAAAAAGAAATAAAAATCAATTAGTTCGATATACCAATTTATTTCAAAGAAATCTAAACTTTATCAGAGAGTGTGTAACGAAATCCCAAGACTCAAGCGAAAATAAAGAAAAATGCGTGCGGGGTGAGAGACGGCGAAAATGATGCGAGTGAAACAATGCGTGCGGGTGCCCAATGAAATGTTTGAAATCTTACAGGTCGGAGAGTATATTTATTTTAAAGCTATTTTTCGTCCAACCCTGGTATATAATATAAAATGACTGAATGAATCCCCGGTACATGAATTCTCTAGGAAGTAAATCGAGAAAACTCGCCTGAAATACTTCCTTGGCTCCGGACTGGGCCCAACGGTAGTAGTAAATCGGGAAACCTCGCCTGAAATACTATCTATCGTTCTCCCCCGGTACAACAAACAATTTCCCCTTTTCAACTAGGTTTCCAAGAAATTAAATCGGGAAAACTCGCCAGAAATAATTCCTTGGTTCCGGACTGGGCTTAAAACGATAGCAGTAAATCGGGAAAACTCACCAGAAATACTACCTATCGCCGACCCCCGGTATAACAATCAATAAATATCCCCTGAATATAAATTAACTTGACCACCAACTTTAATATAAATAATACTCGAAATTTCCTGTATTAAACCATATATAAATGTCTCACCGGTAAATCCTTCAGGTACGGCACTGGACGTCTGTTTGCTGGTACGGCTTGCCACTGGTACGGCTTGTCACTGGAACGGCTCTTGGTCTGGTTTCAGGACGGTTGGTCTGGTTCAAATCTCTAATTGAACTCCTTTAATAAATCGCAAGCCGTGCCATACCATGAGAACGGTTGGATATCTGTCGCGAGGCGAAGTCTGCCTTTAGCGGTTCCATCTTCCGGACGACGTGTGAACTTTGTGCAACCGCGTTTGGCAAATTCGACGGGAGATCGCGGTGCTTTCCGTTTCACGGTGCATTTGGATTTCAGCTATTTACGGTCTATTGCCGGGCGCGATGATTTTTACTAATAACAGGTATTGAAGAGAAATTTATCCTATTAACTATATTGTTTTTTTTTTTTTTACGGATGAAGGCGGAATTAAAATTATTAAATTCGTAACTTCGTTACAAGCGTAACCGACAAAGGTAGAAAAAAATTATAAAATGAAAAATCCGTTTTTTAATAAAACTAATACGATTGCACAGATAAAAATAATAAAATATCGAATATGAGAATTCGCTTAAATGCAAAGGTACGGAACCCTAAAAATGAGGGAATGGTAAGAAAAAAACCATATTTGTTGGTATATTGGTATTTGTTGGTAAAATATACGTAACAATAAACATTATCACCAAATTTTAAGTTCATAGGTCAATGGAAAGTTAAAAAATACTTGGGAACAAAATTTTATAAAAAATGCTGACTTTGGCGGCTTCTCATTCCTACGTTTTGCAATATTGAAAAATATGGCTTTAATCTACTCAATGAGCTCTATTCAACGATACCTCACTTGATGGGGTAGGCCAAAATTTTTTTTCAGCGCCCATCTTAAGCTGGTTGGGGGTCCCCCTTGAAAACAATTAAAAATATTTTTTACAAGTTAAATGGCTTTGGGTCAATAAGACGCATATACTGTGAAAATTTGAAGACTAGCTCCAACGGTTTAGTTGCTAGACCGGTGTGACAGACGGACGACGGACGGACACGCGAGTGAGAGCAATAGGGTTCCGTTTCGACCCTTTGGGCTACGGAACCCTAAAAATGGAAAAAAATTGGTTGTGTCGCCCCAAAACTTTCCCGACGAGTATCCACGAATCCTTTTTCAGATATTTAATGTTAAAATTTCAAATTTTGAATTTTTTTTATTTTTGACAGATGATAGTTGGAGAAATAATTTTGACTGTTCTGAATAGAGTTTTTCAAGGGCTTTCAAATGACATATGCATGTCCAATTCCGTGACATATTGCATCTGTCGTTTTTTGATAGTGACACTCACGTTTGACACATGTCATACAAAAACTAATAAGTTCTTCCGACGGGTAGAACCAAACCCATATACCAAATTTCAGCACAATCGGATTAAACGTGTGGCCTCTATCGTGGAAGAATACACATACACAGACAGACAGACTTCCATCTGGAAATGGTCCTTATCGTCTTAGGGGACCCGAAAATGGATATTTACGTTTTTATCTCGAAATTTTTTTTAGCTCGTTCACAATACATTCCCTTCTAGGAGGTGGGTCGGGAAAGTAAAACGGAAAAATATGGAAAAACAAAAAATAGTAAAAAAAATAGCAAATGTGATAAATAAGGGAAACAGGAAAAAATAAAGCAAACTAGGGAAAAATATGAATAAATAAAAAAAAACAATAAAAAAAAGGAAAAAAAGAAAAAAACGGAACAAATGGGGAAAACCGTAGAAAAATGGAAAAACATTAAGCAAAATACGAAAAAACGGAAAAATAGTGAAAAACTGAAAAGAATATTGAAAAATAATGAAACATAAGGAAAAATTATAAAAGATTTGAAAAAATATTGAAAAATAAGTAGAAAATTGTGAAAATTTGGGGTAAAAATAGGGCAAATCAGGGAAAAACGGGGAAATTTCTTAAAAGTAGCAAAAAATTAGGAAAAACAAGAAGAAATATAAAAAATGGGAAAAAATGGGAAAAAATTGGAAAAATAGGAAAAAATTGGAAAAATAGGAAAAAATTGGAAAAAATCGGCTGTTTCACCCTAGAACTTTCCCAGGTCAACTGTAGAGAATAGGATTATTTTATTTACAAAATACTAAGCATTACATTAATTTATGGAACAAATTTTAAATAGCAAGCCAATGGTGAACACGTCTACCGAATTGATATTTCAATGTTCATATGATATAAGCAGGCGCATGCGCACAATATATAGCACACTGCTACAATTAGGATCTCCCAAAATCATGGTTGAAAATTATTGGAAATTCTGGAAAAAGATTAATACAAAAGTTGTAGAGAATTTTATGCTCTGGTTAGGTTTGCACTAGAACATTTTGCACTAAAGTCTATTGTTTCTCTTCAAAATAAAAAAAAAATGTAAAAAGCCTAAATGTGTATATTTTTCGCCCTCTAGCGGCGAAATTGGAAAAATTGAAAAAATGTTAAAAATAAATGTTAAAGGAAATTTGGTTCTCTACAACTTTGTCCTCAAAATTAAAAAAACTACGGAAAACTTACATAAACATTTTTTGCGTACACTCTAGTGGCGCAACTATTAGAAATTCCAGAAAAAGTGTGATATAAAAATTGAAGGAAATTTTATCCTCTAAAACTTTGTACAACATTTTGCACTAAAGTGTATTGTTTGTCCATAAAACATAAAAAAGGCAAAATATCCTACATCTGCATTCAATCAATGTCGGTCTTGAGGACCTTCTATTGTAGAAATTTAAACCACAAACTAATGGTCGCATTCGAGGCACACACCGACCCTTCATACCAACTTTCAGCTTGATTGTTCAAACGGTTCGGCAGTTAAGCTGGATTTATAGTTTGACGGACTGTAAACGTAGACGTACTGAAAAAACATCAATTATAGAATTTATGTTCTATTGGTTATAAATAAACGTAAACGCATGACGTAACGTAAGTGAAACGGACTGGAACGGAAGAGTTGGCCAACTTTCATCTTTTATAGTGCGTTTCATGTGTACGGCCAATCAAAAGATGTGTGTGATGTCAGCTGTCACTTGTCCGTCGGCCGTTTAGTAAAGGTGTTTTGTTAATTATTTGATAATTAAAATGAGCGGTAAGCAAAGTGTAGATTTATGCAGCACCATTTAACATTTAGCATCTAACATTTATTAATTAACAATCATCATTTATCAATTAACAATTACGGAGTTGGCTAACTTTTAACTTTCTTAGTTTAAATGTACCAGAATTTTTATTAACTGTTAACTGATGAATGTTATAGATGATAAATGGTGCTGCATATAAATCCACACTAATAGTAAAAAACAATGTCTTTGTGTACTAGTTTGGCTATTTCAAATAAATATTCCAATGCTACTGCACATAACAGCAGTCCCACGGCACCAAGAAGCATACCTTCATGTATTTCATAATCCATTATGACACGGGAAGCGAGTCAAACCAACTTTGTACAAACGAAAAATGAATATTTAGAATATTGTATAAACATATTTGTAGGTTATGTTAAATGTCAATTCAATCACATCTATCCATGCGCAAAATTTCCGTTTCGTTGATTTATAAATTTAATAATATTTTACAGTCCGTTTGTTACGTATCCACTGCGTCTACGTTTACAGTCCGTCGAACTATAAATCCAGCTGTATCGTGGAAGATTACACACAGACAGACCTTACTCTGGAAATGGTTTCAATCTTCTCGGGGGACCTCAAAATGGATATTTCCATGGATATTTCAAAATTTCTTTCTGCCCGTTCACTATACTTTCCCTTTGATGGGTCCGGGAAAGTAAAAAATAGGAAAAAAGAGGAAAAATAGGAAGAAAATAGGGAAACATTGGAAAAATAAGAAAATACAGGAAAAATATTGAAAATTAGGACAAATGGAAAAACATTGACAAGAGTAGAAAAAATAAGAAATAATAAGGAAAAATAGTAAAAATGTGAAAACAGTAAAACCGGAAAAATAAAAAAAACGTAAAAAATAGGTAAATATAGAGAAAAAGGGATAAAACAGCAAAAATACGAAAAAACAGAAAAAAATTGGGAAATGGAAAAATAGGGGCAATAGAGACAATAGGCAAAAATAGGGAAAATGAGGACAAAAATAGGAAATAATAAGAAAAATAAAAAAAAAATAGAGAAAAATACTGAAAATAGGAAAAAAATAGAAAATAATAGAGATAAATGGGGAAAAACAAAACAAAATAAAAAACAGAAAAAATATGAAGAAATATTAAAATTATGTAAAATAGAGAAACAGAGAAAAATGAGGAAAATAGTTAAAAATAGGAACAGAGAAAAATGGGGAAAATAGTTAAAAATAGGGAAAGTAGGGGAAAAAGCGGAAAATAATGGAAAAAGGGAAAACAGAAAAGAATAGGGATAAATAGAGAAGGGATAAATGGGGAAAAACAGGAAAAAATAATGAAAAACAGGAAAATTACGAAAAATTGGGAAAAATAGGAAAAAATGGCAAAAATAGGAAAAAACCAGAAAAAGAAAATAGGAAAATTAGCGATAAATAGAGAAAAATCTGGAATAATTTTGAAACATATGTGAAAATTGTGAAAAATAGAGGAAAATAAGAAAAAATAGTAAAGATATTCAAAAGAGATAAAAATATGGACAAATAGGAAAAAACAGGAAAAAATAATGAAAAACGGTGTGACCTACCCCTTGGCCTGTTTATCTCATGAAAAAGGCGAGTATAAAGTAACAAACTGATGGCCATTTCGGTAAGAAACTTCCGTACTCAAATTTATCACAAAATATACCTGATCGTCTAGTATTGTTAAGTTAGGACCCATGTTAATAATACCATTATTATTATTAATTGTAATAACCCCAGAAATTCTTGTGGTGACAAGTGAACTTTAATCAAAACACAAAAATCTCAAGAAAATGTCTATTCATTAAGAAAATTTATTGATGAATTATGGCGCCATTTGGCACATAAGGTATAGGGAAAACCGGAAAACCTAACCACCATCATAATGAATGTATTAATTATGAATTAACCAATTGTGTTGACAATAAATAAATTGTAAATAGCCTTTTTGGAGCTTATAAAAACTCCATCCAATGGATACCCACTACTGAGACATTTATGTACAAAAAGTTCTTAATAACTTTAATTACCGTAAATGTCATCAGATGTGCACTGTCTCTCTGCATTATTGGCAAATTATTGCTCTTTTGGGGTATCAGAAATGACAGAAATACCTCTTTTTATAATATTGTTTGTATGGACAACTCTATTGAGTTACTGCCAGATCAGTACCAGCGATGTAACCCATATTTCAGGCTGAATGTAGAAAAGATAATGCGATTGACACAGTACGCCTCTGCGTAACATTGACAATATATTTTAGAAAAATATATGATCGAAGTTGTTATTTACGGATAGTATAAACGTCACCCCCTCGTGAACAACGAAAGATGGAAATTTTATCAGCTGTTTCAGTGGATGCGTATTTATTCTTTGGCTCAGGGACCATAAGAAGTTGGCGAATTAAAATGTGAAAATACTTATACTGGTTTATTTTTACGAAGACCAAATAAATCCAAACGAAGTGAAGAAATTTTTGTTTACGATGAGAGATGTAAAAAATCGGCTGTGTCACCCCAGGACTTTCCCGGCTCGACCGTAGAGAATATGTTATTTATTATTATTATTTTAATTACAAAATACTGAACATTACATTAATTTATGGAACACATTAAAAATAGCGAGCTGATGGTGAATTAATATTTCAATGTTGGTAATGACATAAGCTGCGCATGCGCACGTTATATATCATACTGCTACAATTAGGATCTCTTAAAGTCATGTGTGAAAACTATTGGAAATTCGGGAAAAATTTTAATACAATATTTGTAGGGAATTTTAAATGTGTATTTTTCTCGCCATCTAGAGGCGAAACTATGAGGAATTCGATAAAAAGTTAAATATAAAAGTTAAAAAAAAATTGATGCTTTACAATTTTGCACAAGAAAATTTTGCACTAAATACATTGTCCTCAAAATCAAGAAAAAATAGAGGAAACATACATGCACATTTTTATGCGCCTTCTAGTGGCGCAACTGTTCGAGATTTTAGAAAAAGTTTAAGACAAAAGTTATGGAGAATTTTATGTTCTAAAACTTTGTACTATAAAATTTTGCACTAAAGTATATTGTTTGTCCTCAAAATCAAGAAAACTAGAGAAAACCTACATGCACATTTTTTACGCGCCCTCTAGTGGCGAAACTATTGGAAATTCTGGAAAATGTTTGAAACAAAAGTTATAGAGAATTTCATTCTCTAAAACTTTGTACTACAACATTTTGCACTAAAATGTATTGCTTGTCCTCAAAATCAAGAAAAACTATAGAAAACATACATGCACATTTTTTACGCGCCCTCTAGTGGCGCAACTATTGGAAATTTTGAAAAAGGCTTAAGACAAAAATTGTAGGTAATTTTATGCTCTAAAACTTTGTACTACAACATTTTGCACTAAAATGTATTGTTTGTCCTTAAAATTTAAATAAAGCAAAAAATTATTACATGTATATTTAACCAATGTCGGTCTTGAGGACCCTCCACTGTACCAATTTAAACCAAAAACTAATGGTCGCATTCTAGGCACACACCGACCCTCCATACCAAATTTCAGCTTGATTGGTCAAACGGTTCGGCAGTTATCGTGGAAGATTACACACAGACAGACCATACGCTGGAAATGGTCTCAATCTTCTTGGGGGACCTCAAAATGGATATTTCCATCGATATCTCGATTTTTTTTTTGCTCGTTCACCTTACTTTCCCTTTGATGGGTCCGGGAAAGTAAAATGGGTAGACGCCGATATATTTAGCGTCGGGACGAAGAGCGTAGCGTCATAGAATGGCGTCGAATATTGTAGCTTCAATGGTGTTCGTAGTTAATTTGTAAAAATATACTGGGTTTTGAAGAAGTAAAACCGAACTGTTTGTCGAAACTATTGGCGTCGGCGTCGTGACGCCAGACACAAGATTTTCGGTGACGATGTTGGTAGTTTGAAATTTTATTTTTGACTGATCTTTCCTCCCGCTTTCACCCACGTTTTTATGCCGAGTTTGACTAAACATTCCTCGTCATATATGTTTTGTGGTACCCTGTACCATTTATTTTTCTGCAAACCCAGACATCTAAAGGGAAAATGCAAACGAAGACAAAATAAAATATAATTAAAAATAATGAGTTTTGACAATCTACACTCAGATAGATCAAGTGGTTTGAGAAAATATGGAATGTCTTAAAAAAAATCATCAAAGTCTAAGGTAATCAAAACACATTAAATATAATGGGTTTTGGCTATCTCTCTAAAACTTCGATAAAATGAAACAAAATACCATTAAATTTCTGAAAAAATAATAATATGATATACCGGGGGTTGGTTGGTTACAACGGGAAAATTAGGAAAAGGAAAAAAAAATGAGAAAAATAGGTGAAAATAGATAAATTGGGGAAAATAGATAAATTGGGAAAAATAGGTATTGAAAAATAAGGAGAATTGGTGAAAACTAGGAAAAAATAGGCGAAAATATAGAAAATAGGAAAAAATAAAAAATAGAACAGGAAAAAAATAGGGAAAAATAGGAAGAAACAAACAAAGCTCGGTCGTCCAGATACTACTCTTAAAGAGACTACGTATCAAAAACATGGGTATTCAACTAGTATAGTACATTTGGGAATACATAAAATATTATTATTATTATTTCTGTTGAACATAGCTTATTTTTATTGAACATATAAAATAATCATACATTTTGTCAAGATAAAAAGCGAGAAATAATAATTTGCATACAGCAAAAAGAAAAGATTCTTTTAATTTTTGCGTTGGACAATCTTTATTCTGTGAATATTTTTAATTTATAGATTTTTTAACAAGGCCTGAAGATAAAGAAATTTTTAACATTTTAAATGATAGAAAAAGGGTCGAAGATGTCTTTAGAGAATTTATAAATGAAGGTTCGTTTGATAATACAATATTTTGTGAAGTGGGTATAGACAACCAATGCTTAACTAATGAAGAATGTATGCCTAGAAATGCAAAATCAAGAGCAGGTAAATAATTATTATATATTGTGAATATTTTATATAATAATTTGTTTATTAATATCTAGGTCTCTGCCAATGCTTAGACGGCTACATTCGAAACAAAAATGGAGAATGTTTTCCCAATCTTGAAGACTCCACTATTCCCGAAGGACTTCACAGCCTCTTTACGGAAAGAATAATAGATCTAGAAAATAAATCATTACCCGTAACCCCTAAACAAATCATAGTTAAGGCAGAATCCAAGGAAGTAAGACTACCCGTTAGTGAAGTTACTCTCGATGCAACGGTTAGTGCAGATAAAGATGAAAAATATCAATTTGAGTGGACTTCTTTGCACCAACCAGACGGCAGCACTGCTGTTAAGCATCAAAACGAAGGACAATTACATTTGGAGAAGCTTACCGAAGGAATTTATTCGTTTAAAGTAAGTTTTCTTCAAGGGCGTAGATACATTTTTTTCCTGGAGGGGGTACTTTTTTTCCTCAGTGGGGGTACTTTCTTTCCTGGGGGAAGTAATCAAACTTTTAGACAAATATGTTTGTCAGTTTCTACATTTCATATATTTTATTCCTTCCTTTCGTGCTATTTTTTGATATCCTGGAGTGGGTAATTACCCCCTAAGCTACGCCCTTGCGTGTAAACGAGCCAGATGGAAGCATCACTTCCCGGATAATCTAGAAACAGATTATCCGGGAAGTGATTTCTTTTCTCTTTTTGTCCAAGATGTAGAAAAATGCATTGTTATTGCTTTGTTTTCCAATTTTTTTTATAAAAAAATACATTGTTGCTTTGTTTTTTTAATTTCCTGTAAGGAAACATGCATTCTTACTTTGTCTTTCAATTTTTTGTATGCTTTGTTTTTTTTTAATTTCCTGTATAGAAAAATGCAGTCTTGCTTTGAATTTCAAATTTTTATATAAATAAATGCCTTGTTGCTTTGTTTTTCAATTTTCTTTGGTAAAAAATGCACTTTTGCTTTGAATTTCAAATTTTTATGTGAATAAATGTTTTTTGTTTTATTTTTCTGTTTCCTGTGTGGAAAAATGTATTGTTTCTTTGTTTTATCAATTTTTGTGGGAAAAAATGAATTATTACTTTCGTTTTTTTTTTCAAATTTGTGCATGCAAAATGCATTTTTGCTGTTTTTTCCGATTTTTTGTAGGGAAAATGAATTTTTTGCTGTTTTTCCAATTTTTTGTAGGGAAAAATGCACTCTTGTTTTTTCTCCAATTCATATTTGAAAACTGCATTTTTGCTGTTTTTCTGTGAAATGGACTATAACTACTGAACAATTTACCGAAAAATTAGTAATTCTAAATTTTAGTCTTTGAAATTTAACTATGAAAAATGTATTCTTGCTTCTTTTTTTTTCAAAACTAACACTGGAAAAATGCATTACTGTTTCTTTTTTTCAAATTCGAGTGTGGAAAATGCATTCTTGCTCCTTTTTTTTCCAAATTAACAATCGAAAAACGCATTCTTACTTCTTTTTTCAAATCTAACTGTGGAAAAATGCATTCTTGCTTTTTTTTCAAATTTGAGTGTGGAAAAATGCATTCTTGTTCCTTTTTTTTCAAATTTAGCTGTAGAAAAATGCATTCTTGTTTCTTTTTATTCAAATTGAACTGGAAACATGTATTCATGCTTTTTTCCCCATTCATGTGTGATTTTTTCTAGGCCTTTTTAGAATTTTCTCCCAACTTTCGTAAAAAAAATTATTTATTTTTGTATAAATATGCGTTTTTAACGTTATTTTGTTTACATTGGAAGAATTTTAGGAAAAAACTTCCCCGTTGGAATCTGTGGGGGCATTTCTATATCATTTTTCTCTTGATTTTCAATTACAAAAAATTGGGAAAAATAGAAAATAATAGAGCAAAATAGGAAAAAAATGGCAAAAATATGAAAAAACCAGAAGAAGAAAATAGAGAAATTAGAGATAAATAGAGAAAAATCTGGAATAATTGGGAAACATATGGGAAAATAGTGAAAAATAGGGGAAAATAAGAAAAAATAGTCAAAATATGCAAAAAGAGATAAAGATATTGACAAATTCTTGTTCATTTTTTTCAAATTTAACTGCGGAAAAATGCATACTTGCTTCTTTTTATTAAAATTGAACTGTGGAAAAATGTATTCATGTTTTTTTCCCAATTCATGTCTGATTTTTTCTAGGCCTTTTTAGAATTTTCTGTTAACTTTCGTGAAAAAAATTATTTATTGTTGTAAAAATTTGTGACTTCGCGTCAACCTTGAGTTTTTCGCCGAGAAAGAAAAATAAAAAGGTAGAGATGATCACAAGATAAAAAAAGTCTAGCAAAGTCTAAACATTTGAGTTGTTCAGGATTAACCTTAAACTTTTAGAAATAGAATAATTTCCAAAAATAAACAAAACAAGTAGTGAAATTGGTGCAATAAAAATGTTTAATGCACTTTAAGATCCTGGATTGGAAAAAAATTATAGCAAACCCTAACAATAAGAAAAAGCTGTTGCCATATTTTGTCAAGAAATTCCTAAATGACCATCACACCTTACCAGAAGGTATAATATATGCGTTTTTAACATTATTTTGTTGACTTTGGAAGAATTTTAGGAAAAAACTTTCCAGTTGGAATCTGTAAGGGCATTTTTATATCATTTTTCTCTGATTTTCTGCGAAAAAATACTTTTCGGCGTTTATTTCTAGAGTTTTTCTTGAATTTTCCTTCAGTTTTTTCCGGATCTATTTCAACAGTGGTTTTATAATTATTGTATCTATAAACTTTCATTTGCGAGAGTGATTATCTGATTGATTATTTTCTCCTAACCCTCGCGATGAAATCCTCTTGTGAAACAGGCTGTATACAAGAGCGTAGATAACTTTTTTTCCTGGGGGCGGTGGTAATTTTTTCCTGGGATGGGGTAATCAAACTTTTAAACAAATATATGTTAATGGTTTCATTACCATTTAGAGACATGGGGCCCCCTGTCGGTTCCAGTTTGTACTGGCGTTATTACATAGGTGGAATCTTTTCCCCAAGTAATAAGTGATACCGTGGCCCATTGGCAGATGGCGTTAGCTGTCTACCTGAGAACAACATCATTCTAACTCAACCTTGTACAGGTGTATTTCGAGTTGAGAATTTGATTTCTATGCGTCTGGGCACATTGCCGCTGATGAGTCCTTAAGGGACGAAACAGCTGTCCGGTATACGGCCTGGATGCATAGGAATCAAATTCTCAAAACTTACAAGTATTTTTAAATATATGTTTGTCCGTTTCTACATTTTATATATTTTTTTCGTGCTATTGTTTGGTATACTGGGAGGGGTAATTACCTCCTTTACCCTCCCCATATCTACGCCCTTGGTTATAGATTTATTCTGTATGAAATTGTGTTTAGGTGGCAGCTTCAACTCTTACATCTTATGGTGAAACTTTTGTCAATGTCACAGTATTGCCAGCTAAAAGAATTAATAGACCCCCGAATATTATCATTACACCAGCCAATCAGACTATAAAACAACCAAATTCTGCAGCTGTATTGGATGCTTCTTCTACCACTGATGATGATGGAATTTCTTCTTGGCATTGGGAATTACAACAGGGACCACTAGGTATTACAAATTATCTAAATTATAATATTATAAGGTAAAATTTTATTATAATTATAGGTTATGAGCCCCAGTTAAAAGATGCATCTACTCTACAGTTAAATGATCTCACAAAACCAGGAAATTACACTTTTAAGTTAACTGTTACTGATACTGATCAAGAAAGTAGCAGTAAAACAGCCAATGTTACAGTTTTAGCCGGCACTGATTATCCTCCTGAAGCTAATGCAGGTAAGTCATCGATTTTTACTAATTTTTAAATAAATTGTATATATTTTATTGTAATAATATATAATTATGTTTTGTCTCACTCCAAGGAGGTTTAAAAAAATGTTTTTCTACGATCGTGCAAAAAGTGACCACTTTTTGCACTATCTACCGTGTTAAAAGTATTACTTTTATGCACTAGTGCATAAAAGTAAATCTTTTGTGCACTAGTGCATAAAAGTAAATTTTAAATAAAAATAAAAAAAAATTCGATGAATTTACATAAAGCGAAGTATATATATAGGTACTTATAATAATATTACCTAAATTATTTAAATTATCCGTTATTCAATGGATTCAATCTCAAATAAGATCACAAACGATCAACAAGCAAATTTTAGTGGTCATTTTTTAAATAGAAATCCGTTTGATTAATCAAAATCGTTTCATGTCTACCGATTTGACCTATGGATGTGGCCTGAACTGTCACTGTCAGATTGATTGTGATAGTTTCTGCAATTTCAAATTGTCAGTTCAAATTTTATTTTTTTGAAAACTGTTAAAAATGTCATATTTATTTCGATCGTAGAAAAAAATGTTGTGTGCAACACGTGCAAAAAGTGCATATTTGTTGCATGAAGCATGGTTTGCAGCTCGAGACGAAGTCGAGAGCTGCAATCATGCTGATGATCATGCTTTTTGCACTAGTTACACAAATAACTATTTATTTACTGTTTACAAAAAGGTTTATTGACACAAGTAAATAAGTTAACGCAAAAGTGTATACTGCTTGAAGATTGAAATGAATGTGAACCCTGGGCGAACTGTGTATTGGCTATTTATGTCATCGGTTCTAGGTGGAGTAGCGTCACTAGCGATTCGATAAACTTCTGAATAGTCCATTGTTCTTAAGGGCTTGTAGTAACATTTCTATATAATATAATTTTAATTTAATAATAAAGTTTAATAACAATAATAATAGTTTAATAACAGTATATTATGCAACGATAATGTAATGATAGCCATTAATACACGAGCATGTTGTAGGATACGAAACGAGCTGCAAGCGAGTTTCGTATATAACATGCAAGTGTATTCATGGCCATTACATGAGAGTTGCATACGCTATTTTTTCTACTCCCATTAACGAAATACATATTTATTTTAAGACTTTCATATGTTAATTATCTTATATGAAAAGAAACATTTTTATAACAATGAAAAGAAATACTGTTTACTTACTTAATCCATATTACCCATTTACCACTACGGGTGTAAGGCTAAACTCTTTTTTCACAACATATATTAATTAGTAAACTTTTTAGAATGTATTACTAAGGTAACCTTTTTTCTTATCGATTTTAAACACTTTAAAATATTTTGACAGCTGTCAAAATAATTGAGGCGACGTTAATCGACTTATCCAGTAGGAATTAATTTATTGGTTTTATATTAATGAATTAATAGCTTAAAGAACCTACTTGATTATGTTGATTTTTATTGTTCTTATAATATTCATTAATTAATTAAAATCAATAAAAAGTAATTAACATATTTTGAAACTGGCGCTGCGTCTTGACCAATAATTAACGTTTTACTTTCTACAGCATTGCCAAGATTCTAGCTTTTGTAGAAAAAATTGACATACTTCTTTTAACATAACAAATGAGAACGAGAGTTGCCAGTTTTATCTATATGACAACATAGCCAAATATAATCTGTTTCAATTGGGCCACGTCACAAGCCATTATAGCCCCGATATTCAAATTATATGAATTAATTACAGCCGCAGGATCGAACTCAGAAGGGCTGGATCCAGTGCAATGTGTTATGGTAGACCAAAATTATAAAATAAAGATATTAAAAAAATCACTGGATAAGTCCATTGTCGCAGTTCTCTTTCAGTGTAGCCAACTTAAGTTTTTAAAACAACAACTTTTACGTTGTTGCGCATGCTCGGCGCAAAATTAATTACTCTATTCAATAATAAAAATGAAAAATTTAGTAAACAAACCAAATCACTACAGTTTTCAGCAAATTATATATCAATTGAATTTATTTTGTTTAATCAGTTGCTAAAATTGATCAAGGATGGTAAACTTATGTCCATGTGGGAAGTATATAAACTTTTATAAGTTACATTTGAAAAACATTACATGGGGGAACAGAATTTGATAAGATTATACTCTTTTTCTCTAGCGTTTCTTTTTGAGGATTTTAAAAATACCATTCGATAGAGCACCGAACTGAGGTTTGGATACTGTTCAAGTCATGCTAAAGTAGATTTAATTAAAGTTTAATTCTGACATAGGTTCCTAAGATATATTGCATTTTCCAAGTAAAGTACCATGAGAACCCTTTATTTGCTATTTAATACAAATAGTAGAGAAATGAAATGGTTCTAATAAATTTTTGATAGTGAGAACGTTATAAAAACTTTGTTAAAGCAATAATTTATTTAAATTTTATTAGAGATAGATCATTTTTTAAGTTATAAGATAAACTCATATTTTGCGACTGAAAATAAATTGCTGGAAATAAAACCAATCTACATTCCCAAGAAATTTATTTTTACTATTTGAAAAACATTATTTTCTGTTTGAATAAAAAATGTTTTTAAGTTTTCATTAGTATTTTATGTTCAATTACTACTATTAACCTAAAAAACACTCAAGACAAAAAACAAATAATAAAAAGTAAAACATTACAAGAACATATTGTTAATAAAATTTAAGATATTACGTATTCTATTTATTCAACATACAAAATTTTTTGATTTCTCTGTAGGATAATAAGATAATGTCATCAAATAACTATTTGTTTTCCATGCGTATTTTTCTTTCTCAAAATTTTCATTATTTTCATGTTTGCATTTTTTCTAATTGTTTTTTCAGAAATTATATAATTTTTTCTTCAATTTCATTCGGCCCACTTAATGAACTTTTGTCTGAAACTTCTGCTAAAAAAGAACCTCCTTTTCTCCTGCTTAACTACATTACTATTAAAATTCACACATAACGGTGGAGACATGTTACATATTTCAAAAAATAATATACGACAATCAGAATCCATTATATGAAACTTTCCTTTTCAATTTTATTTTCCACAGTTCCAGCTTATGGGCATTTATCACAATTTTGTCTTGATAGCTATTTGAATTTGGTCTTTCCATTGATAAAATCCTTTGCCACATTCTTCCCTCTTTTTAATTGTTACATTTAATTTTCTGTTTATGTGCAGTTTTAATAAATGATATAAGTTTTCAAACACCATATTTAATATTTAACTTCATAACAGTGAGTGGGCATTTGTAACCTCTTCATTCTGGAAATAATATCGACATATAATAATTTACATTTCTTTTATTTTTTTATAACTTTTTTGTTGTAAAATTTTGAAATTGTACATAGTTTACGTAATTTAAAAAATATATTTAATTTTTGTCTTTCAAAAATTCCACGTCATTATTTGCCACTTCTACAAATATTTCTTCTTTAGTTTCTGTTAAAATCCTTATTTCATGTCTCTCCTAATAAAGCCAAGGATACATTTGATAAATCTTGATTGCTTAATAAATTATAGTGCTAATTACAACTTTCCGTTTTTCTTTTGCATCTTTTGGAATGCCCATTTTCAACTTTTCTACAACTGTATTTTTTTCATTCTTTGATAAATGGTTAGATCTCAAGTTTTCTTTATGTCCAACATGTATCATCACATATTTAGCAGCGACGATTAGTTCAATTCGAAATTTAGAAAATAATTCTATAAGGATAATTTCCATTTATTTTAATTAGACCCACCTGCATTGGGTGTTCTCGTCAAACGAGCTAAAATTTAATAGTTTCTTACAATAATTTTTAAATATATAAATTCAATTCAATTCTTTATTGGTCCATAAAACACAATCACTAGGACATTGGACAAGTCAGATAAAAAATACATATAATATAATATATAAGAAATAATATAAACAATACAAATAATGGTTAAAATAGAATCACAGATTATGGTTTAAAATGGTCATAAAACTCCTGCACCCCGTAATGAGTTAGTTCAAATAAGATTAACTTTACTTTTTTTTTGAATAAGTGATTAGGTGTAATGCTTTTTACGGGCGTGGGTAACACATTATATAGACACGACCACAGAATATTAAAAGATTTCATAGAAAGTAAAAGTCTTACATTCGGAATATGAATGTATTTTTTTCCCTATTATTATAGTTATGCAGGTTAGAATTTACTTTAAAGATTTCTTTTTTTTTGTGAATATATGTAACCAGTTCTAGAATATATAATCCCGTTACAGTAAGCAGTTGATGTTTTTTTAAATAAACTTCTACAGCTAAAGCTAGGTGACGCAATGAGCAACAAAAACGTCATAAACTCCCAACGACCTTTCTCAGATAGTAATTGCATAGGTAAGTTTAGGTTGCACCTGGCCAAAATAGAATGACCGTAGCCTACCTTCATTAAAGACTTCCTTTAACACCCTAATCTGATAACACATACTATTTAAAGATTTTGTTACTTTGCTACAGTGCGTGTTAAATGTCATATTGCTGTCCAAATTTATACCCAAAAACATAGTGGAATTAATTTTTTTGATGGATTCATTATTTACAGAGACGTCATAAGAGGGTACATTAGTTCTCCTTTGTGTGTGAAAAACCATATAGGGTTGATGTGTAATGAATGACGGCTTAACCAGTCGACAAGTGTTTCACATGTTGAAGTAATCTTGGTCTGGATATATTAGATTTGTCTGTTAAGAGCACTGTTGCATCATCAGCATACAGGCATGTGAAAGCTTGTATAAGGCTTTTAGGTAGTTCGTTTAGATATATCTTAAACAATATTGGACCCAGGATAGAACCCTGAGGAACACCATTATTGTTTACTAGTTCAGTAGAATAATTTGCCGTTAAATAGTTACTTTTTATATGATTTAATTTTACAAATTGAGGTCGATCACGGAGATATGAATTAAACTAATTTTGCGGAACACCACGAATGCCTTATTGAGAGAGTTTATCTAATAAAACCTTGTGATTAACGCAGTCGAAGGCACGACTAAGGTCACAGAATATCCCTGTCGCTCCGTCGCCAGCGTCAATGGCATCAAGAATTATTTGATTAACTGAATGAATTGCTGTGGTAGTACTATGTTTGTGTCTAAAACCATGTTGGTCGTCATGTATTAAATTATTTTAATTCAAGAACCTGAGGAATTGTTCCAGTATGGTATACTCAAAAATTTTGGAGATAACAACTGTTAAAGCTATTGGTCGATAGTTTTCTATTTTTTGTGGATTCCCTTTCTTATATATGGGCGATATTATTATTTTTTTTAGCGCGGAAGGGAGAATTCCTTGGCTAAAGGATTCGTTTATTAAATGAGTTAAAGGTTCCACTAATCCCTCAGAGATATTTTTAACTAAAACACTAGAAAGGTTATCAGGACCACAAGAATGTTTATTTTTTAATTTGTGTTTAATAATATATCGGACTTTTTTAATAATTTCAACTGGAGCTTCAATAAAATATTTATTAAATTTGTGACATACAATTTCTGCGTTATTTGTTAATATGCCATTCACTTCACTCAGAATGATTTTTAGTATTTTTACCAGTGACTTACGAAATGATATTCCAAGTTGTTTTATTAATGTTAACTGAATTGTTTATTTTATCTTGATAGAATTTATTTTTTGTTTGTTTTACTAACATTTTATGTTGATTTTTGCTATTCAGATACTTACATTTTAGTTCTGGTTTAAGTTTTTGTATTTTGTATAACTCTTTTAACTTTTTAGAAGACAGTCTTACGAAGTCATTTACCCAACAATTTTTAGGTTCTTTATTTATTATTTTTCGTTTCCTGGGACATTCACCAGCGTTTATTTATTAAGGTAACTTTCAGATTTTGGACATTCATGTAAGAAATATCGTGATTAAGTGAATAGATGTTTTCGGTAACTACACCCTTAGTATCATTATCTACTTTAAAGAGTACTGCACGATGCCTAGATATTATAGTATCGCAAACTTTTCAATTTGTGTTCAGAGAAATATTGGTAAAAATCTGGTCCAAGGTGATTTGACTCGTGGAAGTTATATAAGTGGGCTCATCTATTCTAGGACTAAGATTAGAAGATGCTAGTAAATCTAAAAGACGGCTTGATTCATTATTGATTATTATAAAATATGTTATTTGTAATATATACCTTTTTGAGCTGCTTCTGTTACAATTATAATAAAAAAACTTCATTATATTCTTCCTTCTATAATTTTGCAAACATTTCCAAATTTCAAAACCTTTGCTAAAAAAGCTAAAATTGTTTTTAATACTACTTTCTGGTGTAAATGATGGAAATTTAATTTTCCATATGTTTCCACCTCTTCTTGTATTTGACAAATAATGAATACTCTTATAATAATATATAATTTATACACATTCGCTTTCTTGGATTTTATAAATATAAGTTAATAAATTCGTTTTCTTTGGACTTGTAAATAGAAAAACTAAAGGTGTATCTTAAGTGTATGGCATTTGACGTATGTCAAAGCTGTCAATTTTCTAAATTGGTAGCACTGGGGAGAACTGCGACAATTAAGTCGCCTAAATAATTGTCACCTTCGCTAAAAAATACCTCGATTCTATTCGCTGAAAAATTTGTACTATCAAAATAACCGCCTACTTTGCTAAAAATAATTCGATTCTATTGGCTGAAAGAGCTATCATAATGAAAACCAGTTTCATAATGAATCTCATTAAGAAACTGGTATTACTCTTTTAATTAGCGTATTATAAAATAGGGGTAGAAAATAATAATATATCTTTCTAGGTGAAGACACAATTATTTATTTACCACACAATTCAATAACATTAAATGGTAGCTTGAGTTTAGATGATCACGCTATAACTACCTGGGAGTGGACAAAATCTGCTGATGATGCTCAAAAAGCGGTTGACATGCAGGACACGCGTACACCGATTTTAAAACTGTCTAACTTAGAAGAAGGAATATATACGTTTATACTCAAAGTTACTGATAGTGCAAATCAATCTAGTATAGCTCAGGTAATTAAAATATAAACAATAAATAAATCAACTATACAAGATTTTTTTGTATTTTTAGGTTCATGTGTTTGTCAAACCACCAACAAACAAACCTCCAGTCGCTAATGCTGGACTAAATATAACTATTAGTCTGCCTCAAACGTGGGTCATTATAGATGCTTCGAATAGCACAGATGATAATAAAATAATGGAATTTAAATGGGAAGAATTAGAAGGGCCGTCTTCAGTCACATTTGAAAATGCTAATTCTAGCACAACTAATGTAACTGGTTTGACAAAGGGATTATACATTTTTAAAATTAGTGTAACTGATGATAACAAAAATGTTGCTAGTGATAAAATATACGTTACAGTTAATCAGAGTAAGTTTTTGGTATTTTTAATTATTTCGATTGATTAATGGTATTGTTTTTAGATAAAAATCAAAAGCCTACCGCAAATGCAGGTCAAGACTTTGAAGTGGAACTCCCTAAGAATGTAGTAATGCTAAATGGTTCAGATTCCAAGGATGATTGGGCGATAGTGAAATGGAAATGGACGCGCGATGATAAATCTCTGGCTATTGGCAACATCGCGGAAAAAACTGATGAAATGCCTGTTCTAATTTTGACAGATTTAGCGGTAGGAAGGTACATCTTCAATTTGACTGTTTATGATGAACAAGGTTTGAGCGATACAGATTCTGTCACTCTTGTGGTTAAAAATGATCCCAAGTTATACCATTTAGTTGAAATTACTGTGGATTTAGATGCTAAAAGTTTAACCCAAGCGCAGTATGATTCTTTAACTAGTAAATTAGCACTACTGGTAAAAGATGGTTCTAAATTACAAGTATGGATAATAATTTATTATAAATTCGATTTGTTGTTATCAGTTTATGTTATTTTAGATTAGAAGTATCCGTCCGTCGATAGCAACAGAAAAAGTTTTAATAACCTTCTATGAAGACGACATGAATGGTAAACCTACACCAGCCAATGACGTCGTCCACCATCTTCGTCAGAAACTCCGACTTGACGCCAGCCTCCTTGGATTCTCTGTCCAAAAACTTCAAACATCAATCTGTCAAAATAACTGTTCGGGTCACGGCGTCTGTGACGAACTCACACGAAAGTGCAAATGCGAGTCTTTCTGGATGCAAGACATGTTTAAAGTTTACTTAAAATTCCAAACCGACTCCGATTGTAGTTGGAGCATTTTATATGTTGTTCTCGGAATGATTTGCAGCATTTTGTTGTTTATTGGAATCCTTTGGGGTATGGTACACTTATGTTTAAGTTTTTGTAATAAAAGAGGAGCAACTTCTAAACCTACGACATATAAGCTCATTGAAGATACTGATGATATACCTCCATGTAAGTATTTCATAAATTTAAACTTATTTGGAACCATTCATTATGTGGTTCTAGATAAATAGATGTAAATGCAATATTTTCAGATCTATTGTGAAAGTGACTTTGTTGTAGCTTTCCGCCCTAGAGAATTCTGTTTCGGTGATATAGAATGTGAATAGGTATTTCCGCTTCTTGACGAAATTTTCATATTGTCAAGACCATTGTACTCATGTGTTAATTTTATATCCTGTTAGCAGACCCAAAATAGACATGGGTCACCCAAGAAAATTTTGTGCGTTGATACAATCACTCAAGCGCTTGTTAAGTGTATCAATTGCGCCATGATACTATGATAGTGTACCAAATCTTTTAGCCTGGTTGCATGGTTTGCGTCATTTTTGCGTTGGGAGTTTCAAGAAGTTAAATTTTGCCTGCGAATGGTGACTAATATCGATGATCCTACCACTGTCGAATGCCAATGCAATATGACGGAATTAATAGTAGTATTATTTCGTAACAAAATAAATTATTATAAATCACTACACAGCTTATAAAAAATGAAAAGGCAAAACTGGCAAAAGTTGAATTACTTTGGTCCGGACCGGAAGTATTAAAATCGTAAAGAAAATTTGAATTTTTTTTTCTTAAAATGACGGTTTGAGCTACCCACAACACGATTAGGTGAAAAAAATTTTCATGTCCGTCGGTCTGGATGGATGGATGTGGAGAATTGGTCGTCCGATTTCAAAAATTCTTTCGCCAATCGCTTTCTCGTATATGTCCTAATTATTATAAAATTAATTCGATTGAAACTTTTTTCGACTTGACCTTCATGGGTGGAACTTGAGAGGGTTGAAATTTCAAAAAATTCATATCCGCCATTTTTGAAAATATTGTAACAGGTCTTTACACTTTTTCATCTCCTAATTATTATTATAAAATTAATTTGTATAAAACCTTTTTTTATCCGACATACGGGGGTGAAACTGGAGGGGGTTAAAATATCAAAAAAAAATTATAGCTCCGCCATTTTTAAAAATAGCGAAACAGGTCATTGGACTTTTTTCATTATCTAATTTTTATAACAGTTATTTCGCGATTTTTTTACGATTTATTACGGATTTTTAAAAAATTTTAAAAAATGAAAAAAAAAACCTAAAAACCGATAAAAAATTGTAAAAAATCTTAAAATATTGTAAAAAAACCGTAAAAAATCATAAATACCCGTAAAAAATCGTAAAAACTCGAAAAAATCATAAAAAACCATAACAAGTCATAAACACTTCTAAAATTTGTAAAAAAACGTATAAACGGTAAAAAACTCCCAAAAATCGTAAAAACTCTTAAACATCGTAAAAAAACGTAATAAGTCGTAAACACCTGTAAAAAGTCATAAAAAATGTTTAAAAGTCGTAATAAGCCGTGAAAAATTATAAACCAACGTAAAAACTCGCAAAAAATCGAAACAAGTCGTAAACACTCATAAAAAATGGTCAAAAATCGTAAAAAATCATTAAAAATGGTAAAAAATCTTGAAAAATCATAAAAAATCGTAAAAACCCGTAAAAAGTGTAAAACCCCGAAAAAAAACGTAAAAGTCCGTAAAAATATCGTAAAACATGGTAAAAATCGTAAAAAACTGGTAAAAGTCGTAAAATTTCGTAAAAAATGCTAAATAATCGAAAAACAAAAAAAATATCTAAAAACAATCGTAAAAAACCGAAAAAACTGGAACAAATGGAAAAAGGGATAATATCTGGAAACATCGAAAAATGCGAGTAAATTAGAAAGAATCAAAAAAAGGTAAAAAAAAAATAAAATCGAAAAAAAAAACGAAAAAAAAAAGAAGGAAAATGGGGGAAAGATAGGAAAAGTTAAAAAATCCATATTTTTCATTTATTTTGTTCACTATTTTTTTATTATTTTTTTCCTATTCCCTATTTTTTATTTTTTTTCCTATTTTCCAATATTTGTTTCCCTATTACTACGGCCCGCCAATACCTTTGGTAAAGTATGGCAAACCGTAGTATTGAAATTGTGCAAAAATCTCAAAAAAAATTTTTGCTCCAAATGACCTAAAATGTCATGAAACGTGGAAAAAATTGATTTTTCGCTAAAAAAAGGCTCTATCAGAAGATGAGCAATTTCGGGTCCGAGGATCCCGGTCCCGCCTACTAAGTGAAACTTCTATTCGAGATATCTCGATAAGGAAAGCAAATTTGTCGATACTGATTTCTATTAAGGTGTTGTGTAAGTCAAGACGCGTTGATTGATATCCATATCGCAACCGTCTCGTTGAAAAAAAATTATTGGAAAAATTCCGATTTTTTCGAATCCGCTGACGGAAACGGGCCGTAGTCTTGAAAAATCGCGCAGAGATTATTTCTTTTACTAGTTTTTCATTGTTTTTTTCCTATTTTCCAATATGTTTTTCATAATTTTTCATTTTATAGGATCTTTTCAAGTACAGCAAAAAAGTACTCTTGACATTTTTCGTTATTCCCCCTCGTTTCCGAGATTTTCGGAATTTAATTTCGAAAAAGGTCTTTTTTTCCCAACTTTCTTAACCGGAAAAATACTTCAACTAATACTTGTTGAGCTATTTCAGTCCTACTTTTACGTATTCTTCTTTTTCTAATATCTTTCACGGTTTTTTTTAAAATAATGACATTTTCTGAAAAACAACCGGGAAACCCACAAGAAATTTTCCGATCATTCCGATTTTCAGTAGGCTTCGTAACAGTACTTCAATGTATCTTTTTCCCAAATTTAAAACGGTTTACTCAAAAGTTACGACCTGTAGCGTGTTCCCTGTAAAACTAGGAAAAAAGTGAAAAACCTGGAAAACCCCCTTTATTCATTTTCCGATTCCGCTCATTTTCTACTAAAATGTAATACTCGTGGGTCTTAAAATATTGTGAATATTTCACGTCGATACATTAAAGAATTCAATAGTTATGGACAGACATACAGACCACAGAAAAAAGTTAAGCTGCTCAGAATTCGACGGGGATCATTTCTCCCCAGCCCATTTTCGCTTAGTTACGAAGATAGCGATTTCATATGGCAACTCAATATTGGGTCGTCGCTAACAAGTAGTTGGTATCCTCGAGAAACGAAAATGCATTCTGCGGAATAAAAATTTGTCATGGTTGAATAAAAAAATACAATTTTCTGGTTCTGTTTTAACAAAACTACTGCAGAACAAGATCCAAGTGGTGAATGACCGACAGTTATTTTTACTTCAAGTAAACAAACAAATAGAAAAACGGAATAAATTATCTCAAATTTTTGTGCAGAAGAACCAAGTTATGCTGCAAAAATGCAATTTCGTTCTGAGGGCCTTTTAGAGTAAGCAGATAAAAATTTTCACTTTAGCCCAAACTCGTAAAATATATGTCAGAAGCGCCTGCGATTCCGCGTTAAATTTTACGTCGGAATGCTTTTTTTGAAACCGGTAGTATCACTTCCGGTTCTGGTTTGTAAAACCAGTTTTGAAACCGGAAGTCATAAAAATCTGTTTGTGAGCTATTCAAGAAGTTTGTTACCGTTGACAGTTTGTCTCTATCTCTTTTCGTTTTTGAGTTATAAATTCGGACATACGGACAGATAGACAGAGCCGTATTATAAAACTTCTCTCTAAACTTTAGGGTTCAGAAGTCTAAAAAGGATGTAGAAGTACAACCACTTTCAGGTGATGAGTTTTGTCAACTTTTGTGGAAGCTAAATTACAAAACTTCGATATAAAGTAATATAAAAAACCAGAAATCAAATATATACTTAAATAATGAATCCATTAGCGAAAAAAAATGTTACCCAAATAACATAACTATCAGTGAAATAAAGCCAAAGTGCTTAATAGTATTATTATAAAATCATACATTTTTAACATTATTTGAATCATTTAAAGTGTTTGATTATCTAAAATCTGAAGAGTGGCATTAGTATCGATCAACTCTCACACTCACCATTACAGGGATGCAATTTTCAATCTCGAACAAATCTTTTCGTATGCGAGTTATCGTATGCGAAATATTTCCGGTCATCTCTTAGTTGGTCGATTTTCAAACTGCAATCGAATTTAATTTTTTACATTTTTGAGCAATATTCAATTATAGAGTTGTTCTCTGGTTTTCACTGTTTATTTTAAAAAGTGGTTTTATTTTTGTCTGATTTTTGTGTTTATTTGGAGAATTAAAAATGAATAAGTTAACAATCTCTTAACCAGACAAATTTTCCAAAGAGTCAATGAAAGCTCGACTATGTCTCGTGAGTTCAACTTTCTACACGACATAGTACAGATTATAATATATTAAGTGTTTCACCCGTTACTTTTTATTTTTTTAAACTGTTCGTATGTGAAACTCATTCGCATGTGTTTGAAAATAGCACCCCTGATACTGAGAGCCTCATCACCGTCATCTAACGTTTTTTTTTTTATAAAAACAGATTAGATGTACGCGTTAATATTAACGGTAAAAACATAAATTTCACGATGTTTCACCTTCTAATTCTTACTATTTGAAATTCGGTAATTCGGAATCAAACAAGGTCCCTGGTTATGTCGTTTGTTAATAAATTTGTTTTATTATTTTCCGAATGAATTTCGCTTTTTTTATTAATATCTATCGCATTTTCTAATCTTGTCACAGGTTGATTTCTATGACGCAAAATTTAGTTTCGACGTCGCAAATTACAACAGATCTATAATCACTTTTTGCTTCAATTTAACGTTATCAGTTGTGGAATTATCTGAAGCATATATCTAACTCCTCTAGAAAGTTTTCTTCATTTTCCGTTTCTTTTTGAGTATAATATATTTTTAAATAATTTAATGTATTTTTAGTTACGTCAAAGAAAACTAATTTTTCCGACAGCGATACAGACTCAGATGTAGTGTTTGAAACTCGTCCAAAACCACCTCGTTATTCTGATATCAGAAATGGACACAAAAACACTAGGAATGGATATCAGAAAGTGGGAAGAAGAATTAAAACTTAGTATAAGCATTTTTAATACTAGTTAAGAATTGAATTTTACGAATTTATTTATTTAGTGCTGTGTGATTATATCTTATTGTGATTTATATTTAAAAAATTACTTATTCCTATTATTTTATTATCTATATATTTCAAACTTTTAAACAATTTATGTTGCACATTAATATTTTGGATGCTAATATTCAATAAATAGCTATGAGAAGGAAGCCAAAGAACAATTCTTTTGTATATTTAGTACTGCATCTATTTCTGCTATCATAATGTTGCGACAAATATTTAATAATTGTCAAAAACTATTTACAGATCTAGATGATATAAGAATGTATTATTTATTAATTTTACTGCAAAGACATTATTTTTCTTTCTATCTGTAGCTATACATTTTATTTTACCAATTTAAAAATAATGTTGTATGTGTATTTTATTATTTTCAAAGTAACTTTTTTTAGTTTGTGTGCCAGATTTACTGTGAGATGTAAAAATATTTGAATTATTTTAGGGTGTTGAAGCAAAACTGGTACAAATTATTTAAAATTCTTCACTTTTATTGATTATCTATAAATTGTTACACTTTTGAGCAAGTATCGGTATAGAGATGAAGAAAACGTGAATTAAATTCGGTAATATAAACATTTGACAGATAATTTATTATTTTCGTAAAGTTTTCTAATATTCTAATTTCTACGAACCATATATGGTTTAAGTGCAAAAAGGATATAACTTATTGAATGAGTGCATAAAGGATATAAATGTTTGCAGTGAACGTTGTAAGCTGCTTTTTCCGTTATAAAATGGACTTATATAATATATATATTTTGCATATTTACCCGTTTTGTTAGAACCCCCTCATATAATTCCATTAATTTCTAAAAATAATTAATAAAACCACTGATGTAAATAATATGTTGAACACTATTTTTCACACGAAATAGTATTAAATGTAATAGTGTCGAAAATTTGTAAGTTTTGTCAGAATTTTATTTATTCAGATGTGATCAACTTTAGATGTAAAAGGGTACTTAATAAAACTACTTAAAAATAAAAATTGACTTTTTTTACTAAATACTCATGAGAAGAGATACTACCTCCCTCTGATGTTTATATTTGAAATTAGCGTAACGGTGCAACTTTTTAATATTTATATGCAAGTTTGTAGCAATAAATATGGAAAACAACAAAGAATAGAATTGAAACAGTAGACAACGAATTTGATAACAACAGTGATGAGAAAATTAAACACACAAATGACCACCAGAAAAACTTCTACACCATTTAAAAAGTAAGTAAACCAAAGAAAATACCTTCGGTGGCATACGATTTATCATAGCAAAGAAACCGTGAAAAAATGACAAAATCAATATATTATTATAAAATATGATGTCCTAGACTACTCTGGAATAATAGAAAAATCAGGCTTAAGTTGTACATAATAAACTAAAGAGATGTAAATCTCTGAAGGAAAACTTATTTTATATATATGACCGGTGGTCCGCTTTGACCTACAAGGCTCAATCTTAATCTCAACCGAGGTATGACCCTTAAGGTATATAGATAGTTTGAAGCAAATCGATCCAGTGGAATGGCCATGAGAGCTCTCACAGACAGACACACTAACAGAATGATCTCAATAACTTAATTCTCTGTTAACAAGCTAATAAATAAAAAGGGAACAAAATTATTCGGGTTTAATACTTCTAATAACCGATCATAAAAGAGGGTTTTTTTTCTAATATTAAAAACATGTTACGTATGTCTTAGTTGTTGGCTAGTCGACATATTTATTTATGGAACTCGTTGGTAAATCAAGGAGTGTACTGAAGTGAGGGCCGCGTAGCGTTATCATATGGTTGCAGGTTGCCCATAGAATATTTCATGCAAGCGTAAATTGATCTTTGATTCCATATAGCGTTTAAATAATATGGAAATATATTCAATATCATTAATATGTTTCAGTTTTCTCAGAAAAAAGTATCGAAATGCAGACATATTTCTATGAAATTGAATTTATACATATACTAACATATTTACGGTAAAATATTCGAGAGAATCCTCAGACAAGTCGATTTTTATTTCATGTCATTAAAGATTTTAATGATAAATAATTTTAATAAGCTAATTGATTTGTTTACAAATAGACGAAGCTTGATATTGGCATCGTTTATCGTCCAAAGGATAGAGAAGGTACTACTCTTACTGCATCTGTTTGCCTTTTTTGCTTTATATAATTCCATTAAAACTATCAATATTTCTTCATTTCTTGAATTTTATTTGTTTCTGATAATAAAAAATCTAATGACGGTCTCAAGTTAACTTATTTGCTGTCTAATTTTAATTTTAATTAGTGAATTATTTGCTGATAAAATCATAATCCCTGCAAAACGATATATACTATCTTTATTTCATATTTTCTAGATCATTGGTTGTAAGTTGGTCGTCTTCTTGCGTTTTCTCTTTGCTCTTTCATATATTATATCTGATGCTTTTTGATGTAGGTCATACTGTATCTGATTTGATGGGTTAGGTGAGGACGGACGATAGACAGGGTCATGTGTGGGATGACAACTACAAGAAAGCAAGGAGCTTCTTCCAGATCTTCCAAAGGGTTGCTAAAGGAGTTATAGACGATTATTCAAAAATAAAACGCTATAGGTAAGGTGGGGCAGGTTCGGACATGGGGCACCTCCGGGCAAGTCAAATTTAACGCCTTAAGGCTGTTTTCGCGGTACACTATTTTAGCTCTTCCCTTATATCTCGGTTATTTATCATCGGTAACATTTCATTTTTACTTTCCGAACAACAGAGTTGTATAGAAGGAAAGTATTGCGATCATGATATTTTGGCCATACCCAGATTTTAACGAATCTTTACGTTTTGAGGTCACCTGAATCCATTTATACCATTTTTAGCATGATGTCTGTCTGTGTGTGTGTCTGTGTGTGTGTCTGTGTGTGTGTGTGTGTGTGTGTGTGTGTGTGTGTGTGTGTGTGTGTGTGTGTGTGTGTGTGTGTGTGTGTGTGTGTGTGTGTGAACACGATAGCGTCTAAACGGCTGAACCGATTTAGATGAAATTTTATATACATATTTATTGTAACAAGGAGACGACCTGTATAGATTTTGGAGTTAATCGGACAACCGGAAGTGACAGTTGCTATAAGTGATGACGTCATTACTTAACAAGATGACAATAAAGTTTTACACATATATTTTTTATACGTTATAGTTTAATTTCGAATGTTTACAATTTTCAAAAACTTTTGCCATTGTTGCCAGATTTATTAAAAAGTATTTTTTTTTCATATTTTTCTTAAATAACCAAAATAATGCATTTTTATGAAAAATTACAGGATATGAAAGTTGTAGAACATAAAATTTTCTACACATTTTGTCATTACCGGTTTTTTGAATTCCTGATAGTTTCGCCGCTAGAGGGTGTGAAAAAAATTTATATTGACATTTTTGTGACTTTTTTAGATTTTGAGACAAAATTATGGAGTTTTATGAAAAATTACATGGTATCAAAATTGTAGAACATAAAATTTTCTATAAATTTTGTCATGACTATTTTTTCAAGTTGCACATAGTTTCGCCGCTAGTTTTTATTTTAATTTTTATCTTTATTAAATTATAATTTTTTAGTTAAATTTTTATATTAAAAATTTAAAAAAAATATCTTTAAATTTGTAATAATTAATTTTATAATTATAATTTTTTTCAAAATTTTTTTTCAAAAATTTTGGAATTTTTAAAAAATTGGCTAAGAAATGTAAGATTATTTTACGATTTTAAACTAAATTGAATAACTTTTAAAATATTAAAGTTATTGAAATGTGATTTTCACCAATCGAAAGATAATATAAAACTCTAAATTTTAAATGTATTTTGGTTTCTTAAAATTTAGAATTGTAATTATAATAGAAAAAATTAAGAATTTTTTTTTAATTTTTTGTAATTTTGTTTTATCAATAAGTATAAAATAAATGAAAAAAGTAAATAGCATATCCGAAAAGGATCCAAAAGTACTATGTGTGTAAATTAATTAATAATTTTAATATATTATTTGTAAAAGTTATAGCAAAAAATGAAAAAAATTTAAACAATTCAATGGATTTACCCATGAATTTTTGGAAAAAAATTTGATTTTTTTTTTGTTTTTTAAACTAACTTTATTAATGCATTTTGATCCAGAAAACCTAAAAAAAGGTCTGTTTCCAATTTTGAATAAAATTGAATGAGATATTAATGATTTATTGATTTTAAAATTATTCAAAAATAGGTTTGATTTGTTTTAAGGTTAAAATTAATATTAAAAATTTTAAAAAAGTTACACTTAAATTTATAGTAAAAAACTCTATAATTGTGATTTTTTTCAAAATTTTATTCAAAAAATTGTAGAATTCCTCATTTTTTTTTTGAAATTTAATATAAGTTTAAAAAAAAATTGAATAACTTTAAAAATATTAAAGATATTAAAATGTGATTTATACCATTCGATAGGTAATATAATTAATGTATTTTAATGCAGAAAAACTAAAATAATCGATTAAACAATTACTTTACTAGGAGTGTTCGGAAAGTTGGGTGGGATTACCCCCTCATTTTTTTCTGAGTGATTCAAAATGAAAACCCTAACAATCTCTAGTCTTTAAATTTTTTTGTTACATCCTAGTTTTTTCAATAAAAATTAATAATAAATTTTATCAATTTGCAGATATCAAATTTTAACTAGAAATTGTAGCTAATTTTTTTTATTTACAAGTTTTTGCTGAAATCAAAAATGAATTGAGTTTTGTGGACAAGCGTTTTAGAAAAATATTTTTATTTGAAACTAATGAAAATCGCTCGTTCTTTCTCTTCTACCTACAGCCACGAGCTACTTTGATGGGTAAATATATAGTGATTCGGTCAGGGTCTAACTCGTCCTTTTGATTCTAAAATTTTAGTATTGTTTATTTCTATTATCTTTTACATGTTGTGGAATTATTTATGAAAGAAAAATCGTGCAGTCGTTAGCAAAAGGTAAGAGTATTTTTATTAGACATTTTTTTAATGAAAAATAAATATAATTTGAATGATACACGAATATCATTTTTATTGACAACTTTCACCAGTCTAATTTATATCTGAACTCGTAAATATTTTGCTAATTACACGTGTCGAAGACGATGGCCAATTTTCAAAATATTCCTGAAAGTGTAATGTTAATTTTAATTTACATCCTTCTTGGAATGATGGTCACTTCAACCCGGATTATATCCTTATCAACCCAATAAAATTGTCGTTGCTGTTCGGATGTTCCAAAAATTTGGGTTTTTCCTTCTACCATAATTTGAAAAATCCCTTGAATAGTTTTATTAATAACAAACCACCCTATTTGTTTTCTTGAAATGCTTGTGACGCCCCTCCCTAGATATCCCTCTACAAAAATCCTAACTGAAATCAAAAATTTTCATTTGAGTGTTTTATTTTGATTTTAAATTGTGTGTGTGAATCAGAGTGAATGGATTTAGTAGATTTGTGGACTTGTTGTAATAGAAGTTTGGTTCAAAAAAAATCACACATAAGCTATCTCGTGGTCGAATAAATATTTCGAAGGACCACCCTATAATTATTAGACGTTTAGGGGACGTGGGACAATAAAACATATCGTCCTGCTTTCTGATAAGATTTAATCAGCAAGCTGTAAACGTTAAAGGTTAACACATAAATTTACAATAATTAAACAAAGTTTATCAAATAGTAAAAACAACAAATAAACAGAAATTCATCTACTAGTAAACAACAATTAAATTCTACTAGTAAACGACAACAATTAAATAGGTAATGTTTGATACAGTGCATTTAAATCAAAGGAAGTACAAGACATAAATATTTCCGAATATAGCACAATACATTTAACAATAGCGCATATAAAAAATTTATAATTACAGAAAAAGGGTGTCCATAAGAGGAGCTCTCCCTTGTTACATCCTGGACCGTGTCCTAAGGAATTCTAAATTGTTCTGTTAGTTTTGGCAATACCGCTCTCATGCACGATGATCCATATGATTGATTAATTATAAAATAGACCCGTGGTCTTTGCATATATTTGTAATAAAATGGAAAAGATCTGTTACCTTAAATTCCAGACATTAGACATTATATTTTAGGTTTAAAACCATACACAGGTAGATAACGAAGCACTATATTAATTTACATGTTAGCTACTCGACGGTTGAAGTGGTAGAGAGGGTTGTCACCTCACCTTGGCGGGAGCCGTTGTTGAGAAAAAAGGGAACTAAATAGTGGTGTAACAGAGTTTCAAAAGTTAAAGTGATTTTAACATTGTGTGTAATTTTTGTGGTTGTGAAATGGGAAAAGGAAAATTATCGTATAAGAGAAAATCACATTCTGTCTCAAGCAAAAGGTATAAGATTTAGTATACTTATTATATTATTAAATATTTCTATATTAACTATTGGTTTATATGTCTATACCGTGTGGCCCCCAATATTTTGGTTGTTTTTTAATTTAAAAATTAGGTTTTGGCACACATCAATTAGACAATGATTGGCTACTTTTAGACTAACAGGAATGAAAATATCACTTCCGGTTTTTTTTTCTTGAATGGAATAACTATATTTTTTTGATGCTTTCTCATTAAGCATAAATTTCTAAGTACAACATTTTTTCAGATTTAAAAAATTCCAAAAAATAAGTAAGATAAGAACATTTTTTTAATTTATTCAAAATGGCCGCGTCAGATGAATGTATTGTAAGAAAATTATTAGTGCAGGTCTCAGTATTTTTAGGTTTTTTTTTCACAAAACGGAATTTAATTTTCATTTCCGTTTATCGAATGTTTTTAATGGAACTGTGCAATTTTTGTAAGGCTGTTTTAAACTTATCAATGCAAAATGTGTAACCTCAGCACAGATTTATTTACTGAAAATCCAGAAGTAACTACTGAAATGAATTTAAACTCAGCTGCAGTATTGGCTACTTTATCAACTGGTTGTGGGCATACACAAATGGTCGAGCAGCATGCCATAATGAATATACCGCACAAATGTCTTTTCGACAATATTCAGCTCATAATGAGTTGGTAAGTAAAAGTATTTTTAAAGCAGCTTGTGAGGCCATGGAACAAGCAGGAATCTAAGAGTTGTAATTAGCTAAATAAATTGGAGAAGTACATGAGAAGGAGATGGTTTAATTGCAGTGATTGTTGATGGTGCATGGTCTAAACGGTTATATAGAGTGAATTATAACGCTTTATCTGGAGTTGTAAGTTTATATTTTATTATCATAACGTGTGATTCAAAAACAATGTTTCTAAAGTAACCCACGACCGATAGAATTGTAAATATTCCGTAATGCGTGATTTTTCAATCGCCTACTCTAGAAAGATTTTTATGGATCACTTTATACTTGACAATATAAGCTTTATTTTTAAATGTACTTATCTAAATATTGTCCTATCTGTGCTCGAGCTTTAACTATATAAGAACAAAAAAGCTGCAACTCATAAATGTTCAAAAAATTGGGATGGCTCGTCGACTTCCATGGAATCAGAACTAATTTTAGAAGGATTCCGTAATAATATAAATAATATGCACAAATTAAAATACGTAAAAATTATTGGCGATGGAGAGCAGTGTTTACCAAAAAATTTGCTTAGAGAGACCCTACGCGAGAACAATGGTCCGCAAAGTAGAACGCATAAACCATCTTCTTAGGAATTACTGTATAAATTTGCGTGATCTTACGAAAAAAAATATAGTTCATAAACAAAATAGTAAGTCCAGGACTAAATATTTTATCATTTGGACCCCACTATAGGAATGTTCGTTGAGAAAATTGAGAGAGACGACAATTTTTGGTTAAGTGTTGAACGAAAATTAGTCGATTTTTATCTAAAATATTTATTAAAATAAATTATAAAACATAACTAATTTAGTTTTTTAGTATTTTTTTTTCATTAAAAATTGTAAAATGTTTTTTTTTTTTATTTAAAAGTATTTAATTTATTTCGACCTATTTTTATCTGCAGTGAACGAAGAAAAAATATTCCTGTAAAACCAATTTAATACCACAAAACCCCAAAATAAATAATTTACATTTTCTTCCAAGCTATGGCCTTTCCTTAAATTTTATAAAATGTTTCAAAACAGTTGTACTTATATATAAATTTCAATAGAGCTATCGTAAGATTTCATGGTTTGAGAAACCTCCCAGTGAGGTAAGTTTTATCCTATTTACCGTAGATATTATGTTTAGCGATATATAACCTCATAAAACGGCATAAATAAACCTTGTGCGAATTTTTATTTTGTCATTTATTTATTTTAGAATGGGGTACGCTCGGACAAATCAGGTGAGGCAGCTTCAGACTGTCCGAATGTGCCTCATTTAACAAATATAAATATAATGTTCCAAGAAACCTAAAAAAACATATTGATTAATTTTACTTTTTAGAATGGTGCGTAACTACTTGGCACTGATATTTCGAAAGATAATTAAAAAAAAACTGTTAAATCCGTACTCAATCGAAAAATGTCGATTGCCAAAGTCAACTCTTTTTGACCAACTTGTAAAAACAAAGCAAAAGATAAATTTGATTGACTCGGGAAATGAAAGCAGTAGTTCAAATGAGAATGAATCTTCTTTATCGAAGTACGCTACCAATCAAATATTCTCTCCAGGAGAAGATAAGCAGTTGGAAATTTACCTAAAACAATCTTCCAAAATATTTTATGGGTTGACTTACAGGTCTTACGCGGCAGTTGGCATATGAATATGCAAATAAGTCGGGTGGATGCGATCATTCACCCGAGACGTTCCTACTCCAAGCCAGAAAATACCAGCATTGCACGAGCAGCAGCTTCCAACAAAGCCAATGTTGCTTCGTTTTTTAAGAATTATGCATAAGTTCAAGCAAAATATAAGTTCTCCCTAATCGCATTTAGAATACTGACGAAACTGGAGTCACAACCGTTCTTCAGGTTCCGAAAGTTATTGCCGAAACAGGGACAAAAGGAGTGGGCCAGTGCGTTTCAGCTGAAAGGGGCGTATTAGTTACAATGTGTTGCTTCATTTCTGCTGTGGGAAATACAATTCCTCCAGCATATATGTACGCGTGTACGTATGAAAGAGCAGTTTATGTATGGTTCAGTTCCTGGGGCGACATGCTTTGTCGAGAAGTCGGGATGGATGTCTTCAAAAGTTTTCTCCAGTTATTGGAGCATATTCAACAACATACTGGCTATATTCAATCAAATCCAATTCTTTTGTTGTTCGATAACCACGAAACACACACATTACTCGGGGCCATAGACTATTCTCGTGAGAATGGTATAGTCCTACTATCATGTCCACACATTGCAGCCACAAGATGCAACCCCTTGACAGGGGCATTTACGGGCCATTTAAGACCTTTAACGACTTTATCATTTCAAATCCTAACCAATTGGAATTTATCCTTATTTGCAAAGTTTTACACCTAAAAACATTATAAGCAGCTACTGGCTTGTGTCCTATTAATTCCATGATTTTTAATGATGACGAATTTCATGGGGTCGTTCGCCACAGATCCTAAAATAAGAATGAAAGAGTGCGAACTGCCATCAACTTATATTACATCGAACAACTCTTTTATTCCGTCCATCAGCATGTGTGGCCGATTCTGAAATTGACGAAGTGACCACGATGATAAGAACTATGTTGAATGACATATTAAATCGATCGCGTTATAGCCGCCAGAAAAACAAATATGGAAAGTCTCGACTAGGTAAATCCAGAATTTATATAAGCACACCCGGAGAAGAAAAGAATTCAAGAATTGGAAACAATGAGAAAACAAAAGTTGGAGAAAAAAAACACGAAAAGAAAAGTATTACAAAGCGAATGTGAAGTGAAGAAAAAAAACAAAATTAAGAGAAAGGCAAAGGGAAGGCACCAAAGAAAAAGTTGAAAAAAATAGAGAAAAAAAAATTTATTTTGACGATCTGGACGAGTTTCAAGACAATGACGATGTGCTCATACTATTGGATGATGACGTAATCCATAGTAATGATTATTTGCTTGTTAAATACCCGACCAACAAAATTACTTCATTGGCAGAGTATGGAATCTTGCAATGATGATAGATTTTGCGTCTTAAATTTTTTGAGAAAGTATAAAAGCGGTTTTCACTTTCCGGACTTGAAAGATATTTTGACTGTTTACAGAAAAGATATAGTTTCGAAAATACCTAATCCTGGAACCAGGAACTTCCAGGATATGTTCGGCCTTCAAATTTAATGTCAATTTAGATGGTTAAAACGTTCAATACACTTGTTCTAATATACAGTTTTATTCCTCTTAAAAATAAAAAAGTTCTGAATTTTGTTAGACTTGCCCGAATGTACCCCACTACTCGCCTGAATGTGCCCCACTATGTAAATTTTTCAAATTATTGAAAATATTTTGATATCTGATTCTCGTCTTTCATTACTTCGTTTATCATTTCCTCACCACTACTACTTCCTGATGTGAATAATAATGCAACTATATAGAAGTTTTGAACCTTTTGATAAATCCGTAATTTCGCACGACAGCTTTGCTGAAAAATTTGAATTCGAATTTCAGTTCCCCAAAGGAATTCAAAACCCGCCACCAGTTTTCCCAATAGAATATAAATTATGCACTCATTGCCCACCCAGTTTTACTAATGGAACTTACATTTCGTCATTTAATCATATATTCTTATCTTTCTTAGTTATGCCTACTTCTGTATATTTATTCATTATATTAGTTTTTTAGCAATAAATAATTCGTATATCCTGTTACCCATTTATGAGACACGCATATGTGTATTTATACATGTGAAAAGAGAACTATCCATTCTGTCAAATTCTATTCGCGCTTTTAAATCAACCAATAAGAGATTGTCGGGCACCTTTTATCCCTCTTTAATAAAATCTATATGCAAATGCAGAGCTAAGGCCACAAAGTACTTTATAATATAAGTACTTTGTGGCAAAGGCGTTACTAAAAAAAATCGGTTGTGTCACCCCAGAACTTTCCCGGCTCGACCGTAGAGAATAGGTTATATATTATTATTTTTTTAATTACAAAATACTGAGCATTACATTAATTTATGGAACACATTAAAAACAGCGAACCGATGGTAAATACGTCTACCAAATTGATATTTGAATGTTGATAATGACATAAGCTGCGCATGCGCACAATGTATATCACACTGCTACAATTAGGATCTCCTAAAATCATGACAATGTGTGAAAACTATTGGGAATTCGGGAAAAATTTCCATCCAATAGTTGTAGGGAATTTTATGCTTTACAACTTTGCGCTGAAACATTTTGCACTAAAGAGCATAATTTACCTCCAATTTTAAAAAATGGAAAATCCTAAATATGTATTTTTCTCGCCATCTAGCGGCGAAACTATGAGGAATTCGATAAAAGTTAAAGATAAAAGTTAAATATAAAAGTTAAATATTAAAGTTAAATATAAAAGTTAAAGAAAATTTGATGCTTTACAACTTTGCATCAGAAAATTTTGCACTAAAATGCATTATATTTGTCCTCAAAATCAAGAAAAACTAGAGAAAACATACATGCAGATTTTTTTACGCGCCCTCTAGTGGCGCAACTATTGGAAATTCTAGAAAAAGTTTGAAACTAAAATTGTAGGGAATTTTATGCCCTAAAACTTTGTACTACAATATTTTGCACTAAAGTGTATTGTTTGTCCTTAAAATTTAAAAAAAGTAAAAAATTGTTACATTTGTATTTAATCAATGTCGGTCTTGAGGACCTTCTACTGTACCAATTTAAACCAAAATCTAATGGTCGCATTCTAGGCACACACCGACCCTCCGTACCAAATTTCAGCTTGATTGGTCAAACGGTTCGGCAGTTATCGAGGAAGATTACACACAGACAGACCATACGCTGGAAATGGTTTCAATCTTCTTGGGGGACCTCAAAATGAAATTTTCCATCGATATCTCAATTTTTTTCTTGCTCGTTCACCTTACTTTCCCTTTGATGGGTCCGGGAAAGTAAAAAGAAGTATCGCGTTACTTTATACCGTTACTTATGCTAGAAAGTAATGCGTTAGATAAACGTTACCGTTGTTTTTTAAAAAAAGTAACGGATTTATTCGTTTCTTTCCAAAAGTAACGCGTTATTTTTAAAGTTACAATAACGCGTTACTTTTCTATATATTCTTCTTGTTCCATGTCTTCTCGTTCTTTTATTGCCCATCTCACCATTTATAGAAATTATATTATTGCACATACAAACGAACTTTTCAAATATAAGTTGTATTTTTGATTTTTTAAATTCCTATCCAGAACACAGTGGCGCGCGAAATCGGTACGGGGTACAAAAAAATAATAAAAACATTATTTCACATTAAACAGCAGTAACAAAACAGAAAAACCTTAGTTTTAAAGTAATGAATTACTTTTTAATAACGCGTTACTTTTGCAGACGTCTCAATCAACACCAGAGACCGTATTCCTTATTGCGATTCGTCAATAGTCGGAATAATCTTTTCTAATTTTTCATTAAATTAAATAAACTCTATTGATTCAATGCCAATGATATTTTTAATACTTAATTTTTTTAAAAAAGCAGTATTTTTTGCCGTGTGAGATGAACGTCTTATTTTAACTAACCGTCAGACGGTCGTGAACTTCGTGAAGAGACCACCAAAAATCGGATGCACAATAATTCGATCTCATGAAAATCGATTCTATTTACAATCTGAAATGAAACAATGAAACAAGCCAAAAAATGTGAAAGTTGAATTTATTTTTTATTAAAAACAAGCAAATTCTGTTTCATTTTTATTTTGATGATTTTGTAAGAGCAATATTATGATTGAATCAATTTTAATAGTACAAAATTTATTATGACTGACTGGTTTAGAAATACCGTTGTCTGAATAAAGATACAGAGAACAGAAATAGCTACACAAAAAAATCGATCTCCGATCTCAACTATTTTTTCAAAAATCGAATATCAAGTCACAAAAGATCGATTCTCGATAAGATCGAATCGAGATCGTTTGCTTGCACTTTTGAGGTTAAGTTTTAGTTTTAAGTTCCGTTAAAATAAAATATAATTAATAAATTTATTTCATTAAAAATAAGAGATGTCGGATTACGATTTTACTGTAGTGATTAACTTATCAAACTTCTTTAATGATCACAGACATAGGGCTAGATTATTTGTTAATGATGAACTTAAAACTATAAAAGATTTCGAGAACAAAATCACAGACGTATTTGGTTTACAAAATTTTCTTTTAACTTGCCAAAACGAGTTTTTACCACCTACAGAAGATGTGAGAATTCTTCGCAGTAATGAAGTTATATGGTAAATTTTTTTTAGATATTTTTTAATCAGACTAAACGATTTAATGTATAATTATTTACAACTGTACTGCAACTGAAGAAATACGTATTGTTTTCAGTGCTGTATGGTATTACTTTACCGCACTACTGCAGTAATTAAATGATAGTAAAAATTTTATTGAAATAAAAAAATTGTGCGGGATAATAAAATTATGTATGAAATATGAAATTTTTACTACGCTTATTATAATCATTTATTTATTTTTATTATTAGGGTAGTGCCATCTATAATAAGTAACTGTAGTTATGAAAATGTCTTGGTAGCAGATTCTTTAAATAAATTAAACACTAAAAAAAATTCTACTTTATCTATGAATGGTGCAGATGAGAAAAAACAAAGAAAATGTTCCACAGTAACAAGTAAAACTACTGAAGAACAAGAGGAAGATATGATTAATAGGAAAACGAAAAAGAAAAAGAAGCGTAGTTACGAAGAGATCCCTAATTCAGAAGAATACATTAAAAAGTCAAGTAAAAAAAAGAAATATAAGGATTTTGAAGAAAATCATTTGCTGCATCAAAACAAAATTGATAAGCACATTACAAAATCAAAAAAGAAATCCGAACATACATTTTTTTCTGAACATAGTAATTATTCAGAAGAATCTTCTTCCACAGGTATGCATGAAGATTGTATGTTACAAAAAGCAGCTAAAAGTGGTGTGACTAGCAAAATTTTTGAAGAACGCGAGGAAGATACAAATAAAAGGAAAACGAGAGAGAAGAACAAGCGTGGTGATGAAGAGATCCCTAATTCAGAAGAATACATTCCAAAGGCAAGTAGAAAGGACTTTGAAGAAAACAATTTGCCACATTTAAACAAAATTAATAAGCACACTACAAACTTAAAGAAGAAAACTGAAAGCACATTTTTTTCTGAACATAATAACTATTCAGACAAATCTAATTACACACCAAAAATATCTAATCAGTGTTTAACAAAAAAAGTTGAAGAAAACTCCAAAAAAACTGTTTTGCAATCCAGTAAATCCAATTATTTAGACAAATCTTCCAATGAATACCAAGTTGCAGTAGGTAATTCTATATCTGAGAATGTCTCATGTAAAAAATCTGTACCAATACCAACAATAACTGATCAATATCTTAAAGAAAAAAAGATTAATATTGTTAAAATTGATTACATAACTAATCCCATCAGAGTTACTGAAAATGTTAATAAAGATTTAGAATTATCACCATTGCCTGTAAATACTGAAGTAGAAGAAGAAGAAAATCAAGTAGAAGAAATTGTTAAAAATACTGAAGTTGATATAGATCAAAAAGAAAATAATATAAAACCGTATCCTACTAAAAATTTTTCTTTTATTAATAAATCATCTAGAGGATTAAAAAATAGTATTATTTTTAAATATAAAAATGAATTAATTAAACCTAAAGATACAATTATTGGACCTACACAATCTACATTTGAAAACGCTTCAATACATTCTGATAAGTGCAAAGAAATTGATGTACTCAATCCATTGGAAAACGAAGATTTAAATGAAAATCATGTTCTAGAATTAACAGAAAACAATTTAACTTCAACAGAAGCACTTACTAAGTCTGAAATTGTTAAGGATCCTATGGACAATTGTTCAATAATCAATTTGGACTCTATTGAATCTAGTATTCAAGATATTAGCAAAATATCTCCTTGTATAAATATGTTAGATACGCATGATTTTGATAATTCAGAGATTATGCCTACTAATTACGGACAAAAATCCATAAAAAAACTAACTTCTGGAATAGGTAAGAGATAATCAATATCTTAATTAAATCAGTATGCGAGAAACAGTTTTAAAATTTTGGAAGATAATATACATTTATTTTAACTTTTGTCGCTCATACTGAAATACACAAGTAACACAACTTATTTAAAAATTTTCAGGCCTTCTTTTAGACACAATTAGAAACAGCGAATCAAGTGAAATATCTATGAATTCAACCAATGATGATCCAAGTGAATTTGTTACTAAAAGAAAGAGACATCGTGTTCGAAAAAGGAGAAGCAAATCAAAAAATGTTAATGAAGAAACATTTATACCTCCAATATACAAAACTCCAAAACCTTTACTAGTTGCTGCTTGTCCCAAACAGCACCTCAAATTTTCCGATGAAGGAGAAAAATTGGAAAATAATAAAGAAGATTGTATAGAAGAAAGTGAAATTAGTGAGTTTCAAATTGATGAAGAAAATGTACTGAAAGCTCCATTGATGACTGATATGATACCTAAAATAGGAGATATTGTTGCATTTAAGGTAACTAGGTATATTTTTATAAATTTCAATTATGTTTAAAATTTATTTTTTTTAGGTGCTTAAGATATCTGATAATTTCACTCCTGAACTGTCTTCTTGCATTATAGGACACATCAAATTTTTTTCAATAGAATCTAAAATGGTTACTTTGGAAATAAAATGTAAAATTTAACAATTATTTTTTTATATAAAAGTTATAATTATATTGTTTTAGTTGGTTTGGATCAATTTGATAGTCCACAAGGAAAGTTATCCATCGAAAATAATGAAGATAAAAATAATACTTCATCGACTAAAGATTGTTTATGGTCAGATTTAATAGAACCAAGACTTATTTATCCTTAATTTTGTTTATTGTAATTTTTAAAATATTGTCTGCTATTTATACTATAATTTTTGTCGTTTATTAAAATACCTTATTTAATTTATTTTTTTTAATAACCAAGGGCGTAGATATGGGGAGGGCAAAGAGGGTAATTACCCCCCTCCCCACCCATATAGCACAAGGATTTTCTCTCATTTGATTTTTTAGAAAAAAAAATAAGGGGCTAATCACACCCAACTTTCCGAACACTCCTAGTAAAGTAATTGTTTAATCGATTATTATAGTTTTTCTGCATCAAAATACATTAAGAAAATTAGTTTACAAAAATTAAAAAAAATTTAATTGTTTCTAAAAAAATTTTTTAAGTAATTATAATTTCTACAAGTATTATTTTAAAATTATAAAATTATGAAATATTTCACACAATGTATTTTTTGATCCCTTTCGGATGTCCTATTTACTTTTTTCATTTGTTTTACCATTTTCAATAAAACAAAATGAAAAAAAAAATATTTTTTTAAATTTTGTTTATAAGAACTACAATGTTAAATTCAAAGAGACATTTTCTAAATTTAGAGTATATATTACCTATTGAATGGTTTAAATCCCATTTTAATATTTTTAAAGTTTTTCAATTTTTTTTAATTTTGAATTTACGTTTTTTGAATTAAATTTTGAAAAAAATCGCAATTAAAGAGTTTTTTACTACAAATTTAATGGTAATTTTTTTAAAATTTTTAATATTAATATTAACCTTAAAAAAATAAAACCTATTTTTGAATGATTTTAAAATCAATGAATAATTAATATCTATTCAATTATATTCAAAATGGGAAACAGACCTTTTTTTTTAGGTTTTCTGGATAAAAATGCATTAATAAAGTTAGTTTGACAAACTAAAAAAAATCAGTTTTTTGTCAAAAATTCATGGGTCCATTGAATTGTTTTAACTTTTTTCTTTTTTTGCTATAACTTTTACAAATATTATGTTAAAATTATGAAATAATTTACACACATAGTACTTTTGGATCTTTTTCGGATATACTATTTACTTTTTTCATTTATTTTATACTTATTGATCAAACGAAATTACAAAAAATTTAAAAAAAATTCTTCATTTTGGCTATAAGAATTACAATTCTAAATTCTAAGAAACTAAAATACATTTTAAATTTAGAGTTTTATATTGCCTTAGAATGCAATAACTTTAATATTGTAGAAGTTATTCAATTTAGTTTAAAATTACAATATAATTTTAAATGTTTTTTTAGACAATTTTTAAAAAAATTCACAATTTTTGTAATAAAATTTTGAAAAAAATTATAATAATAAAATTAATTATTACAAATTCGAAGATATTTTTTTTAAATTTCTAGTATTAAAATTTAACTAAAAATAATTTAATAAGGATAAAAATAGCTTAAAAATTAAAATAAAAACTAGCGGCGAAAATATGCGGAAATCAAAAAAAATTACAGATAAAATTTGTAGAAAATTTTATGTTCTACAATTTAGATTTTTTGTAAATTTTCATAAAAATCCATAATTTTGTATCAAAATCTAAAAAAAGTCGCAAATGTCTATATACATTATTTTCACGCCCTCTAGCGACGAAACTATGAGGAATTCAAAAAAACGGTAATGACAAAATGTGTAGAAAATTTTATGTTCTACAACTTTCATATCGTGTAATTTTTCATTAAAATGCATTATTTTGGTTATTTAAGAAAAATATGAAAAAAAATTACTTTTTGATAAATCTGGCAATAATGGCAAAAGTTTTTGAAAATTTTAATCATTCGAAATTAAACTATAAAGTATAAAAAATATATGTGTAAAACTTATTTGCGATCTTGTTTAGTAATGACGTCATCACTTATAGCAACTGTCACTTCCGGTTGTCCGATTAACTCCAAAATCTATACAGGTCGTCTCCTTCTATATGTATATAAAATTTCATCTAAATCGGTTTAGACGCTATCGTGTTCAATGTAAAGATTCGTTAAAATCTGGATATGGCCAAAATATCATGATTGCAATACTTTCCTTCTATACAACTTTGTTGGGTTCGGAAAGTAAAAATGGGGAAAAATAGAGAAAATAGAAAAATTTGCGAATAATGGGAAAAATAGGGAAATTTTTGGAAAAATTTGAAAAAACTAGATAGGGAAATTAGAGATAAATCTAGAAAAATTAACAAACCTCTAAGGGTGTATTCTTGTAGAGTTTCATCTATCCCTATTTGTTTCTTGAGATAGATTTTAATATTAAAGAAATGACGATATAAAACAGAGATAAATCAATCAAAAGTAATAACGTCTAGAGACGGGCGTAAACCGGTGTGAACTTAGCAGCCACTTTCTGGCAGCCGATTTTCACCCAGCAGCCAAATGACCAGTGGCGTCGGAAGATGATTTTATTCGTAAAAAATTCTTTAAAGAGACCTGTAGAAAGGAACGTATCAAATAAAATTATTATTAAATATTTCCATATATCAGAAACACTATAAAAATATTACAAAGGGTTTTTTAGAGAAAAGTTTACAGCATCACAATTAAAAAATCGGAAATAATCTTTAAAGTACCCTCAGAAAAGTTTAGCCAAGTTCAAATTTTGCACAAACATTACTGACTATATGTAGAATAACCGTGTATTAAGATATGCGAATTATTTGCAGGCCGTCAAAGGGGTAGTAAATACCCCCACAAGTAGAAAAAAACTGAAAAATACCCTTCATCGTAGAATCCCCATTCAAAAATTTTGTGAGGGTAATTAACTACCCCTTTGACGGCCTGCAAATAATTCACATCTTAATACGGTTATTCTACATGTAGTCATTATAATGTTTGTGCAAAATTTGAACTTGGTTAAACTTTTCTTAAAAATCTTTAAGTATCCTTAAAAATACCTAAAAATCCTTAAAAATACCTAAAAATGCTTAAAAATCTTTAATAATCCTCAGAAATCCTTCAAAATCCCTTAAAATTTTTAAAAATCTTACGAATATCTAAAACATACTTTAAAATCATTAAAAAATCCCTATAAAATCCTTAAAAACCCTTAAAAAATCTTTAAAACGCCTAAAAACCCCTTAAAAATACTTAAAAGGGATTAAAATTACTTAAAAATCATAAGCAATTCTTAAAGATCCTAAAATAATCCTTAAATAACATTAAAATCCAAAACTGGTTTAAAATTCCTAAAAATACCTAAAAATCCTTTAAAGTCCTTAAAATTACTAAAAATCCTTAAAAATTCTTAAACATCCTTAAAAATCCCAAAAATCCTTAAGAATCATTAAAAACACTTTAAAATCGTTAAAATCCTTAAAAATCCTTAAAAATGTCTTAAGAATCCCTTAAAATTCTTAAATAATCTAAAAATCCTTAAACATCTTACGAAAATCTAAAAAATCCTTAAAAAATTCTTAAAGAATCCTTAAAAAAGCCTTAAAAAATCCTTAAAACTCCCTAAAATACTTAAAATGACCAAATTCTTAAAGATTCTAAAATAATCCTTAAAAAACATTAAAACCCTAAAAGTGTTTAAAATTCTTAAAGATACCTAAAAATCTTACGAAAATACTTTCAAATCCTTAAAAAATCCTAATAAAATCCTTAAAACTCCCTAAAAACCTTTCAAAATGCTTAAAAAGACATAAAATTACTTAAAAATCTTAAGCAATTCTTAAAGATCCTACAATAATCCTTTTAAAATATTAAATGGTTTAAAATTCTTAAAAATACCTAAAAATCCTTAAAAGTCCTTAAAAAATCATTAAAAACACTTTAAAATCGTTATAATCCTTAAAAATCCCTAAAAAATTCTTACAAATCGTAGATCTTTCGCCTGCGACGGAATTACTGACTGTAGCAAATTACAGTTGGGTGGATGACTGAAGACAAATGCCGTTATCATTGTTTTTTTTTTCGTTTTTCTGCGATCAAAAATTACAATAGTCCTTATCATTTTTACTGCTGTTTTTTGTTATATTACTATTTTTTTTAATTCTAAATTAAGTTTGCAATAAGTTAGTTTTAACTGGACGTTTCGTATTCGAAGAATTACATTTAATTTACTAAACTAAATTTTATAAATTATGCAGTATTTTTCAATTATAGGTTGATTACATCATAATGAATGAATATATTATAATAGGGGGTGTTGTAAGGGTTATTCCAAATTATTCAAATCTGTTTTTGAAATTTGTTAGTAATTGATCAGTATATTGCAAAAACCTTTGGTATATTGTTATGATTTGTGAAAATACAAAATTATAGTACAAAGTGAGTACTATATTTACTTTGAAATTTTATAGTACATACAATTGTAATGCTGTATTATGTTTACATTTATTTTTTAATAATACCAGTTTTTTATAAGAGTGAATCTTAAAATTTTAGTACATGAACTAATAGGCAAATTTTTTGTTTTAAGTTGAATTTTCTTACTTTCCTCTCCCTTTTTCACTCTACTTTCTCTCTATTTTTTTATACTTTTTTTTTACTGTTGGAATTATATTATTTTCCCGACCATCCACTCAGAGCGGAGCGTAGCGAGGTTCGAAACAAGCAATTAAATCAATCAAAGTCTCCAACTCTCTCTTTAATTTTACTATTTTTTTAATACTTCCAACATTTATTTTTTAATAATACCAGTTTTTTTATAACAATGAATTAGTGTTTATCATAAAATTTTAGTAGATGAACTAATAGGGAAATTTTTTGTTTTGTGTATTATGAAATGGGTCAGCTCAGGACGCTTTCTTGATTTTTATTATATTTTTTTCGAAGAACTTTGATTTAATTGCTCTGAACCTGGCTGCGCTCGGCTCGGAGTGAATGGTAGGGGAAAGTGGGATTCTCTTACTTTCCTCTCCCTTTTTCTCTCTACTTTCTCCCTATTTTTTCTCTTCTTTTTTTTACTGTTGGAATTATTATTTTCCCGACCATCCACTTCGAGCCGAGCGTAGCGAGCTTCGGAGCAATTAAATCAAAGTCTCCAACTCTCTTCTCATTTTTTACCATTACTACTTTCTACATTTATTTTTTAATAATTAACAATTTAATACCAGTTTTTTATAATAGTGAATTAGTGTTTATCATAAAATTACATGAACTAATAGGGAAATTTTTTGTTTTGACTTTTATGAAATGCTTCAGCTCAGGACGCTTTCTTGCTTTTTATTATTTATTTTTCGAAGTACTTTGATTTGATTGCTCTGAACCTCGCTGCGCTCGGCTCGGAGTGGATGGTGAGGGAAAGTTGGAATTATTATTTTCTTGACCATCCACTTCGAGCCTAGCGTAGCGAGGTTCGGATCAATTAAATCAATCAAACTCTCCGAAATATTAAACAATCGACAAATATAGCTTGAGAATGTAAATAATAATTGCAAAATACATACCAAAAAAATTTATTTCTAATTATTATTCTATTATTTATATTTCACTTACCTGAAAAAAAAGAAAAAAATTGTTTTTATTTTTTATTTATTTTGTTATTAAAAATATATATATTATGGGGGAGCCTGTATATTAAATATAAATATTTAAAATCAAATTAAAATAATTTTGAAGCATATTTCATTAAATATTCAAAAGGTAAATAATTTTTTTTTTTGATTAAAATGTATTTTTTTTATTTAATTATTTTTGTGAGCTTCGACTGCATTATTAAAGTTAAAAAAAATAATTTTTCTTAGAAATTCAAAAATTTTGAAACTTGTTTTATTTTTAAATATACCGTACCTTAAAATGTACTGAAGTCTTGTTCTAATCCTCTCCATTATCCAGTACCATTACCATTTCCATGACCATTACCATTTATAGATCCTCCAACTTGATGTTTCCTAACACAGACAATCTAGTGACATACTGCATCTATACGAGCCTGTAACGCACTGCTTTAGAGGTCGCCACAGTGAGCAAGTACTTTGACCATGGCTTGTCCGATTTTAAATTATCTATACATAATATTTAATCCCCGTCCCCTATTCCCATGAATTTTAAATCGTAATGATAATTTATAATCGTCTTTACCTGGTCAGATGCCGTTAATATACCTGGAGGACGTTTAAATTCAACATTAGACACACGCCGGATGTTTAAGATCCGACGTACGTCCAATATTCAATCTAAACAAACTCCACTACAACTCAATATCCATCATCTAATACAAACACACACATACGATCACTCTTAGTAACATACGCATCTCATACTAACTTGTGACGTACTAAAGTCGTTACAAGTCAAGTACTTAAATCACTTAAGTACGATTAAAAAGCAGGCTAGGTACTGTATATATATATATATATACAGTAAGGCCTGTTAATAATCGTTCTATGTGTCACACCAGTGAATACCAAATTATTAATTTTTTTTTATAAAAATATTGAAATACTGCTGCAATCCAGATGTTTATGATGATCTTGTAGATGTTGATCTTGATGGTAATATGGGAGGGTGTAAAACGTTATTTTAATTAAGACAAATTAAAAATTAATAGAAATTAAATATTAATATTTACTTTAAAAGTTGTCAAAAGTTATTTTTTTTAAACTATTCTTCTATTTTACTTGATTATCATTTAAAAATTTATATTCCAAACCGCGCGCTGCCCCTCCCCATTCTTGAAGAATGCTCATGCTTCTCTTAGGAAATATTTGCCATTGGAAAAATAATAAATATAAATATCAGGACATGCGCATGCGCATACGCAACGGCAAATCTGATGTATAATTTTAAATAAAATTAATCTCGAGCACACACAACCGCGACGAACGGAAACCGTGGCCACCCAAACCGGCGATTTTGGCAGCCAACCCGGCAACGAGAATAATAGAATATAATAGAATTGATTAAAATCCATATATCAAATATGGTCTAATGAGTTGAAATGTAAAACGCCGAATAGTTTCGGTTACTATCCATCTTCAGACCTTATACTAAATAATATATTAATTAAAATATAATAAACAGAACACTTAAAGATGCTAGTAAAAATTATTTAAGTTAATTTTTCATATACCATTCACCCCTTTTTGTATTTCATCCCTCCCTCCCCATATATGCTCACTTTTAATGGTTCTGCTTTTTATATTTTAATTACTATATACTTCAAGTATAATTATTTAGTATATGTCCTGAAGATGATGAGTAACCGAAACTAGTCGCCATAGCCCCCATTTAATATTTATAAATATATTGTGGTAGATGATTTTTAAGTTTTATTTTTGCTTTTTTATTACGAAAAATATATATTATTTAAATTATCATTTTATTTTTAACAATTTTTATCATAATTAAAGATTTTTTAAGTAATTAATTTTAATGTTTATAAATTTTTTTCCAATCAAAATTTAGTATGATAATAATTAATCAATACCATTAATTATCTGTCATCCTTTCCCGCAGCCGCCCGCGAACGTAACCGTTTCAGCTATGAACGAACGCCCTGTATGACTTTAAGAACCGTCGCTATAAACGGTCGGTCGCGTCTAGGATGGGACTTATTTATCGTAGCACGAACACTCCTGATAATTTAACGTACTGCACTGAGTTCACAGACCATTTACCGATATGTGTGCGAGTAGTAAATATGAATGATTTGCCGTAGTGTTTGCGCAAGATAAAAATTCTTCTTTTCGCCATCATAACCTAAATAAAGTAAATATATCTAACCAATTAATTAATAATTTGGTAACAGTCTGTATCATTACTATTTACCTGTTTTTATTTTAACTCCCAACACCTGAAACAAAATTATACATACAGTGTGAAAGTATGAATAATAATGAACGAAACTAAATTATTAAATATGTTTTTATTAAATGAAAAATTAAGTTTATTGATTTTTAAATTATTCAAAAAAATTTTGTAATGTTACATATTAATATTAAAAATTAAAAAAAAAATACTATAAAATTTGTAAAAAATTAAATTTACTTAAAAATATTAAAAACCAACAAAAATTTTGAAAAAAATGTAATTACAATCAAGATAATGGTGCTAAAAAAATATAAATTCTTACCTAAAAATCTACTGAAGTCTTTCTCTAATCCACTTGATTTTTCCATAAATTCCACCTAAAACAAATAAAACTATATTAAAACAACTTTTTTATACAAATATATAATGCGGTTAATAAAAAAAAAATAATAAAAATATATAAATAACCCTGTATTTTAATTATAAATAATCTTAATCATCTATTTATTTTTACATCCTCAGTTGACAATAATGAACTACCCTGTATAATAATATTATTAGAAAATGGATAAATCACTCTGTATATTGGTTATAGATAATCATAGCCATCTATTTATTCTTATATACTCATTTAACAATAATGAACTATCCTGTATATGATAATGTTGTTGGAAAGTTGATAAATCACCCTGTATCTTAGTTATAAATAATCAAATTATCCATTTATATGCAGTCACACTGTATAAATAACATATATTTGTTTTTATAAATAAATCACTCTGTATTTTTATATTATAAAATTTTTAATAAAAATAATTATTATTTATAATTGAAATTATTAAAATAAATAAATAATCACACTATATAAATGAAAAATATTTGTTTTTATAAATTAATCACCCTGTATTATTATATAAAATATTTAATAATAATAATTGTTATTTAAACTTGAAATTTTTAAAATTAATAAATAATCACACTGTATAAATAAAAAATATTATGAAATATATTAATTATTTATACTTGAAAATATTAAAATAAATAAATAAATAAACGCACTGTATAAATGAAAAATAGATGTTTTTATAAATTAATCACCCTGTATTGTAATATTATAAAATATTTATTAAAAATAATTATTATTTATGCTTGAACTTATTAAAATAAATAAATAATCACCCTGTAGAAATAAAAAATATTATGAGATATAATAATTATTTATACTTGAACATATTAAAATAAATAAATAATCACACTGTATAAATGAAAAATAGATGTTTTTATAATAAATTAATCACCCTGTATTGTAATATTATAACATATTTAATAAAAATAATTATTATTTATGCTTGAAATTATTAAAATAAATAAATACACTGTATAAATGAAAAATATTTGATTTTATAATTTAATCACCCTGTATATTGTATAAAATATTTAATAAAAATAATAATTATTTATGCTTGATATTATTAAAATGAATAAATAATCACACTGTATAAATGAAAAATGGATGTTTTTATGATTTAATCACCCTGTATTGTAATATTATAAAATATTTAATAAAAATAATAATTATTTATACTTGATTTATTAAAATAAATAAATAAATTCACTGTATAAATGAAAAATTTTTGATTTTATAATTTAATCGCCCTATATTATAATATTATAAAATATTTAATAAAAATAATTATTATTTATGCTTGAAATTATTAAAATAAATAAATAAACACACTGTATAAATGAAAAATGGATGTTTTTATGATTTAATCACCCTGTATTGTAATATTATAAAATATTTAATAAAAATAATTATTATTTATGCTTGAATTTATTAAAATAAATAAATAAACACGCTGTTTAAATGGAAAATGGATATTTTTATAAATTAATCACCCTGTATTGTAATATTATAAAATATTTAATTAAAATAATTATTATTTATGCTTGAACTTATTAAAATAAATAAATAAACTCACTGTATAAATGGAAAATAGATATTTTTATAAATTAATCACCCTGTATTGTAATATTATAAAATATTTAATTAAAATAATTATTATTTATTCTTGAAATTATTAAAATAAATAAATATACTGTATAAATGAAAAATAGTTGATTTTATAATTTAATATTATAAAATATTAAATAAAAATGATTATTATTTATGCTTCAAATTATTAAAATGAATAAATAAATACACTGTATAAATGAAAAATTTTTGATTTTATAATTTAATCACCCTGTATTGTAATATAATAAAATATTTAATAAAAATAATAATTATTTATACTTGATATTATTAAAATAAATAAATAATCACACTGTATAAATGAAAAATGGATGTTTTTATGATTTAATCACCCTGTATTGTAATATTATAAAATATTTAATAAAAATAATAATTATTTATGCTTGAACTTATTAAAATAAATAAATAAACACACTGTATAAATGAAAAATAGATGTTTTTATAAATTAATCACCCTGTATTGTAATATTATAAAATGTTTATTAAAAACATTAATTATTTAGACTTCAAATTATTAAAATCAATAAATAATGATTTAATTTATTATTATAATTAATGTTAAACTAAAAAAATTAAAAAACTTTACATACCTTTTACAATAATGTATTAAACAACTGTCTACCACTAATAATTTTTGCACTCAAAATGGTACTAAATAATTCAAAATTCTGTTAAAGTACAGGCGAAGATCCTACATGACACATTACGAAAACCGACGACGACGACGCCCGATCTCCTAACTCCCTATTATGTTTGTTTACGTTTCACTAATTTTTTTTTTATAAAAAAAAATTCTTACCAAACTACTTGCGATTGAATGAAATAAAATTTGGAGAAAATGAAAACAATTAATTGCATGAATATTTTAAATATCCATTAAGAAATTTTTATTTATTTATTTATTATTTATAAAAGTATATGTTTTTTTTTAATAATTATTTATCAATAAATAATTGTTTAGTTAAAATAAATCTAACCTAAAAAATTTGTTACATTATTTGATAAATAAATATATTATAAATTTTTGATTGATTATTGATTATTACTTATAGATGAGCTTAAAATAATCAATATATAATAAATCGTATAGCCAACATGGAAGATTAAAATATCCCTTTTTAGGGTTAAATGGGTGTTTTTATTTTATTTTTGTACAAAACAAAGTTTGTATGTATAAAAGAAAATTGCAGTATTGGAGAATATAAAATTTCTTACAACGTTTGTCTTTATTTTTTTTTAATATTCTGCATAATTTCGCCGCTAGAGGGCGTAAAAGAAATACATATGGAGTTTTGGATATTTATTTAGATTTTGAGTCAAAATTATGCATTTTTATAATAATTATAAAAAAACGAAATTGTAGAACATAAAATTTTCTACAAATTTTGGCTTCACTTTTTTTTAGAATTCTGAATAGTTTTGCCGCTAGAGGGCGTAAAAGAAATCTATATGGAGTTTTACGCTTTTATTTGTATTTTGAGTCAGAATTATGCATTTGTATAAAAAATTATAAGAAAGCAAAATTGTAGAACATAAAATTTCCTACAAATTTTGTCGTTACTTTTTTTAGAATTCTGAATAGTTTTGCCGCTAGAGGGCGTAAAAGAAATCTATATGGAGTTTTACGCTTTTATTTGTATTTTGAGTCAGAATTATGCATTTGTATAAAAAATTATAAGAAAGCAAAATTGTAGAACATAAAATTTCCTACAAATTTTGTCGTTACTTTTTTTAGAATTCTAAATAGTTTTGCCGCTAGAGGGCGTAAAAGAAATCTATATGGAGTTTTACGCTTTTATTTGTATTTTGAGTCAGAATTATGCATTTGTATAAAAAATTATAAGAAAGCAAAATTGTAGAACATAAAATTTCCTACAAATTTTGTCGTTACTTTTTTTAGAATTCTGAATAGTTTTGCCGCTAGAGGGCGTAAAAGAAATCTATATGGAGTTTTACGCTTTTATTTGTATTTTGAGTCAGAATTAGAATTATGCATTTGTATAAAAAATTATAAGAAAGCAAAATTGTAGAACATAAAATTTCCTACAAATTTTGTCGTTACTTTTTTTAGAATTCTGAATAGTTTTACCGCTAAAGGGTGTAAAAGAATTCTATATGGAGTTTTACGCTTTTATTTGTATTTTGAGTCAGAATTATGCATTTGTATAAAAAATTATAAGAAATCAAAAATGTAGAACATAAAATTTCCTACAAATTTTGTCGTTACTTTTTTTAGAATTCTGAATAGTTTTGCCGCTAGAGGGCGTAAAAGAAATCTATATGGAGTTTTACGCCTTTATTTGTATTTTGAGTCAGAATTATGCATTTGTATAAAAAATTATAAGAAAGCAAAATTGTAGAACATAAAATTTCCTACAAATTTTGTCGTTACTTTTTTTAGAATTCTGAATAGTTTTGCCGCTAGAGGGCGTAAAAGAAATCTATATATGGAGTTTTACGCTTTTATTTGTATTTTGAGTCAGAATTATGCATTTGTATAAAAAATTATAAGAAAGCAAAATTGTAGAACATAAAATTTCCTACAAATTTTGTCGTTACTTTTTTTAGAATTCTGAATAGTTTTGCCGCTAGAGGGCGTAAAAGAAATCTATATGGAGTTTTACGCCTTTATTTGTATTTTGAGTCAGAATTATGCATTTGTATAAAAAATTATAAGAAATCAAAATTGTAGAACATAAAATTTCCTACAAATTTTGTCGTTACTTTTTTTAGAATTCTGAATAGTTTTGCCGCTAGAGGGCGTAAAAGAAATCTATATATGGAGTTTTACGCTTTTATTTGTATTTTGAGTCAGAATTATGCATTTGTATAAAAAATTATAAGAAAGCAAAATTGTAGAACATAAAATTTCCTACAAATTTTGTCGTTACATTTTTTAGAATTCTGAATAGTTTTGCCGCTAGAGGGCGTAAAAGAAATCTATATGGAGTTTTACGCCTTTATTTGTATTTTGAGTCAGAATTATGCATTTGTATAAAAAATTATAAGAAATCAAAATTGTAGAACATAAAATTTCCTACAAATTTTGTCGTTACTTTTTTTAGAATTCTGAATAGTTTTGCCGCTAGAGGGCGTAAAAGAAATCTATATATGGAGTTTTACGCTTTTATTTGTATTTTGAGTCAGAATTATGCATTTGTATAAAAAATTATAAGAAAGAAAAATTGTAGACCATAAAATTTCCTACAAATTTTGTCGTTACTTTTTTTTAGAATTCTGAATAATTTTGCCGCTAGAGGGCGTATAAGAAATATATATGGAGTTTTACGCCTTTATTTGTATTTTGAGTCAGAATTATGCATTTGTATAAAAAATTATAAGAAATCAAAAATGTAGAACATAAAATTTCCTACAAATTTTGTCGTTACTTTTTTTAGAATTCTGAATAGTTTGGCCGCTAGAGGGCGTAAAAGAAATCTAAATGGAGTTTTGCGCCTTTTTAGATTTTGAGTTAAAATTATGCATTTGTATAAAAAATTATAGAAAATGAAAATTGTAGAACATAAAATTTTCTACAAATTTTGTATTTACTTTTTTTTAAATTCAGCTTGGTTTCGCCGCTATAGAGGACGTGAAAAAATATATAGACTTTTGCGCATGTTTTTTAGATTTTGAGCCAAAATTATGGATTTTTATGAAAAATTTCACTAAAAAAAAATTGTAGATCATAAAATTTCCTACAAATTTTGTTTGTTCTTTTTTTTATAATTCCGCGTAGTTTCGCCGCTAGAGGGCTTGAAAAAATATATATAGACTTCCGCCTGTTTTTTTTTAGAGAAAATTGAAAATATCATAACTATGAATTAAAAAAGTTTTCTTTGTTAAAATGCATTAATAAAGTTAATTTAAAAACATAAAAAAAATCAAATTTTTGGTCAAAAAATTAGGGGGACCCTTTGAATTTTTTTATTTTTTCGTATTTTCGGCTACAACTTTTACACATATTATTTTAAAATTATGAAAAAATTCACACTTATAGTACTTTTGGTACCTTTCGAATGGAGCATTCACTTTTTTCATTTATTTTATAATTTTAGAAAAAACAAATTTAAAAAAATTTTAAAAAATTTCTTTATTTTACCTGTAACAATTTCAACAATAAAATCGAAGAAACAAAAATATATCGTAAATTTAGAGTTTTTTATTCTCTTTCAAATAAATCCCATTTTGATAACTCTAATAATTCAACAATTATTTAATTTATTTTAAATCAATATTAAATTTTAAACATTTTAGTACCATTTTTGAACGAAATCTACATTTTTTGTAATAAAATTTTGAAAAAAATCGCAATCATGGATTATTTTATTATAAATTTAATAGTAATTTTTATAAATTTTTAATTTCAATATGAACTCTAAAAAAAATCAATTTGAAAACCAATAAATAACTAGTAAAAGGAATAATTTCTGCGCGATTTTTCAAGACTACGGCCCGTTTCCGTCAGCGGAAGAAAGTCTGATTCAAAAAAATCGGAATTTTTTTAATAATTTTGTTTTCAAATTTTTCAATTTTTTTTAACAAGCCCCATACGATATGGATATCAATCGACGCATCTTGACTTGCACACACCTTAAAAGAAATTAGTATCGACAAATGTGCTTTCCTTATAGAGATATCTCGAATAGGTTTCACTTAGCAGGAAGGACCAGGATTCTCTCACCCGAAATTGCTCATCTTCTGATAGAGCCTTTCTTTTTTGAATAAAAACCGATAGCCGAAAGAATTTTCCGGATCGGCCATACCGTTCTCGAGTTATCGTGCGCACAGACTTTTTTTTCGCCGAAAATCAATTTTTTCCACGTTTCATGACATTTTAAGTCATTTGGAGCAAAAAAAATTTTGAGATTTTTGCACGAATTCAATACTACGGTTTGCCATACTTCACCAAAGGTGAAGTATGGGCGGGCCGTAGTAAATAGTTAATTAATAATAGGCTAGCTTTTTGAAAAATGCATTAAAAAAAAATTTTTTTAACAGGACTTTCTTTCTTCAAGTGTTGAAATGATACAATATTTTTTCAAATTTTTGAATCAATAATTAGTGCTTTAAAAAAAATTATTTTAGATGCGGTACTCACTATAGAGGCGGCGTACTCGTCCCAAAAAGGTCGCGCGGAGACCTATTTTCAGCAACAAATTAAAATCTATATTTACTTAATTATTCATCGATTTTTGAATCAGTGTTCTGCTAACTTTTTCTTAAGCTAGCAGAACAGTTTTTTTCTTTTCTATAGGAGCGTTAAATTTTTAATTACTACAATAAATTTACGTTTTATTTACAGTTAATTATGAAATAACAATAATCGTGTTCTGCTGACTTTGCTCTGCTAGCTTAAGGGACATTGATAATTCTGTTATTCCAAGTTAGTGGACATTTAATAAAGGATAAAAAATAATATCCAAAACATAAAAACTACATTTATTAATTGGGAAGATCTGAAGAAAAATTGTTAATTTAGTAATTCGCTTTTAGCTAATAAACATGCAAAATTATCTTAAAATAATTATATTTCACTTAAATTAAAATTTGGCTAAATAATAAATAATATTCATCAATTCCTCTTTGAATGTATTTTTTTGGTGAATATTAGAATCTAATAAAATTATTATCAAAATTAAACACTTTAAAAATTTTATTTTATACTGTTTAATGAGCATATTATTTTTGGTATATTTAACTATTTACAAGAAAAAAAAACATACAGTTTCATACCCTTTCATAACTCATTTCTTTGAAGTGTGAAATGTTTAGGGTGATTTAGTAAAACTTTTAACGTCTGACATGACATTGTCAAATATCTGAGCAAAATCCACTAATTTTATTATCCTTTGATTACTACTTACTCCCAATTAGATTGAATTGAAAATTTTCATTTTCAAAGGAAAAAATATTTTGTGTTATATTAAGAATTTCAATATCGTGTATAATACACAAAAGTGCCATAAAATCACAGGTAAGCTCTTTTAAATACAATTTGACACATGTCAATTGCCATGACCTGTTACTAGAGATAAATAGAAAATTAAAATATTTTCTTTTTCACCTTGTATATGAAAATTAATACAGTTAAAACGGGCATTTATAAATAATATTTGATTTGATTACACATTTTTCCTAACTCTATCAACCTTAATTAAAAAAAAAATAATATTTTATTTACAAAACATTGTAAAAATTTCCACAAAATGTATCGAAACAATGTTTTGCAATAATTACAAAAAAATAAAATTATATTTAGATTTGAAGAATTTGTACAAAAAATATTTAATATTAAATCTCGGTAAATATTTAAACAAAGCTTTAAAGAAATGTTTATACAAAAAATAATGGATAGATACTACTTATTATCCAAATCTCCATTGAAACTGTTTTTTAATACCATTTTGTTGAAGAATTAAAATTTGTACAGTTAAGTCTTATGTTTTTAAGCTGGCAATTGAAGTTTCTTCCCCTTGAGAACTAAAAAAAAAAAAACATTACTTCATCTTATCACATAATTAGTTAATGAATTATAATTTCTTACCTTTGGTAATATACAGATAGAAGAAATCACAATATAAAATAGTCTGTACTACCCCAGCCACAATAGCGATAAGATCATAGTGAGTTTCGGTGACATAACGGTAGATCCAATTAAGAATATAGAGACCTCTATAAGAGCCAAGAGCAAATAGGTAATGAGAAGTAATACTTTCAGCTTCACCAGTTTTGCTCACCATGAACAGTTGAGGTAGAATCGCCACAGATTCAAGATATATACTGAAAGTCCAAAGAACCTAGAATATTTAAAAGGAGATGAAATAAGTAAACCACTAAAATATTAAAAAAATTACCTCCAAAAACGAAAATTCGTGGTTAATCAACATTGCTAAACCAAACGAAGGCAACACCAAAAATTCAATTCTGAATGTGTCATGATTGTGGTCATAAGTTGCCTTAAATTTTAAGTAGATCAGGTAAAGAGTGGCATATGATGTGGCCAAGAAAACAAATTTCATAACAGTGTTGTACAGAGACACATAGGATGTGACTAGGTCAAGATATCTTGTTGTGTAGACTATGGCAAAAAGGATTTGACTTTTTCCAGATATACCTGAAAACACAATGTTATGTCACTCAAATTGGTAGACACAGAATTTTTTTCAGGAAATATCAGTAAATTTTTAAAAACAAAAATCAAAACAGTACAAGTATACAATTTTATATTATATTAAATCACTTCTTAACCATTTTTATTATTATTACTGTCATTTTTTGATAGAAAACCATCGTTTATTGTGGGAAATAAATAAGAAGAAACTTACTTTGTTTAATAACATTGTATAATTCCCAGAAATAAAAAATAAATATGTTAAAGTAAGACTTGCAATATAAGGATGAAGTAAATAGCAATATTATATTACCTATAAAAATTATAAAAAAAATAGTAGCATAATTTTTTTATTTAATTAATAAATATTTGTTTATAGTGTGTTAAATCTTGATAATATTAATTGAATGGGTAGTAATACACTATTACTGTAATTAAAGTAAGTTAATTAGGAACATAAAATCATATTTAATAATATAAAGAAATATTCCATATTTTAGATTAATAGAATAGAAATTATTAATCTGATATGATAAAAATGTAAATTGTATGAAAACAAATCAAAATTTAATGAATAATATTAACGAAATTTAAAGAATTTTTTTTAAACATCGTTCAAATTCATTATATCTACTTAGGCATGACATATTAAAGAAGCTTTTATCATACCAGAGTATATGCATTAAAAACTCTGACGTGGAAGGTTATGTTCAACAAAAATGCCTTTTAGGCAAACAATTTGATTAAAACTTGCACATTTTTATATAAAATTATTCTTCATCATTCAGTAAAACTAAAAACACGTAGCTAAAACTCAAGAATAAAGTAGAAGTACCCAAATTCTCTGTACGTCGACAACCGGTGCAAATGAGTAAATATTAAATTAAACTTACCTGCACATGATCTTGTATGCCAGATTTTTTGAAGAAGTATAATTATGGCTATTAAGTGGGATAAATCACCAGTTAATCTAAAAATATTCATTTTTGGAATTTTTAGGTGTTTGGAGTCGACTTTTTTTGAGTGACGTGGCTTTATTCCCGAAACTGACACTAGATGGAACTTGAATCGTTTCTTCTTAATTCTCATAATCTTCTTTTCAAAATAAATAATGACATAGTCTCGACCATCCTAAGTGTTTAGCTACATTTTGTCTTCTTTTAACGATCTTTATTGATAGCGATTAAATATTGTCTCTATTCTGTAATTAACTACTGAATTGTAGGAATCTAAGTTGTAACTATAGTTCCCATAATGTAGAATTCATTTTTTGTAAGAAGTCATTTTATTATCCAATATTTCTTTTAACTTTTTGACAATCTCCACCTGAGTTGGCGAAAAAAAAACTCACTAAATCTGCACAAATTCTATTAATAATCTGTCAAAAATGGTAGTGTCTATTAATACTAATTTATTACAATAAAGGATATAGATATTCTAAATTTTCAACAGCTTTGCTACCTGTTTTAAGAATAATAAATATTTAATAATATATTAGAACATGCTAAATTTTATTCCCTGCAATTATATTTGTTATGCATATATTGTTCGAATAATTCAGTACTTTTTAAACTTGGTAATGGACGAGTAGACACAACCAAACAGATTAGCCACACTTATATATTTTAACTCAAAATTACTAGTCAGCCTGACGTCTGTCATTTTTTAAAAAAGAAATATTGGACAGAGTATAGCATCAGCAAGAGAAGTTGTATCACAAAAACCCTAATTGTTTACATAAGGACTCATAAGAAACTTCTGAAAGCGGTGTTGACAGATTTAATTTATATAATATATTCGCATTTTATCATTTTTACTTTTCCGACATACCACTCGAGATGTTAAAGTAATTCGAACGAGCTAAAAAATTTTTTGAGATAAAGATGGAAATATCCATTTTGAGGTCTCCTGAGATGATTAAGATCATTTTCAGATGGAAGTTTGTCTATTTGTATTCTTCCACGATAGAGGCCACATGTTTAATTCTATTTATATAGTTGAAATTTGGTATATGGGTTTGAATAGCACATGGAGGTAGAAATGGGAATATCCTACTTCCATGGAATAGCACCTGTCTAATTCGGTGTTTGCCAGATGTTATAAGCATATATGCTCGTTATTGTCTGTTAACTTGAAAGTTTGATTGTTTTTCATTATGATCCGGTGTGGTTTAGTGGTAGAGTGTATACTTTACAAATGAAAGATCCAGGTTCGAATCCTGAGGATTTTTTTTTACGAAATAAATGGAAGTTATATTTCATTTCTTTTTAATACACAGGTTAGATTCTGATAGTCAATACTTCTTTTAATAAAATAAATATAAATAGTGTTATATATTTTTTCAGATAATTCATATTTTCGTAATGTAATTTTTTATTAGTAATTACGTTGTCTGTATTCAGACAACGGTAATTAGCTTTGTTTGATTCGAATGGCAGTTTTTTTTTTGAGAAAATATGAACTGGCAACACTGGATTAGACAACTGCCTACCTTGGTTTAGTCATAGATAGGAAAGAGAAAGAGCATAATACATTAAAAAGACCACTGATAGGGATAAAGGGAAATTCGCATGTTTCGTTTCCATGTCTCTGTGACAGTGTTGCCAATCTGCGGGTAATTACCCGATTTTCGGGTATTTTCCTACTTGGTGAGTATTCTTGCGGGTAAAATTCGGGTATTTACTATGAGGCGCCGTTTGGGACAAAATACAACTTCTTCCAATATATATAATGTTACACCATATATATAAAAAAATCCATATATATATATAATAATATTGCACCATATATATAGAAAATTTCCATATATAGAATGTTTTCATATAGACTTCTAATTTTACTAACCACCGCAATAGATTGAGGGCGCTAGTTATCCGTTCACTGATTGGACGTGTAACGTAGGTCGCAGATTCATAAATGCAGTGTTGCCTTTTTTCGATCTGTTGGAAATTATTCATTTTTGGGTATTTTTGCAAATTGGCCAAGTATTAAGTGATAAATTATTTAGTGTAGTTTGTGGCCATTTTCAATAGTAATAAAGTCTTTATACTTTCTCTATGAATAAAGTATTTCGTGTATACGCACAATTTTTATATCAAGAGAAATATACCAATCTTTTCAGATTTTTGTTTCTTTCAGCTTAAAAACTGATCACCGGAGTAAATAATATATCTACATTACGTGTGTGAAAAATAACTTTCTCACAAGTGATGTACACTATTTTTCCTACTACTACGCGATAATTTTACCAAATAATGTACATTTTGACGTTTTTTGTTTGGTTGCATAAAGACAGAAAAAAAATATTTGCATAGAAATCTTATCTTAAAAAACATACATTCACAGGAGAAAAATTACATCCAAAAGAAAATATAAAAATGGAAGAAACTGTACCATTTTGTCATGTATATTTAGAATTATACAATAATTCAAAAATATTTTATACTCAATTTCTTTCACCGTTATATTAAAGATTGTAAATATCAATATGTAGAGATTGTCCAACTACTAAACCGACACCTACAGAGTCCCCACCTCAAATTTCTCTCTTCCGGTTTCCTACAGTCGTTTATCGCCGAACAGTGAACAGTGGCGTCGTCAACTTTGAACTGCTTCCTGTATTGTTTGCTTTGGCGGCAAATTTAAAATATCTGATCTTTTAAAGGTGTATATAAGCGTTAAAATGAATATATCCAACATTAAACAAAGAAGTTGATTTAAATTGATGAATACGTTTAAATATAGGAGTTATTTTAAATAGAGGATAATTATAATTAAAGTTTTTTTGCTCATTTTAGCAAATGTTTTTAAATTGTTCATCCTCCAGTTATCCTAGGAGGAGAAAATGAGGGATGATTACCTATTTTAATTTCTTCTGTCTCTTAAAATTTTTTTTCAAAAAGTGTTCTTTTTAAATCCTCTTGCTGCTATACTCTTATCCTTTGACGTTGTAAAGAAATTCGGATGTCATTTTTTGCCTGATTTTTCATAAACTTAATAACTTTAGATATTATTTGGTCAGAAAACTTACCATTTTGATAATAAGAAATAACCTACTTAGTCTATATTAATAACAACTTTAAGCACGACACTGGTATCGGCCAGTTTGCCATGTACTTTGCGTTTGCCCATGCGCAACCGATTTCGGAGATCTTCGGGCCTCGTTCCCCACTTCTCTAATTTTTAACGTAGCGGTCGTTTTAGTAGTTGGACAATCTCTATATGTGGATCATGCACCATATTTGTAAACAGAAGTTAAAAGAACTTTTAAAACTTTTTAAACTTTCAATATTTAATATGTCGTTCAAATAAAATCCAAATGAGAAACTGACTTTTTTTGTATTTTTGGAACAAAATACGTTATAAAAGTTTATTTAAAAAAATTAAACCTTTTTATTATTATTAAATATTATTAATTTTCACATCTGTCCAATATATTTTTCTCTAATTTTATCATCCCGATAATCAATTATCGAAATTCAATATACAATATACCTATACATACACACATGCCGAAATTTTGAGGTTATCTTTTTTATATCGGCTTTTTACTGATTATTGCAACTCGAATTTTTATCACAATCTATACAATATCCATTTAATCAATTAATTTACACGAAATATAAATTCAATCTAAGAAAATTCCCATCAAAATAAAGACAAACAACTACAAAAAAGAAGTTATCGCTACTCAGTAATTATCAGCGTTGCCAACATAATAATTAAAAAAAGCTCCACTTTTCTGTTTGAAATGCTCCCATTTCGCTCACACACAAACATAAATCCTCACAAAATCCTCGCACATACACATGCATCTCTGTTTATTCGGTCTCACTATAATGCAGTGAGTGAGAAAAAAATACCTACCGACGTTGCCGCGAATTTCAGCAAATCGGCGAAGGAGAGGAGCTATTGGGAGACAAATACACCATAAAAATAATTTTTGTTTTGGAAATAAATGCAATTTTTTATTAATGATTAACCCCGGTTAGATTCGAATGGTAGTTTTATTTTTACTCTAATTAATTAGAAAAAAAAACCTTATCTAACATTAACGACAATCATGAATCCCACTAGCTCCACCTGCAAATGAGACCTTGTCCTTCATTGAGAACGGGCGCCAACTTTAAAAAAAATGTAAATTATAAACCTTAAAACGGAAATAGTAAAACACATTTTGCACTTTTTGTTTTCAAAACAACAATAGAAATATAAAAAAATGACAATCATTAACATAAATATTTATTTCTATAAAAAAGAACACAATTAAACAAATACAAATAAAACTTTCAATTTATTGTTTATTCCAATATTTACTTTTTAACATATTCGGAGTAGGAATAAAATTACAACTACCTCCTTGTCGTTTAACTTCCTCACTAGTAAATAATAAAGCAGATATTGTATCCGTTTTAAGTCTATTGCGATTGTCGGTTTTTATATTTTTTAATTTACTAAATACTCTTTCCACTGAAGCATTAGAGTATGGTAGGATGAGAAGCAAGCCAATTACATGCCTCAAACTAGGAAACAAAGGCATATTTATGGAATTTTTTAGATTGAAAATTTTTTTCCAATAGATTTCTGGTGAAACGTTTCCCTCAAAGTCTAATTTATGGAGACCAAGTTGCCGCCACTCATTATCTAAAATTTGAGGTTCAACGTGTTGTTGTAAAAACGGAAACCTTTTTATTACGTCTGACAACGATGATGTTTCTTTGAAACCTTCAGAACTTGGATCAACTATTGAAATTAGATCATAAAGTGGCTCATCATCAAATTCAAATCTTTCTTTTAATTCCGACAAAAGTTTTATATAAAAGCTTAAGCATGATTTGAAAAACAGTTGTAATTCGTCATGTTTACAGGTTGTCTTAATTTGTTGTATGGAATCATGAGCCGAGATACCTAAATAGATTTTATCCAGAGTTATGAAGTTGTGAGGATTTTCATGATTTATTTTGAACGGATTTTTATTTAAAAAGCTGTCTTTTTTAAGAAAATTACTATATACAACTCTCAACAGTTTGTGAACTTCTGGTTTTACTCTATATAATAGAGGTGCCTCACTTTGGAACAATGTATTAAAGTCATTTAAAATCTCTAGAATGTATGCCATAAATTCTAGATAAATTTTAGTAAAGTAATTTTCTAGACTACTTGTTTTGGAAGGATCATCAAATACTTGTTGTGTGAAATAGGCTTTTAATGGTTCATATTGTTCTAATACGCGTTTTGTACATTGTTCCAAAGAAAGCCACCTAGTGATAGAAGGAGATAAAATTTTATGAACTTCTGTCTTGAAAAAAGTCTTTTAAATCTTGCTGGCGACCAAAACTTCGGCTTAAATGTGAGCCAATATTACGTAGCATGTCTTCTAATGATCGAGGAAGAGTTAAACATGCTTTAGAAGCACATAGGTGGATCATATGGCAACTACATTTAACACATACTATAGAAGGCAATTCTGTCTTTAAATGGCTAAACACAGAATGATGTTCCCCGACCATAACATTTGTTGTGTCAGAAGCAAATCCTACTAGATTCTCTAACGGGATCTGCTTTTGGGTAACTAAGTTTTTTAAGTTACTATAGAGCCCTTCGGCATCACCTTTTCTTACTTCTACCATGTCGAAAAATGCTGATTTTACTGTGTTCTCTTCCGAAAAATAAATTATACTGAAAGCACACTGTTTTATTGTACCAACATCAGTTGTTTCGTCCATTATTAGTGAAAAATAGTTACCTTTTTTTTTTTAATGGCTTCCACATATCATCTTGAACATTTTTACTAATAACGTTTTTTATTATAGCAGTAGCTTTGGTCCTTTGAACTTTTAAATCCTTGGCGATGCCAGAATCGGGAAATAACGAATAACATAAATTTGATAAAGTGTCCATTAATTGAAATGGTAAATTATGTTCTGCTAACAATGCACACAGTTTGATTTCTGCAGTTTTAATTGCATCAGATGCACTTGGCTTGAACATTTTCGTAATGTCTCCCTGAATTCCTATATTTTTTAAAATATTTGTATGCTTTTCACTCCCTGCATGGCGAGTTAGATCATTTTTATGTGGAAATATTTTATTGTTACAAAGTTTACAACGTGCCGATTTGCCATCTCTGTCTTTAATTAACCAATTTTTAAATTCTTCTCGAGTAAGCCATTCATCCCTAAAAGAGTAGTTTCTTTTTGTGTTCATTTTTTTAATTCTTTTTTCGGACGGTTCACTGGAGCTATTATCTTCGTATTCTTGTGTGGCAGTAGTAGTAATATTAGTTGATGTTGATGGTTGCTAAAAAAACAAACATGTATTATTTGATTCATATATTATGTGGGTATTTTTTGACTTTTTTGAAGTTTTATTAGGTATATATTTAATTGAACAATAATAAATGACAATATAGTTACTTTTTTAGGATATAGAAAATAACGGATATCTTACCTGATTTAACCATCTTCCCAAGCAATTCTCCATAGCTATTTAATTTATTTCAATTAATTCGGTATTTAATTTTTGTCCGTTTTACGTTTTATTTCAATATTTTGTCTTAGAAAAGCAAGTGCGACACAATAACACAAAACGAATAGAATAAACGAATGCGAAATGAATCACAGAATCATCTTATGCCCTCTCATAACATGCATGAAGAACTAAATAAGTCATTTAAATATAATTATGTAGAAAACTTTAATACGACACCAGCGCCAAAGTGTTAGTTCTGTGAACTTTTATACTGTTTCAAGGTCCCATATCCGAGTTACAGGACCCTGGAATGAATAAACTTATTTTATTGTTTGTTTATGATATGCGCGATGTTGCCAAATAAATTTCATTTAGTAGAAGTTAATATTTAATAAATTGGGAATGTGAAAATAATTAAGTCATTAAATAAAATGTAATTCGCCACAAAATACATCAAAATGCTCACAAAATCCTCGCATTTGTCTTTTGCTCGCATTTCGCTCCAGCTAATACCTTAATCCTCACAATGTGAGCATTTTTACTCGCATTGGCAACGCTGGTAATTATATTATTATTTATTATAAAAATAATCATCTAACAATGATTGTTAATGATGTGAAAAAAATGAAAAAAGAATCAAAAAGCTACGACCTACGTTACACTACTCGATCTCAGATAAAGGAACTACTAGATATGCCCTGTATATCCAATGTCATTTACAAAATTTAAGCCAACATCTAGCCCTCTCTCTCGGCAAAGTTTGTCGGCGAGGGACGTGAGACGCGCAGAAAAATCTCGTGCAGAGGACGAAATCAACAATAAAAATTGACGTGATGTATTAGACAGTGGCGACGCGAAAAATTATAACTTTTTATTTATTTTAGCAAAAAAATAGAAAATTAAAATTGGGTATTTTACATGCTATTAATATATCACATTTGAATTAAATATGTCGTGAGAAGTTATATAATTTCGATAAAGTTGTATTTTCTGTAATACTGATAAATTTTAACATTAAAACATAGCAAATGCTTGTAAATTTATATTAAATGTACGTATTTAATAATCGAATCAAATAAATAATATTTTTTATTGCTCCTAAAACCTTGTTACAGTAAGGAGTACCTAAATGCGAATAACATAAAAAAAATGTGAATGGTTAGGTTAGGTTAGGTTAGGTATATAACATAAAAAAGAAAGGAAGCAAAATAAAAAATTTTCAAATCTTATCAACTTATATTATATTTTAAATTATTCAAAAACTACTTTCATAACTTACTTGTGAAGTGTAAGATTGATTATCTAATGGCTTGAGAAAAGCACCACATTTTTCACATTTCTTTCTCATGGTTAACAACCTCTCAAGAAAATCGCTTAAAATAGTTCAAAATGTTTACAAAAATATTTAAAAAATAAACTATTAATGTAGGATTTTAAATTATCCTGCTTGAAAGTACGCTTATGGAATCTCTAGAGGACGATGTCAACAAAAGTTAACTAGATGTTGGCTTAATAAAAAAGGATAGAATGCCCTCTCTATATATATTTACTCTGAGTACTCGATCGGTGAACGGATAACTAGCGCCCTCAATCTATTGCGGTGGTTAGTAAAATTAGAAGTCTATATGAAAACATTCTATATATGGAAATTTTCTATATATATGGTGCAATAATATTATATATATGGATTTTTTTTATATATATGGTGTAACATTATATATATATATTGGAAGAAGTTGTATTTTGTCCCAAACGGCGCCTCATAATTTCCTTCCATCTTCATCTCATGTCAATTATTCTCTGTTTTGATGTTTTATGGTAGTGAAGCCACTTCTACTAAACATAAATATTACCGCTACTAGCTGTCTTATTTCTCAGAAAATACATAAAAAGTGTAATTGGTTTGCATTGAACACACTTGGAAACACAACTACATAATTCATGTCAGATGTCAAAGACTAATAGCCCTGGCAGCTGAGGCCTCAAAAATGAAAGAGAAGAAGAATATTATTTATTCCCATTTTAAACTCTTGTGTTGCACTTGCATTTGTGTTGTAATCTGTTATATACATTAAAAAAAACATTATTACTGACAAACACTTCAAATTGGAAGTGGGTAAATGCGGGTATTATGGATTTCCACGGGTCTAAAATCGGGTATTTTGGGGCAAAGTTGCGGGTATTTTGGTGATTTGTTGTTGGCAACACTGGTCTGTGACCATGACGGAATGGCGCCAAAATGCCAATTTTTGGTTGCCGATTACCGCCTATGCTTTGTGACTTCTTGATACATTCGATTTTAATTGATTTTATTGTTGTTTGTTAAGATTATTAACAATTTTACGAAAAATTACAGATTTCAATAATCATTATTATATATTGCTGTGTTATATATAAGTAATATGGAAGGAGAAAGGTAAGTAATATTTTTTTGAGGTTAGAATTTCTTAATTTGTTAACCAAATTTCTTAATTTATTTAATTAATCTTATTAAATTTTGTTAAGGGGTTCTTCAACATTGCTTATGTGCCGTATTTGCAATAAAGAGTTCTCGAGTACATCGACAAGGAACAGACACGTTAAAAATTTTCACCCAGAGGCCGAACAACCAACTCAGAAGAAGCGGATAATGTGCCCTTTGTGTCCTAATGAAGAAGTCTTTTCTTTTCATAAAGACTTATTAAAACATTTAACAAATTGTCATCATGTTAACATTATTGAATCAGTTTTATATTTTAGGAACGTAGAAGAGTTTACAGCTTGGAAAGAAATGGAGAACAGAGGAGTTGATTACACTTTTAGGGTCAGAAACAAATGTTCAAATGGAGAAGAAGACATTTTATATAATTGCAATAGAAGTGATTCAAAAGGTTGAGTACATTTATTTAAATTATTAAATTTATTTTGATTTTACATCTACTTCTAGGATTTGTTTCTTTGTGTCAAAAGCGTAGTATGAAGACTGGGGGTAGTATCCATATTCATGGAATGTGTCCTTCAAAAATTAATGCGAAATTTTTAAAAGATGGTGCTTATTATAAACAACTGATTTAAGAATTATATTTTTAATCCTATTATTTAATTTAAAGGAAAAGTGGTGGTAAAGTTTATAGAAACACATGTGGGACACGAGGATGAGCAACGGACTAAGAGACTTTCAAAAAATAAACAAGACAATATCGTTGGACAACTAACAGTAGGAGTTACAAATGGCAGGATTTTACAGGACTGTTCAGGTAACACTATTAAATCTATATTATGTAAACATACATGCTGTAGCTTTGTTCGAATAGAAAAGCAAGTTTGTTTTAGGTTTAGCCTGCTCTGAAGAAAGTGAAGATTTATTTATAAATGAGCCATCAACAAGCCAACTAGATTATCAGAAGGATGTCACACACTCTATACAAGAAAGTTCCAGTACACAAGGTCACAAAACATCACTCAGTTTTTATGAAACCCGACAAGTAATCGTGTTTGCAATGTAATTAATGTTTCTCTAATAATAATTTAATTTGTAGATGTGTATATCAGAAATAAACAATTTTAGCAAGACTTTAGACGAAGAAGAACTAAAAAAATTGATGGCAGTATTCACAAAATTTAAAAATGACGTCATGGAAGAACGGGATCAAGATGGAATTTGTAAAAAAAGGAAAATAGAGAAGCAGACCTAATATCCAAATAAGAAATAGTTTTTTTTTTATTTTTTTTTTAATTACAATTTGAGTATGTTTTATGTTAAATTATAATTTAAGGTTTTCAATTGGATATTTGAAGTAGTTGTAGGTTTTGCATTAGATGGTAATGGAATTTGTTCATATTTTTTTTGTATTTAATTTTAAACAAAAATTTTTTTTTTCTCACACTGGAAGCTTGCTTATGTAACAGAGTGAAAAAACACTCCAGTGTACCTATTCTTGAAATCAAGAGAAAAGTTACTCCCAAAGTAACTCCCTACTTTTTCTACTCCCAGCTTTTTCTCTCGGTACAAAAATACCTTATTCTTGAAAAAAGGAGTTGGTGAAAATACACACATAGTTGTAAAGTGTTAAAATTCAATTTTATCCAATCGCAGCAGATACATTTCTGACAACCATGTGACATAAGATAAGACATAACCAAAGAATAACTATCGTATTCTTTGACATAACTGTGATGTATTAGCTATGGACTGGTATTGTAAACAAAACACAAAAAGAAATGCTGGTTGATTACATTTCGCAACGACCACAGATGTATTCGTGCAAATTTACCCCTACATTCACATGGGCTCAGTGCCAAGGCCTCTGGTCTGAGCTGGCCACAATTTTAAGTTGTATGCCTGAGGGAACCAATAAAACCTGGAGAGCTTGGAGGAAAGTAAGTATTATGAAGTCTTTCTATTTCAACCTCCTCCAGAGCTTCCTCCACATCGTCATTCATGAGATATTCCATATCAATAATTCATTAATATTATCCATTATATTAGTAAGTAAAACTCAAAAAATAAAAACGCGAAATACAAACAAAATAAATCGGACAGATTAAATAGCTAGGTTAATGTTTCAAAAAAATTTCTACTCCCTACAAATTTCACTCGCTAATGACCAATAGAAATTTTTTACTCCCTGGGAAAAAAAAGTCTCACATATTTCCATCGAAATATTTCAAGAATAGGGTTATTTTACATTTCAGGGAGCCACGCCTATTTCTATTTTAATTTCTACTCCCTGATTTTCAAGAATAGGTGCACAGGAGAATATATTTTTGTAGTGGTTACCAGTGTAACCAACCAACCCCCGGTATATCATATTATTATTTTTTCAGAAATTTAATGGTATTTTGTTTCGTCTTATTGAATTATTATTTTAAGAAATTTTAGAGACTGTTGATTTTTTTAAGCCATTCGATATTTTCTCAAACCACTTGATCTGTCTGAGTGTAGATTGCCAGAACTCGTTATTTTTTATAATATGTTATTTCGTCTTCGTTTGCATTTTTCCCAAGATACTTTAAATGTCTGTATTTACAGAAAAAACAAATAGTACAGGGTACCAGAGAACATTATGACGAGGAATGTTTAGTCAAACTCTGCATAAAAACGTGGGTGAAACCGGGAGGAAAAGCTAGTCAAAAATCAAATTTCAAACTACCAACATCGTCACCGAAAATCTTGTATCTGGCGTCGCGACGCCGACGCCTATAGTTTATCGACAACCAGTTGGGTTTTACTTCTTCAAGGCCCAGTATATTTTCACAAATTAACTACGAACACCATCAATTGAAGCGACGCCATTCCACGACGCTATACTCTACGTCCCGACGCTAAAGGTTTCGGCGTCTACCCATTTTTACATTCTCATCGTAAACGACAATTTCTTCACTCCGTTGGATTTATTTTACCTTTGTCAAAATAAATCAGAATAAGTATTTTCATATTTTAATTCGCCAACTGCTTATAGTCCCTGAGCCAAAGGTTAAATACGTATCCACTGAAACAGCTGATAAAATTTCCATCTTTCGTTGTTCACGAGGAGGTGACGTTTATACCATCCCTAAATAACAATTTCTATCATATATTTTTCTAAAATATATTGTCAATGTTACTCAGAGGCGCACTGTGTCAATCGCATTATATATTTCTACATTATGGTTCAACGAGTATTCAGCCTGAAATATGGGTTACATCGCTGGTACTGATCTGGCCGTAACTCAATAGGGTTGTCCATACAAACAATATAATAATAAAAAGAGGTATTTCTTATACCACAAAAGAGCAATAATGCAGAGAGAGACAGTGCACATCTGATGACATTTACGGTATTTAAAGTTATTAAGAACTTTTTGTACATAAATGTCTCAGTAGTGGGTATCCATTGGTTGGAGTTTTATAAGCTCCAAATGGCTATTTACAATTTATTTATTGTCAACACAATTGGTTAATTCATAATTAATATATTCATTATGATGGTGGTTAGGTTTTCCGGTTGTCCGGTTTTCCCTATACCTTTTATGCCAAATGGCGCCATCATTCTCCAGTAAATTTTCTTAATGAATAAATAATTTCTTGAGATTTCTGTGTTTTAATTTATGTTCACTTGTCACTAAACTTTTTCTTCCAAAACTAAGTTTTGTGACACCATCTAATAATACACATAAAATAACTTATTAATATAACTATCTACAGAAAAAAAGACAAATCTCTAAGTAAGTGGGATCAAGGGTAAAACAACCCTAATAATTTTAAAATATTTTTTTCTTCCAAAACCAAGTTTGGGACACCATCTAATAATGCACATAAAATAACTTATTAATATACCCATTGTTTTACCCTTGATCCCACTTACTTGGAGATTTGTCTTTTTTTCTGTAGATAGGTATATTAATAAGTTATTTTATGTGTATTATTAGATGGTGTCACAAAACTTAGTTTTGGAAGAAAAATATGTTTAATGGTTAATAGGGTTGTTTTACCCTTGATCCCACTTACTTGGAGATTTGAGTTTTTTTATAGATGGATAAATTTATAAATTATTTTTTGTGCCAAATTGGAATGGTGTAACAAAACTTGGTTTTGATAGAAAAATATGTTTAATGGTTAATAGGGTTATTTTATCCTTTATCTCACTTACAGAATTGAGTTTTTAATTCTAGTTAGATATGTAAATAATTTGTTTTCCTGCCATATAAGACCATGTCCGAACACCAAGTTTAGAATGAGAAAATAATTTGTTAATATTCTACTTTTATGATTTGTGTATCGTGTGAGTTTGGCTTTGTAGTGGGGGGTGGGAGCTGCATTTGGACGCTAGCTCCGGGCGCTAACTTCACACGAGTTAATCGGTTTGCTAAGGATGGTAAACTAATGTCCATATGTGGGAAGTATATAAAAATATAACTTTTATAAATTACATTTGAAAAACATTATGTAGGGGAACAGAATTTGATTATACTCTTTTCTCTAGCGTTTATTTTCGAGGACTCGACTAAACAATACATTCGATAGAGCACCGAACTGAGGTTTGGAAACTGTACAAGTCATGCTAATGTAATTTAATTCTGACATGTAGGTACCTAAGACATATTGCATTTTCTAAGGAAAGTACTATGAGAAACCTTTATTTGCTATTTAATACAAATAGTAGAGAAATGAAATGGTTCTAATAAATTTTTGATAGTTAGAACGTTATAAAAACTTTGTTAAAGCAACAATTTATATACATTTTATTAGATACATCAGTTTTTAAGTTATAAGATAAACTCATATTTTGCGACTGAAAATAAATTGCTAGAAATAAAACCAGAACTACATTCACAAGAAATTTATTTTTACTGTTTGAAAAACAACTTTCTGTTTAAATAAAAAATATTTATAAGTTTCCATTAGTATTTTATGTTCAATTACTACTATTAACCTAAAAGACACTTACGAGAAAAAATAAATAATAAAAAGTAAAACATTACAAGAACATATTGTTAACAAAATTTAAATTATGAAGTATTCTATTTATTCGACATACAAATTTTTTTGATTTCTTTGTAAATATACCACAGAACATAGGATTGTTGTTTTTGACTATTAACAAAGCTGTTAATTAAAATAAAAAATGATATTATTTCTTATAATTTGATTATATAAAAATTCTTAAGAAAAAGTGTTTATTAAAACAAAAAATATATTAATTTATCTAATTATTTGTGACTATATAAAAACCTTTGAAAAAGTTTTCTGTATCAGAAAAAAAATTCTATTATTTTATCTTATTTTTGAGTAGGTATATAAAAATTCTTAGGAAAAACTACAAATACATAAATTTATTGATAATATAATTAAGTTCAGTATAATGAACGAAAACGGTTTTTAATATAGTCAAAAATAAGTTCTAAATTAATATTTTTTTTGTTTTAATAAACATTTTTTCTTACGAATTTTCATATAATCAAAACATAAGATACCTGAAATAATATCATTTTTTATTTTAATTCACAATTTTCCTAATAAAAAAAACATTTAAAATTTATTAGTGTAATAATATAATTAAGTTCAGTATAATCGTTGTCTGAATAAAGAATAGTCATGTAACCTTATGGACTAAAAATTTAACACTTTTTTGTAGTGTTGGACCAAACGTATAGATGGCAAATACAAGTTTTGGACCAAACGTTCAGATGGCGCTGCCCGCTGGTGTTTTTGATGAAATTTAAGAAGAAAACTGTTTTCGCTCAAATTTAAAAAGAAGAAAACTGTTTTCGAGACAATTTTTAGCATTGGGTTGGTTGGCTGGCTGTTTTCTGATGACTAACAAGGTTGCCAAAATATAAAAAAATTCCCATTTTATATGGATTATCTGTGAAATTGGGCAATTTTTTACAAACGAGAAGACGTTAAATAAATGAGACGTTGTAGGTAATATATATGGGAAATTTTCATTTTACATTTGCATCTATTCAGGATCTAATAAAATGAAATTTAAAACTGTTTTGTGAGGATTTTAAAGATCTTGTTAAAAAAACATCGAATTTGACAAATGAGAGTTGACAACCTTGCTACCTGGTTTTTGTTTTTAAAAGATCTATTTTTAGAATAAATACATAAACAAAAAACTTGGTATCTACACATTTTGTAAACAAACATGATTTTTAGTTTTTTAGAGTCTGCATATATATTTTAGATTATTTAATAAATTATCGGCCTCAATTTACTGAAATTATATTCACCCAAACAAACAAAATGTGGTAGGTAGGTAATTTCGAGGGTAATTTTGAAACAAAATTTGGAAAAAAAATCCTTGAAGTACTGTTACGGCGCCTATTGAAAATCGAAATAATCGGAAAATTTCTCGTAGGTTTTCCCGGGTTGTTTTCCCGAAAATGTCATCATTTTAAAAAATCGATATCTGAAACCGTAAAAGATATTCAAAAAATAAAAATACGTAAATGTAGGACTGAAATGGCTCAACAAGTATTATTTGAAGTATTTTTCCGAAATTTGTTGAGAAAGTTGGAAAAAAAATAAAATAAAAAAAAAAAGAAATTTTTCGAAATTGAATTCCGAAAATCTCGAAAACGACGGGAATACCGAATAATGTCAGGAGTACTTTTTTGCTGAACTTGAAAAAATCCTATTTTATGAAAAAAATTATGAAAAATGGGGAAAAAAATATTGGAAAATAGGAAAAAAAAGAATAATAAAAAAATGGAGAAAAAATTAAAAATTGTTAAAAAAAATATGAAAAAATTGGAAAAAAAAGCAATAAAAAAAAAATTAAAAAATGAGGGGGTAATCCCACCCAACTTTCCGAACACTCCTAGTAAAGTAATTGTTTAATCGATTATTTTAGTTTTTCTGCATTAAAATACATTAATTATATTACCTATCGAATGGTATAAATCACATTTTAATATCTTTAATATTTTTAAAGTTATTCAATTTTTTTTTAAACTTATATTAAATTTCAAAAAAAAATGAGGAATTCTACAATTTTTTGAATACAATTTTGAAAAAAATCACAATTATAGAGTTTTTTACTACAAATTTAAGGGTAACTTTTTTAAAATTTTTAATATTAATTTTAACCTTAAAACAAATCAAACCTATTTTTGAATAATTTTAAAATCAATAAATTAGTAATATCTCATTCAATTTTATTCAAAATTGGAAACAGACCTTTTTTTAGGTTTTCTGGATCAAAATGCATTAATAAAATTAGTTTAAAAAACAAAAAAAAAATCAAATTTTTTTCCAAAAATTCATGGGTAAATCCATTGAATTGTTTTAACTTTTTTCATTTTTTGCTATAACTTTTACAAATACTATATTAAAATTATGAAATAATTTACACATATAGTACTTTTGGATCCTTTTCGGATATGCTATTTACTTTTTTCATTTATTTTATACTTATTGATAAAACAAAATTACAAAAAATTAAAAAAAAATTCTTAATTTTTTCTATTATAATTACAATTCTAAATTTTAAGAAACCAAAATACATTTAAAATTTAGAGTTTTATATTATCTTTCGATTGGTGAAAATCACATTTCAATAACTTTAATATTTTAAAAGTTATTCAATTTAGTTTAAAATCGTAATATAATCTTACATTTCTTAGCCAATTTTTTAAAAATTCCACAATTTTTGTAAAAATTTAAAGATATTTTTTTTAAATTTTTAATATAAAAATTTAACTAAAAAATTATAATTTAATAAAGATAAAAATTAAAATAAAAACTAGCGGCGAAACTATGTGCAACTTGAAAAAATAGTCATGACAAAATTTATAGAAAATTTTATGTTCTACAATTTTGATACCATGTAATTTTTCATAAAACTCCATAATTTTGTCTCAAAATCTAAAAAAGTCACAAAAATGTCAATATAAATTTTTTTCACGCCCTCTAGCGGCGAAACTATCAGGAATTCAAAAAACCGGTAATGACAAAATGTGTAGAAAATTTTATGTTCTACAACTTTCATATCCTGTAATTTTTCATAAAAATGCATTATTTTGGTTATTTAAGAAAAATATGAAAAAAAAAATACTTTTTAATAAATCTGGCAACAATGGCAAAAGTTTTTGAAAATTTTAAACATTCGAAATTAAACTATAACGTATAAAAAATATATGTGTAAAACTTTATTGTCATCTTGTTAGGTAATGACGTCATCACTTATAGCAACTGTCACTTCCGGTTGTCCGATTAACTCCAAAATCTATACAGGTCGTCTCCTTGTTACCCTAAATATGTATATAAAATTTCATCTAAATCGGTTCAGCCGTTTAGACGCTATCGTGTTCACACACACACACACACACAGACACACACACACACACAGACACACAGACACACACACACAGACAGACATCATGCTAAAAATGGTATAAATGGATTCAGGTGACCTCAAAACGTAAAGATCCGTTAAAATCTGGGTATGGTCAAAATATCATGATCGCAATACTTTCCTTCTATACAACTCTGTTGTTCGGAAAGTAAAAATAGGGAAAAAATATTGGAAAATAGGAAAAAAAAATGAAAAATAGGGAAACAAATAATAAATAAATGGGGGAAAATAGGGAAACAAATAATGTAAAATAGGGAAATAAATAATGGAAAAGAGGAAAAAAAACATTGGAAAATAAGAAAACAAAATTCAAATTAGGAAAAGGAATAATGAAAAATAGAGAATAAAATAATGAAAAATAAGTGAAAAAAATAATGAAAAAATAGAGAAACAAATTATGAAAAATGGGGGAAAATAATAATGAAAAATAGGAAAAAAATATTTAAAAATTGGGGAAAAAAAAATAATCAAAAATAGGGAAACAAATAATGAAAAATGGGGAAAAAAATATTGGAAAATACGAAAAAAATATTGGAAAATAGGGAAAAATATATTGGAAAATAGGAAAAAATAAGGGAAAATTGGGAAAAAAATATTGGAAAATGGGAAAAAAATTATAAAAATAGGGAAAAGGATAATAAAAAATGGGAAAAAAAATATAGGAAAATAGGAAAAAAATAATGAAAAAATAGGGAAACAAATAATGAAAAATACGGAATTAAACAATGAAAAGAAATTCTTGAACAATTTTTTTCAATTTCTTGATAAAGAGAAAACAAGATTTTTAAATTGTTTCGATATTTTTTATGTGAATGGATATCAGAAATATCAGGGACATGAAAGGGACAACCTATGGATATACCAGAAGGGTCATCCACTGGATGTCCCAATCATGACCTTGTACCGCGGTACATAAAAAGAACATACCTCTAGGATATCCCTGTGTCTATTTCTAGCGTAGCGTATATGATCTAAAGCGCATTATCTCAGGAACCATGAATATATCTCAAATGTGTTTTCAAATATCGATTCACGTCTGAATGATATTTTTGAAACCGATAGTATCACTTCCGGTTCTGGTTTGTAAAACCTTGAGCAGTTTTGAAACCGGAAGTCATAAAAATCTGAAAATCTATTTGGGAGCTATTCAAGGTGCTGATTTTATTGTCTTGACCGTTTTCTTTTTCTCTTTTCGGTTTTGAGTTATAAACGCGGACAGACAGACCAGACAGAGCCGTATTATAAGGCTTCTCTCTATAAACTTTAGGGTTTAGGAAGTCTAAAATTTACCACCACCAATAAATCGTTTTCTGTTATTTTGCAAACTGTATATTTTAAAAATATTTTAAGAATTGACAAATTATTCGCAAAGTTTATATTTAATTATAAACTTATTTTTGGAAGAATAATATCTGAAGCGCATTCAGTTCACTAGATTTTTTTGTTATTTCCTTTTTGTGTACATATTCAATTCCAACTATATACAGATTTTTTCCTCTTGCACAAAAAAATTTAGTAAAAAGTTTTTAAACAATGTTCTAACATCACAAATACCTCAACTATTGTATATAGACTTCTTTATACGATGCCTCAACCAATACACCTTTTCAGAGTAAGACATCTTGCGGTATTTTTTTGATTTACGAATTACTTGCTAGAGAGCCATCTAGTGTTTACTAGAAAGAAAAAATTATCTACCTGAGAAGTTGCAAATATTGCCACCATAAATCTGGTGTGTCGCCACGTACCGATATATATCCGTCTCATCTTTTACTTCTCTGTTTTACTCATGAGGTTAAAAGACTATTCTTTATACAGACAACGGTATAATGAATGAAAACGGTCTGGCAACGTCGCTTGCAAATTTCAGTCATTTTGGTGCGTCAACCGGCTGGCGCAAATCTGGGACCCGTAAGTGCAGGATAACCCCAAATTTGTAACCTATCTTCATTTTGGAAATAATATCGACAAATAATAATTTACATTTCTTTTATTTTTTATAACTTTTTTGTTGTAAAATTTTGAAATTGTTTATGTAATTTAAAAAATCTATTTAATTTTTGTCTTTCAAAAATTCCATGTCATTATTTGCCACTTCTACAAATATTTCTTCTTTAGTTTCTTTTAAATATATAAATAAAATATGTTATTTGTAATATATACCTTTTGAGCTGCTTCTGTTACAATTATAATAAAAGAACTTCATTATATTCTTTCTTCTATAATTTTGCAAACATTTCCAAATTTCGAAATCTTTGCTAAAAAAGCTAAAAATTGTTTTTAATATTCGCTTTCTTGGATTTTATAGAGATAAGTTAATACATTCGTTTTCTTTGAACTTGTAAATAAAAAAACTAAAGGTGTATCTCAGGCAGGTGTATGACATGGTTGAAGTATATCAGGTTAGACATTGCGCAGGATATGTGACGTCACCTGGTGCCCATCAAAAATTTTTAATGTGTCATTATATGAGGTTATTATCTTTTTTGACATATTTTTATTTAATTTCACCTATAAACTGATTAAAAATGTATTGCGCTATGTTTGGTGTAAAAGTAATACTCGCTCTAAAAACAGTACAAAGTTTTTTTCGATTTTCGAAGTGCCCTTTATTACAAAAACAGTAAGTTTTATATGAATAAACATGTTAACATTTTTAGACTTTATTTTAAATAATACAAAAAAAGTTCTTTAAGATGTATTGTGTAATAGTTTTTAGTAGTTACGTATTCATTTATTAGTTAGCATTTTATTCAATAATGACAATAAAGCACTTCACAACTTATGAAAAAGTTTATAACATTTATTTTACATACCAACTTGTATGACTATAAATCTAAGTTATACTCGTATTTACATTTGCCATATTTGTTCTAGAGTGTAAATTAAGCACTAGGTATATGAAAACCTAAGTAACATAAACCTGCAATAACAATGTGCATCAAAAAGTTTCACTGATAATAGTGGTAATTCTATAACTAGTATGTTTATTTTTAACGGGTGTTAAATTTTATAATTTTAACATAAATTTTAATTCTGTAAAAATAAAATTAACATATGCGCTAAATTTTCAATCGAATAAACATACGTTAAAAGTAGTTCAAATTAATAATAAAAAGAAGAAAAAGTATGGTTAAGGTTTATGATATGTCAATTGAATGTCATTCAATCTGTGCTTTCGTGATTTCATCCATTCTATTATTTATTGTTTATATAAATAAATACAACATATGGAAAAAAGAAGCGGTCAAATGACCAAATTTCAAAAAGAGCTTATGGTAAACTACTTGGAAGGTCACAAATTAAAATGGATTGCTGGCGTCTCGCAAATTCCTGGTTAATTGATTATTTCGCCTTCTACAACAAACCCATACTTACTACCTATTGACAAAAGATTTACATGGGCTACAAATAAAATATCATTTCTTAACTATTCAAATTACTTATTGCAAAACCCTTATTTAAACTTTTATTCTCAAATCATAAATGAAAACCCCAAAATCATGTACCACAATAACATTTATTAAAATTTTTTTTTTCTTTAAGACAACTAGTTTCGGTTAAATAAACATCTTCAGGCCAAGAGATTAACAGGAATTAAATGTTAAATAAAAATTAGCATGTTATAACAGGGTGTGCTGCTACTAATTGAAGGAGGAGGTAGGATAGTAATGAGGGAAAGGGGGGTACATGAAAAAGTAAAAAATTAAACCCAGGTGGTTAAAAATACTAATTAAAGTAAAACGTAATTAAAATAATAATTGAGTAGTAAAGGGGGTTGTGAACTTGGTCACAATGGGACGCCTCAATTTTTATTTTTATTATGTTTTACTTTAATTAGTGTTTTTATCCACCTGGGTTTAATTTTTTACTTTTTCATGTTCCCCCCTTTCCCTCATTACTATCCTACCTCCTCCTTCAATTAGTAGCAACACACCCTGTTATAAATATGCTAATTTTTATTTAACATTTAATTCCCGTTAATCTCTTGGCCTGAAGATGGTTATTTAACCGAAACTAGTTGCCTTTAAGAAAAAAATTTTTAATTAAATGTTATTGTGGTATATGATTTTGGGGTTTTATTCATTTATGATTAACATTTGAGATATGGATAAGTTATTTCATTTATATTCTCAACTTATTTACATGATTTTCTTTGTAATAACAGATTAATTAATCCATCAAAAGCCATATTTTCTTATACGTTAAGTTTTAAAGCCTACTAATAGGGTACCCGTTAATTTCCAAAATATAGAACGTCAAATTAACACATTTATTATTTCTGCTTGTGGAATAGATTTTTGCGGTATAAATGAACTAATACGTAAATTGTAACATGTTAAAATTAAACATGAATGTGCAGAATTGCTTTCCATATTTAACATACGTTATATTTTTAACGTCCGTTAAATTTTAACATATTCGTTATAGAATTACCACTAATATAAGTTATTTGAAATCACTTTTTTTAAATAATTTTTTGATTAAACATTTATAAAATCACTAAAGTTAATCTAAAGTATTTTATTTGTTACATATTTGACAATTAGTTTAACGATAAAATTAACCATAACATAATTGGGCATTTTCTGGTTTTTACATCTAGCAATTAAATAGTTTTTATAATACAAAACACATCGGAATCGTAAAAAAAGTTTATACCTTTATTAAAGTAGTTATCACTTTTTAGTGTACAATACTTCACAATACATTTTTATTAAATATATAGCCGTAAAAAAATAAAAACCACCCGAAAGAGACAATAACCCTATGCAATCCAATGTTAAATTATTTCGTTTGGACTCCAGCTGACGTCATGCGCAAACTTAGACGAATTTGGGACGTCTCAGTGTCTAACCTGTGTAATTTTTAAATCATGGGTGTATGACATTTGACGTATGTCAAAACTGTCAATTTTCTAAATTGGTAGCACTGGGGAGAACTGCGCCTCATGTTTGCACAATCTTTATTAATTTAGTAGTTATCATAGAGAAAGTGTAGTTATGGAAGATAAAGAAAAAAGCTCATACACGAAAGAACTGGGGATAAAACAAGAATGTTTTGAAACAAATTTGATAGAAATTAAATCTGAACCTCTATCACTTTCTGAAGTAGAAATTCAGAGAGTTGAAGAAACTTATTGTTTGATGCTCCAAGAAGATAGTAACAAAAAAGAGAAATGTAAAATTGAAACTGATATTCTGGATATTAATAATGAAGAAATTGAGATTAAAGGAGAAAATTTAATAGAAGTTAAGTGTGAACCTTTAATATCTGAAGTAGAAATTCAGAAAGTTCAAGAAACATATTTGATGGTCGAAAAAGATAGTAACAAAAAAGAGAAATGTAAAATTGAAACTGATATTCTAGATATTAATAATGAAGAAATTGAGATTAAAGGAGAAAATTTAATAGAAGTTAAGTGTGAACCTTTAATATCTGAAGTAGAAATTCAGAAAGTTCAAGAAACATATTTGATGGTCGAAAAAGATAGTAACAAAAAAGAGAAATGTAAAATTGAAACTGATATTCTGGATATTAATAATGAAGAAATTGAGATTAAAGGAGAAAATTTAATAGAAGTTAAGTGTGAACCTTTAATATCTGAAGTAGAAATTCAGAAAGTTCAAGAAACATATTTGATGGTCGAAAAAGATAGTTACGAAAAAGATAAATGTAATAGTAAAATTGAAATTCTAAATACTGATACAGATTTGGATTTTGGGAAAGATCGCTGTGTTAACGAAAATCGAAAGGAGATTTTTAAGAAAAAGAAAACTCATTGCCCAGTTTGTCAAAAATGTAAGTTTTTTTTTAAAATTTTTCAACAATAGTTATAAAAAATTGTGTTTTAGATTTCTCATCGTTAAAATCAAGATTAAAACATTTCGATGAGCACTTTAAAAAACGTTCTGTAACTTGTATTATTTGTGGACAGGAATCCAATGGAAAATTCCAATTTTGGAATCATTATCTAGTTCATTTTGTTAAAAATAAATGTAAAAATACAAAGATTAATTTCACAAATAATTTAAATATTCTTAGTAATAAAAAACTTTACAAATTTCATCATCAAAATAAGCTTTGCAGACAATTAAAAATTGATACAAATAAAAAGTTTTTTAAATGTGAAATTTGCCTCAAACAATTTACTCGCAGATTTAGTTTAAAAAGTCATTTAAAAATTCACACCGGTGAGAAATCTTTTAAATGTGAAATTTATCAAAAACAATTCATTCAGAAAAGTACTTTGAAAAATCATTTAAAAATTCATACTGGTGAGAAATCTTTTAAATGTGAAATTTGTCAAAAACAATTTACTGAGAAAGGTACTTTGAAAACCCATTTAAAAATTCACACCGGTGATAAATATTTTAAATGTGAAATTTGTCAAAAACAATTTAGTCGCAAAAGTAATTTAAAAAGTCATTTAAAAATTCACACCGGTGAGAAATCTTTTAAATGTGAAATTTGTCAAAAACAATTCATTCAGAAAAGTACTTTGAAAAATCATTTAAAAATTCATACTGGTGAGAAATCTTTTAAATGTGAAATTTGTCAAAAACAATTTACTGAGAAAGGTACTTTGAAAACCCATTTAAAAATTCACACCGGTGATAAATATTTTAAATGTGAAATTTGTCAAAAACAATTTAGTCGCAAAAGTAATTTAAATAGACATTCAAAAATTCACACCGGTGAGAAATCTTTTAAATGTGAAATTTGTCAAAAACAATTCTATGAGAAGTATGCTTTGAAAATACATATAAAAAATCACACTGGTGAGAAATCATTTAAATGTGAAATTTGTCAAAAACAATTCATTAAGAAATATCATTTAAAAAAACATTTAAAAATTCACACTGGGTACAAATCATTTAAATGTTAAATTTATTAAAAAGGGTTCATCAACTTTGGCTTAATGTTTAAAAATCCACACCGGTGAGAAATCTTTTAAAAGTAAAAGTTATGCTTTGTTAAAAAAAATTATAACTAAAATTAAATCATTGACGTCATACTGTATTATAATTTAGTCGCAGACTTATCTTTTTTCTTTGTTTTTAATATATAGAGCTAAATATTGCTATGCTTAAGCCCAAAAAAAAATAGTACAGTAAGATATTTACACTGTTGTGTCTTTATTGTTACTTGGTAATTTGTTTGATGAGTTAAGATTTCTGTCGATTATAATTAGTTACTTCAATCAAAATAATTTGTTATGTAATAAAAATGTTCATTTGTATGATACAATAAAAAATGATGGATTTTGTGTAACATATCTTGTAAATATGTCCCCATTTAAAACAGAAATTCTATATGCACCATTTTAGGTATAAATAGAGAAAGATAATTCAAATTCAGGGAAATTGTCTGTTTCTTTCTATTTTCTTTTTTTTAAACATTTTTTTGCGAATTATTTAGAAAAATTTTGATGTTACTTGAAATACGGTATGATCGGCCTCATAAAGGCCTAATACTTATAGCCATTACTCAAATTATAATATAATTCCGTCTCCAGACCTGCAAAATATTGGTTTGGACCTCGCAGTACCAGCGGCACTTCCTATAATGACCTTTGTTTTCCTCATTGGTATTGGTCTTCACCAAATACCCATCAACCATATTTGCCACCCTCAATTTACTCAGAAGGCAATATGGAATTCAAAAATTTTAAATTAAAATTCAATAATTTCACCTCACCCTTTCGCTTCCTGTACCACAACTATCCTTCCTTTTTAATCCCTTATTTTTAGTGCGCACACAACTTTATTAATCAATACTTTATTTAAGTAATATCAAAATTTCACTTCCCTTTGGTAAGTTATTTTGTTTTGTTTCTTCTCGGCAATTAGAACTTTGTATTGTAGGCCTGATGATGACAGTCTGCCGAAACTAGTTGCCAACCTTTTCAAATTTATCTTTAATATATTTTATGTGGTACTCGACTTCGAGTTTTATTACCTACTTAATTATTTAAAAGTTGCTGCTGTCACAATTTGAAAAAAAATAATCAATTATCTCTAAAATTAAAAGAGCTAGATAAGAACTAATCATTTTTTTGTATCCATTGGCTGACTCTGGTTATACTCATATAAGGTGTGTTCTTTTATTAAACAAAGTTCCATCTGTGATTGATGTCAATGACGTCACTGATTAATTTGTGGTGGAAGAATTTTGAGCTGAAAATAAGAACGCAACCAATGGTGCGTACGGAAAGTACACACTTTTAACACTTTTTGCTCTGACGTGTCTTTTAAGTATCGTTCTGTTCGAACTAAACCCACTCTGTGGTGTTCCTTAAGTCCAAGCTGGTGTAAAAAGTTGCGAACTATTTACACTCTATCCGAATTTGGTTATTAAAGTGCGATGACGGCCATATTTGTTTTTATTGCTTTTGAATTTCGTTTGTGTTTTAAAGGATAAAGTAATACAGTTAATTAAATAAAAATGGATAACTACGAAATTTGTTTATCATACAAACAATACCAGATTTAAAGTACAATTAGATTTAGATACCTACAGAACCTTAATAGAAGGTGAGAAATTAATGTTCATACTAAATTTTCAGTAATACTCGACACTCGGATGCAACTACACGCGATATTTTGTATTTTCAGACATTCACTATTTTATTGCAAAGGTAAAAAAATTAAAAATATAAACAAATAAAAAAAATTAATTTTACAAATATTGATTTGTTTGATAATTTTTGCTATCAACTGTCAGTGTTGACTGTCAGCTGTTCCTTTAATATTTTTCCGCACTATTTGCTCGATGGTCATGTGACTATAACTACTCTGCTCTAAACCGTAACCGGATTGACTTTCCGTACTTAGCACAAGTAATTTGACGTTTGACATTTAAATTTTGTGAGTTCGTTTGAGCCTCAGAGTAAATATATATATAGAGAGGGCATTCTATCCTTTTTTATTAAGCTAACATCTAGTTAACTTTTGTTGACATCGTCCTCTAGAGATTCCATAAGCGTACTTTCAAGCAGGATAATTTAAAATCCTACATTAAATAGTTTATTTTTTAAATATTTTTGTAAACATTTTGAACTATTTTAAGCGATTTTCTTGAGAGCCATGAGAAAGAAATGTGAAAAATGTGGTGCTTTTCTCAAGCCATTAGATAATCAATCTTACACTTCACAAGTAAGTTATGAAAGTAGTTTTTGAATAATTTAAAATATAATACAAGTTGATAAGATTTGATAATTTTTTATTTTGCTTCCTTTCTTTTTTATGTTATATACCTACCATTCACATTTTTTTTATGTTATTCGCATTTAGGTACTCCTTACTGTAACAAGGTTTTAGGAGCAATAAAAAATATTATTTATTTGATTCGATTATTAAATACGTACATTTAATATAAATTTACAAGCATATTTGCTATGTTTTAATGTTAAAATTTATCAGTATTACAGAAAATACAACTTTATCGAAATTACATAACTTCTCACGAAATATTTAATTCAAATGTGATATATTAATAACATGTAAAATACCCAATTTTAATTTTCTTTTTTTTTTTGCTAAAATAAATAAAAAGTTATAATTCTTCGCGTCGCCACTGTCTAATACATCACGTCAATTTTTATTGTTGATTTCGTCCTCTGCACGAGATTTTTCTGCGCGTCTCACGTCCCTCGCCAACAAACTTTGCCGAGAGAGAGGGCTAGATGTTGGCTTAAATTTTGTAAATGACATTGGATATACAGGGCATATCTAGTAGTTCCTTTATCTGAGGTTTGAGCCATCGCGGAGCGGATGAGAGCAGACAGATTTTTTGATCACGTGACCTTCGAGTCGGTTTAAAGGTTGAGGTTATCTGTTTTAAACAAAAAACAAATTAAAAATAAAAATAAATAAACAGAGAGAGGATTTTGAAAATATTTATACACTTCGACAATGATAGACAGCTGTTTCGATCTTTATGATCTCATCAGTATCATACCGTCAAAGTGAATAAATATTTGCAAATTTCTCGACTGTATAACCTATGAAGGCCAGGCCAACCGAATGTTTACAGAACTAACGCCATCTAAGGCGGTTGGTTTCGTGCGGCAAATTCCCAATTCAAATAGGTAGTTGTGATCATTTATCTAGTGTCTACCTTCGTAGTAAGCAATAACAGCATTTAAATTATCAGAAAGTTTATTCTATTATTTTTGTAGAGCAATATCATTATAGAATGCGATGGCTTGATAAAATATATCATTGCTTATATTAGATAATTTATATTTTGTATACTACACTTTTTGGTACACCAGGAATTTATAATGATAGACAAGGTTACTGTTAATTCGTTAACAGGGAAGATTTTCACAGGTTTTGAAATATAACATAAATCTACTGGAGACTACCTTTTTATTTAAACTTGATAAATCAAATTATTTTATTTTCTAAACAAATCTGAGAAATTATTTGTATGAAGCTAAAATATTATTACAATGATCCATTCTACGTACTACCTGTTGAATGCGTTTCGGCTGAATATCCTTGCATATTATATTCAAAATCTTATATAAACCAAAAACTGTACCCTATACTAGATATTTCCTTCAGTGACATAGACATAACCTCTTTTTTCTTCCTTTCTCTACGCTCGAGATGACTCTTCTGAGAGACAAGTCACAAGCACTATATCTCGTTTTACTCAGAAGATAATGAAAACGATAATTCACAAACAAACATCAAAGTATATTAAAAATTAAATATGACATATTAATGTATAATAAAAATTAAACAAAACACATCAAAATATTCTAAAAATTAAACAATATGCAAGAAAGTATTGTAAATTACAAATTGGTAACCTGGGGAAATTAAAAAAAAGTAATGAATAAGAGGCGCCTATGAATAAGTCATGTTTAACAAATATTAAAAACTATTTTTTTTTAGATGCAATAGAATTTTTTTCAAATATTTATGCGAAGAACATTAAAAAGTAGTATGGCGTTCCATACATTCACTAAATCTCATAAAGAAAATGATTTAAGTCACATCTGTCAATAGCTATTTGTGTATTAAGAGCGGAAAGTGATACTTTGCTGCTTGAGGCAGAGAGTTGCCCGCGCGACGCGTAGCGGAGCGCGGGCAATCTGCCGAAAGCGGCAAAGCACTTTCTGCTCGAATTGCACACAAAATTTTTTCTACGATCACATTATTTTTAGACAAATAATTAAAAAAAAAACATGAAAATACACTTCATAACCTAAAAATGAAATAATGACGTTTCATTAATTTCATAGTCTACTATTTGCACAAAACAGTAAGTAGATACTTAAATATGCAATCACTATTGCATATAGGTGTACCTAGGTGTATCTAGGTGTACCTTCTGACAGTTATATTTTTACTAGATAAATTTTATAAAATAAAGTTTAATTTCGTTCGAAATATCTTCAAATATTAATATTTCAACTAAAATATTCAGACTGCCCTACATTTTGTTTTAATATACCTATTATTTACTACCTTTCTTTAGTTTATTGTAAATGAAAACAGGCGAGCGGAAAAGTACGCGCTAGAGCGACAATAATGTCAAATTATTACAGATCACGGAAAACATCAACTTTGCGGTTAGATTTGAGTGTGCAAAAGCCTACTTTGGGTAGTGATCGTAGGAAAAATTATTGTTTAATATTTTGTCACTTGAAGCACTAGTCGTGAAGTCGTGTGTTGTCTCTGATAAAACATTCGAATTTAATTAAGTATAGGAGCTAGGAGCGATTAGTTTTGAGAAGTTAGAATTGTCTTGAGCACATGCACAGACGTCGGATTTTCCCTCTCGTTATGGCCTCATAATTAGTAACTATGTAGCTCGCCAGCTAGCCACATTCAAGTCCAATTTTGTTAACAAAAAGAAGAATTGATTTATTTAAACAGAGCGCGAAAATATTTTAGGTTAATGCCGGAGAAAACGGAATCAAAGATGGAAAGAACGACTTTAAATTATAAAAACTTATCAGAAAAATATTCGAATCAACCAGAGGGCTACCAACGTCAGTACTGTAGTATTTACTTGGCTCGTTTGAGAGATATGGAAGTATTACTTCGAGAAAGAATTGAAGATAAATGGGGTGACAAATATCCAATAATAAAGCTGCATAAATTAGCAGAAGAAAATAGAGGCACTTGTATAGTCATTGGAACGTTATTTAAGGATCAAAAGTTAAAACCGTCTATATTAAAAGAACTTTCTGAAGCAAACCAATTAGTAGCAGAAGTGAATCCTATTTTGAACAATTTAACCGATGATACGGATAAATTATTTATTGAAGATGAAGTACAAAGATACGAAATTGAAGGTATCGTAATTTAATGTATTATTTTATTTTTAATATAATGGTTATAAATCTTTTTAGGTAATCTTTCTCTTAAAAATGTTGTAACGGGCATAACGGTGGCTTTATTGGGGACAGATGCAGGAAAGGGTAAATTCATGGCATCAGAATACTTATTTACAAGTATAAGAGAACAAATAGAAAGACCAATTTTGGAACAAGATATTTTTGTAGTTTTATTAAGTGGTTTAGATTTTATAAATTATGAAAAAACTATTAATAATTTAAAATATTTTTATTGTTGGTTAAGTGGAATGCTTGGAGAAACGGAGACTGTTTCAAAGATTGCCAGAGTTGTAATTGCTGGAAATAGTATAAGAGTTGAAGCAATCAAAAGAAAACCAACTATATCTTTAATCAGCAGAGTACCAGAATCTACGGAAAGTATAGAATGTGTTAAATCATTTGACAATTTTCTTTCACATTTATGTTCTCTAGTTGATGTAGATTTAATGCCCGGAGAAAATGATCCTTCTAATCAAATTTTACCCCAAAAACCAATGCACCCTTGTATGTTTCCAAAATCTGTTATATACAAATCCCTAAACCTTGTATCAAATCCATACTATTGCTCTTTGGATAATATAAAAATTTTGGGGACCTCGGGAAGTCCTGTACACAACATTATGGCTTATTCTAATCATGATGCCCCAATTAAAGCTTTAGAAAAGTGTCTTGATTGGGGTCATTTAGCCCCAACTGCTCCAGATACTTTAGGATGTTTCCCTTTCTATGATAACGATCCATTTGTTATTGAAGATTGTCCACATGTTTTTTTTGCTGGAAATCAGGATGAATTTGCTACCGACTTGGTAACAGGTAATTTTGATCAATTATTTAACTAGATATGTATAATAATTCTATATTTTTAGGAGAAAAACAACAAAAAATAAGACTAATAAGCATTCCAAAATTCTGTAGTACCCATGAAGTTGTTTTATTGAATTTAAAAACTTTGGATTGCAGTTCACGAGTATTTGAAAAAATTTAATTTGTTTTGTAAGCATAAAAACAATAAATATTTTTTATATAAAAATGTTTATTTTTAAACAAACTAGAACATCATTTATAAAATAGTCGAACGAAAAGAATATTAAACCAAAATAAAATAAAAAAATCCAGTATTTTAATATTGAGTAAAGATTCCACTTCCCATATTTCTAAATTTAAATGGCCTTTTCCTGTTTCTTCCACTAAAAAAATAATACATAATAAGAAAAATATAATCTAGAGCATTTTTATTTACCTTATGCTTCTGATGTAAGTTACTGTTTGTGGAAATGCCTTACAGTCTGCAGTTTCCAAATAAACATCAAAATAGGTTCGCAAACGAGCAATCTGTATAGATAATATCAAAGAGTTATTATCACCTGTTACTACATTAAGAAGCCTCTCCATATCCTACAAAATTAATTTTATTTCATGTTACAAATATATGTCAAAAAACTAATTAAAATCAATTCAAATTTTTCAAAAATTGTCGCAAACAGAATGTTAAGAAATTGGCCCTTGGTGTATTTTGTTATTTCCCTGCAAATTTTTACATATTTTACGATATTTTTACAAAATTTGTAATCTTCGAATAGTTTTTTAATTTTTTGACATTTTTGAAATTTTTCATATACTTTACATTTTTACTCATTGAAATTTTTATAACTATCGAAAGAAATTGCAAAATTTAAAATTATTGATATACTGTTGAACTTTTCGACATTATTTTAAAATTATCGGGTTTATTTATTTTATTTTTTGAAATTTTTTGAGATATTTGTGTAATTTTAGAATAATTTTTTTTGTTTTTTGAAACATTTTTGAAATTGTTAATTTTCTTGTAATTTTTGAAATATTTTCAATTAATCAAATAATTTTATGTTTTTGAAATTTCCGATGTATTTTAATTTTTTTTTGAATATTTTGACATTTTCACTTTTCAAATTTTTGATATATTTTTGAAATTTTCGATGTACTTTTAACATTATCGAGTTGCTAGACATTTTTATTTATTTTTTGTTTATTTTGGAATTTGATATATTTTCGAATCCTTTGAATTTCTTAAAACTCTGTTTTCTTTTAAATTTTTTTAAATTTATTACAATCAACTTTATTGATGTTTAATTTAATTTGACTCAAAATTCAACTAATACCAAAATGTTTTAATGTATTTTTCAATATTTTTGCTCCTACAGCGTTCAGCGCAGCAAAAATTTGACCGCAGTTAAAGGGTTAACACGTATAGAGTGCCACATGGAAATACATGTTTGCGGCACTCCGGGGCCAAGATATTTATTGCATATCTTGTATCTATTTTGGTCAATATTCAGGTTTTTTATCTCTCTCATTTCAAAATTCATAATTATTTTGCCCAATTTTCCCGATTTTCAATGTCGGACGACGTTGAATCCCCCACGGCCTGAAACCAACTGTGCATCGTTCTGCTCAGTTTGCTTGTGCGTTTCGCTGAGTGAGGTTGGCTGCTTCAAGTGTTAAGTCTTAATCCTACACCCGATGAAAAATTACGAAAAAGAACAAGATGAATTGGCGAAACTATGGGAGGAAGTGCTTTCTGCGAGTGAGGATGACTGTTTCCCCGACGTCAGTGAATATGAGCCTTCGGATTCCGAGTTGTCAAGCTCTGAAGAGGATCCAGAAACACCTAGAAAGAAAATTAGGATCTCTCAGAGCCCAGAGAAGAAATCTCAGTATTTTTCCGAAGACAATATGCCGAGCACTTCTGCAAAAAGGAGTTGTGTTTCCTGAAGATTTAAACGCAAGTGACAAATTGCCTCAAGTTACAACCTCAGCAAACAATATTGCTGAAATTATTGAACATGTTATTCAGCAGAATATGAATTATAATGATGAGACGCTGATAGATGAATCTGCAACTGAACACGAGAATGAAGCGTTTTCTTGGTTTGACGTAACCGGTACGTACAAAAAGGAATTTCCATATACAGTGACTGATCCTGGCATTCGACCATCCTTTTGCGATTTGTATGCAAAAACTCCGTACGACTTCTATAAAACAATAATCACTGACGATATAATTTGTTTGTACGAGAAACGAATATATATGTGGATGGGTCTTGTGCAGTTACCCTCAGTTTCATCCTATTGGTCAAGAAGCAAACTATACCACAATTTCATAAAAACAGTTATGCCTAGAAATCGTTTTCAGCTATTGTTAAGAACTTGACATTTTGCAAATAACGAGAACATTCCAGAAGGCGACAGATTATACAAGATAGCACCCCTTATTACAAAACGATTAGAGAGTTTTCAAGGTCCCAATTGTACCAGGCGAGTTTATTTGTATTGATGAGACTCTCGTGTCCTTCAAAGGTAGGCTTAAATTTAAGCAGTATATCAGCAACAAGCGCTACAAATTTGGAATTAAGCTTTTCAAGCTATGCCTTGAAAATGGTTACCTTTACGATCTTTCCATATACTGTGGACAGGAAAGAGAACCCAATCAAGAACAGTCAGTACCATCTAATATTGTTTTGAAACTCGCAGAAAATTTATTGAACCAATGTCGCACAATCGTGGATAATTACTACACATCTGTCGAACTAGCGTCTAAACTCCTGGAAAAACAAACGTACATCCTGGGTACTTTACAAAGAACAACTCGAAAGATGTGGTCCAAAAAAAATTAAAACGAGGGGAACAGATTGCCCAGGAAAACAACAAAGGAATGTTTATAGAGAAATGGAAGGACAGAAGAGATGTTCTAATGTTGACAACTAAATTTGTTCCGGAAATGGTTATTCAAAAGAAAAGATCAGGTGAAAAAATCAAGCCAAGGAGTATCATTGAATATAACAAACACAAAGCTTATATCGGATCAAATGAAAGCCTACAATTCTTCTCTACGTCGGGGAGTAAAATGGTACCGGAAGTTGGCAATTGAATTAGTAGTTGGTTCGGCAATAGTAAACGCGTATATACTGCATCAACAAATAACTAATGACAAAATGTCAATCACCACATTTCGAGCAGAAGTCAAGTGCCTTCTAAAGTGTGAGGGAATCCCAGTTCTCGATAGCAACCAGGAATCAGGTCATATTCTTCAAGATAGTGAGAAAAAGAGGTCTTGTAGCGGAGGTTACGCCAAGATTTTGGAAGAATCAAGACGCCAAATTGCCAAGAACAGGACCCCTAAAACTAAATTTAGGTGTAACTTATGCCACAAACACTTTTGTTTGAAATGTTTCTTTGAATTACATGTTTCTAACTTGAAATAAATAGTACTTGTGAAAATTCGTTACTGGACTTTTTTTTATCCTATAAAAAAGGATAATCATGTTTACACCAAAACCAACTGAGTTCCCATTCTGCTTAGTACCTCTCTAATAGACTGCCATATAGTTTGCATCGAAAGGTCGCATCAACGTAATGCGATCGGGCCATAAGTAATTTCTGATCCGTCGGACCACATAGGTCCCCCGCGGCCAGAATGGAACAAAATTTCTAAGCAGAATGGAGGATCACGTGAATCCCCCATGGCACTTTACGTGTTAATGAAAATTTTATATGTTTGTGCTACTAAAAGTAAAAAAAATCGGCTGTGTCACCCCAGAACTTTCCCGAATCGGCTGTAGAGAATAGGATTACTTTAATTATAAAATACTAAGCATTACATTAATTCATGGAACAAATTTTAAATAGCAAGCCGATGGTGAATACGTCTACCGAATAGATATTCCAATGTCGATGATATAAGCACATATTATATAGAACACTGCTTCAATTGGGATCTCCTAAAATCATGGGTGAAAAATATTGAAAATTCTGATTCTATCAGTGGTTCTACAATTTTATCTAAATTTTCATTTGCGAGAGTGATTATCTGATTGATTATTTTCTCCCAAACTTTGCGATGAAACCCTTTTGTGAAACAGGCTGTATACAAGGGCGTAGATTACGTTGTTTCCTGGGGGCAGAGGTATTTCTTTCCTGGAGAAGGGGTATTCAAACTTTTCAACAAATATATACAGGGTATCCCAAATAAGAGTGATCGATTTTAATCTAAATAAATCGGGTTTTCATTAATTGTTTTCGTTTACCCAAAAGTTTTTTATGAGGTTTATTTACATTTTATACATACAGGACGATCTACTATTTTTTCAAAATAAATGGAAAAAATATGTATTATTTTAAATGGAATAACCTGTATGGTTTGATGGTATTTAAAAGAGCTAAACTGCGCCACCTCTTTGTACAATTTATTAATAAAGATTTATTATCTTCTTTTAAGAAATGTATAGTTTTGATATCTTCTGTTTTCCTAACGGCAAAGATGTTCGAGATTTCAAGAACCACCGCATTTTTCCTTATGGAAAAACTAACAGTAAATAAAAATTAACAAATCCGACAAATAATTTATTCAGCAACTAAACATCACAAACATTTAATAAAACTAATAATGTAATTAAAAGTAATAAATAATGTAAGTTACAAAAATGCTGTATGTGCCTACTCTCTTTTTTGTATTTTTTGCGGGTTTTTTGCCACTTAATTTCGAGTTTTTGGCGATTTTTTGCAATTTATGCAATTTTTTTGACTTTTCGTAAGTTTTTTTTGTGATTTTTGCAATATTTTTTGCATTTTTTTGTGTTTTCGATTTTTCAATTATTCCCAATGTTTCATGATTTTTTCTTTCAAATTTTTTCGGTTTTTTTTTAGTTTTTTTGCTATTTTTTTTGTTGTTTCTGTATATTTTAATTTTTTCCGATTGATTTTTGTTACCCAATTATTTTCGATTGTTTGCAATTTATGCAATTTTTGACATTTTGTGATTTTTTGCAATTTTTTTGCCATTTTTTGTGTTTTCGATTTTTCAATTTTTCCCAATGTTTCCTGATTTTCTCTTTCAATTTTTTTCTGTTTTCCTTTTTTCGGTTTTTTGCGGTTTTTTGCAATTTTTTGCGATTTTTTCGTTGTTTCTGTATATTTTAATTTTTTCCGATTGTTTTTTGTTTCATAATTATTTGCAATTTTTATGATTTTCGTGAGTTTTTGCGGTTTTTTTAACATTTTTGCGATGTTTTGCAATTTTTCTTATCTTTTCGTTTTTCTTCTCTAATTTTTTCAGGTTTTTTGACATTTTTTAATTGTTTTCAAATGTTTCCGGGTTTTTTTTTTATTTTTCTGTTTATTTCAGGTTTTCTGCCATTTTTTACGATTTTTTCCGATTATTTGCCATTTTTTGAGATTTTTTGGATTTTTTTGCAGTTTTTTCTATTTTTTGCGGTTTTTTGACATTTTTGCGATATTTTGCAATTTTTTCTTATCTTTTTATTTTTCTTCTCTAATTTTTTTCTGTTTTCTTGCCATTTTTTAATAATTTTCAAATATTTCCGGTTTTTTTTTTATTTTTTCCGGTTATTTGCGATTTTCTGCCATTTTTGAGATTTTTTCCGATTAATTGTCATTTTTTGATATTTTTTGTGTTTTTGCGACTTTTTGACATTTTGTGCCATTTTTTTATTTAAAATTTTCAAACGATTTGTTGTAAAATTTTTAATTAATGTCCTTTTCCATAAGGAAAAATGCAGTGTTTCTTGAAATTTCGAATATCTTTGTTGATAGGAAAGAAAAAGATATCAAACTATACATTTTTTAAAAGATGATGAATCGCTCTTTTAAATGCCATCAAAATATACAGAGTGTTCCATTTAAAATAACACGTATTTTTCCCATTTATTTTGACCAAAATTAGTAGATCAACCTGTATTGACGGGATAAAATGTAAACAAACTTCATAAAAAACTTTTGGGTAAAAGAAAACAATTAGCGAAAACAAAATTTATTTAGAGCAATTAATACGTTGTGCATTTACATTTAAAATAGATCACTCTTATTTGCGACACCCTGTATTTAAAAATACTTGTAAGTTTTTGAGAATTTGATTCCTATGCATCCAGGCCGTATACCGGACAGCTGTTTCGTCCCTTAAGGACTCATCAGCGGCAATGTGCCCAGACGCATAGGAATCAAATTCTCAACTCGAAATACACCTCTGTACAAGGATGAGTTTCTAAATATATATTTGTTCGTTTCTAAATTTCATATCTTTTGTGCTATTTTTTGGGTATCTGGGGGAGGAGGGGTAATTACCCCCTTTACCCTCCCCATATCTACGCCCTTGTATTATTAGTAGATTGCCAAGTATATGACCGTGGTCACGTTCCATAACTGAGGACTGAATTTTTTTTTACTAAAATTCTATTGAAATTAAGCTTAAAATCACGTTTTCAGGGTTAAACATCTCAAAATTTTCCGGGCACGTTTTCAGGATACAATATTTTATACGATTACTGCGTTATTCTAAATGGGACACCCTGTATTTTATTATTGTAATAAAAGGGTAAAACAATTCCATTTCAAATTACTACAAGGTTCCCTATACCAATATCTAAACCAAATAACTTTTTCATAACATTTTTTCGTTTTCCGAGTAAGCTCCGTCCCGTTGAGCGTGGCCCACCCTGTATATTTAATATAAGAAAATACATTAAATGATAAAAACGCAATAAATGTTTTAATTAAAATAAAAGAAAATTTAGAATTCAAAGTTCCAAAATTTATATTTTGAATTTAAAAATTTAATTTTATATGTTATGCTTTCAATTTTTACTTTCCGATTTCACATGATTAAAACTTTTTAAACTTTTGCCATTGTTGCCAGATTTATCAAAAAGTTATTAATTATTTTCATATTTTTATAAATTGCCAAAATTATCCATTTTAATGAAAAATTACAGATTATCAAAGTTGTAGAACATAAAATTTTCTACACATTTTATCGTAACTGTTTTTTTCGAATTCCGCATAGTTTCGCCGCTAGAGGGCGTGAAACAAATATATTATATTAGACTGGCTATTGTGAAAACTCTTAATCTCTCTTAGGGTTAGGTTCCTTTAAAAAAATAATAAACTTTACAAAAAATTAAATAAAAAAAAATTATAATTTTGGGCGCCTTAAATTGATCTTCTCTCTCTTGTCCTTCCTCCAATCAGCTGCTTTCTTTTCTTTTCCCGTATCACCACCTAGTTATTTCCCTCTTATGTCTTCTGTAATTTTTTAATCCACACCTATTTCTGTCTTCCTGTCTAAACTAATCTTCACCACCACCTCGTCCTCCTACAAACCAATTTGTTCTTTGTCTTCTTTGTCAATTTTCTTTTTTTTTGTTCTTGTAATTTTTTTTTTTTTATATTATTTTAGTAAAACGCTTGTTTTAATAATTGCTTTTATTTTTCTTAAACCATAACTTCCATTACTTAATACCATTCAATACACCAATCGTTAATATCTCATTCTAAATTTCTTTTCTGACATCTTACTTATCAAACCTTTTTTTCTAATTAACAACCAAAAACTGTTTATTATTTTTTCTTTCATTTGTTTTTCTCCCCCTAACTAGATAAATTTTTTTTTATCTCTAAATTTATTTATTTATTTATTTATTTTATTTATTTATTTTAATACAATACCCAACAGGGTTTCCCCCAATTATAGGATAAGGTAATACAATACTTGTAATGAGACAAAAAAAAATAATAAAGAAATAAAGAAGAAATAGACGGTAATGAGTGCAACCTAAAAAAACAAAAAAACTTTACAAGAAAGAAAAACAGAAAAAGGGTTACACTCATTACATCCTACTTCAACTGTACAAATACAATACGCTTAATAGATGCAACAGAGCAATTAAAAATGTCAAGATCAGTTTCAACTCTTGAGAGATTATCGATCATTTGATACAGAGGAGATGATTTGTAGATATTTGTTCTAAATGGTCGTTGATAGAAAGTATAATTAGACCGAGAGTTTATTCGTGGAACGTGAAAGTTCAACATTGCAGTAAGCGAAATGCAATCAACAGTGTTATTCAGAAGTTTTGCTAAAAATACTATTGAGTGCATCATTTGTCTTTTTTGTAGACTGCTTGCACTAAACCGATCAAGGTAGTAAGACTGAGGAAGTCCTCTCGTGGGATAAATACCATCAATTGCAAAACATGCCGATTTAAAAAACTTACGCTGGATTCGTTCTAGCTGGGAAAAATGATTTGAATATATTGGACTCCAAATTATATTGGCATATTCCAATTTTGATAGAACAAAGGCCGAAAAAAGAATGTTCATGGTTGAAAAGTCTCCGAAAGATCTCATATTCCTCACAATAAAACCCAATACTCGATGCGCCGAGCCGTTGTTTTTTCAATGTGAGGTATGAACGTTAGTTTTGGATCAAAATGAACGCCAAGATCCTTTATTAATTCCGGTCGTGCTAGTGTGGCAGTATTTAGACGATAGTTAAATAGGAGTACTGAATCTTTGCGGCTGAACGACATTACATTGCATTTTTTCACGTTTAACGGTAACTTATTATTTATACACCATTCATATAAACGGCCCAAATTTTCCTGCAATTTGATGCAATCCGAAAGAGTAGATATTTCACAGAAAATCTTTAAGTCATCGGCAAATAAAAGATTCGGAACATTCAGATTCCAGACAATGTCATTTATAAAGATTAAAAATAGTAAAGGTCCCAACACCGATCCTTGGGGTACTCCTGATGTTTGATTGTAGTATGCAGATTTGTGGCCTAAGCACTGCACGTAAAGGCTGCGATTTGTCAAATAGGATCTAAATAGATTTACTAGTGAATCATTAAAACCTAATGAGAGAAGTTTAGCTATTAGTAAATTATGGTCAATTTTGTCAAAGGCTTTGGAGAAGTCAGTGTATATAATATCTACCTGACTTTGCCTATCAAGAGCTTCTGCAATGTACTGAGTGACACAGAATAAATTTGTTACCGTCGAACGACCTAAAGTGAAACCATGTTGAGTAGGAGTAATAATTTCACGAACCTGGAAAGAGAGATAGGTGTGCAACAGTATTTCAAATACCTTTGAGAAGTTACTCAGAATAGTAATGGGGCGATAATTTGATATGTCATTTTTACTTCCACTTTTAAAAACAGGACAGGTTCTAGCTAACTTCCAGCAATTGGGAAAAACTTGCGTTTTAAACATAATATTGAAGATAACCGTTAGCGGTTTATAAAATACGTGCGCACAATCTCTTATCAAAAATGCTGGAACGTTATCTGGCCCAGTTGTTAATTTTGGCTTAAGTTTTTTCAGGGCAGATAGTACTTCTGCCTCCGTTACGTGAGTTATATTAATGTTGGTATTATTATTATCATTTAAGTTATTCATGGTATACTGAGCATTACCACTGAGTGATGTATAATTTCCTGAAAAGAAGTTTGCAAAAGCATCCACAGTTTCTTTAGGCGTATTTAGCTGATTATTATTAAAGTTCATTAAGTTAGGTATTGCGGACACGTCACCTTTCCTATATTGAATGAACGACCAGAATGTTTTAGGATCGGACTTGATGTTTTCTTCAGAGCGTTTGACATAATTTACATAACATAAAGTAGTTTTTCTCTTAAATTCAGCCCTCAACTGACTAAATAAATTGTAATCAAGAATGCTTCGAGTACGTTTATATTTTATCCAAGACTTATTTTTTTGTTTTAGCGAGTTAATTATGTCATGGTTGAACCAAGGCGGATAGTGACTGTTGGTTGGTTTCTTTTTTGGAATATACTGATCAAATAGTGTGTTTAATTCATCATAGAATAGACTTAAAGCAGTATTAGGGTCTGAGCAATTGTTCAGAAAGTTCCAGTCTACATCTAGTAGCATTTTATAGAGATTAGAAAAGTCTGCTTTTTTGAAATTGAATCCTGTTGACGAATTTGGAATAATATGTTTAGTACTCTTAAATGGAACCTCAATAACTAGTGCAGGATGATGAGAATCAAGAGGTGCAAGAATATACGATGCTCTTTGCACAGAACAATGTTTGATATTAGAGAAAACAAGATCTAGAATACGATTAAGATCATTTGTTATCTCGTTAAGTTGGGTTAAAGTAAAAAAATTTTGAAAATTATTTAGCGATAAGATTTTTCTAGTTATATTTACTTGCGAGTTAAATTTAAACGACGCATATTCGGGGATGTTGAAATCACCTAAAATTAATAGCTTACAATCATACAGATGCCACAACGATTCGATACCATCAAAAAGTAATTGAAATTCATCATTAGTTGTATTAGGAGGAATATACAAATTTAAAATATATAGAAACACGTTTTCATATTTAATTTTGACAGAAATGATGTCAATATTAATTAAATCTTCGAAGTAATTATAACCGTTTATGTCATTGAGTGATGCCGATAGGGATTTCCTTACAGCGATCAAGGAACCCCCTCCTCTGGTATTATTTGTCAAGCAGTAAATGACTAAACACACTAAGATTTTTTCTTTTACTTGTACCACAATTGTTGAGAACTCATTATTACATTCAATAAAAAATAATCTTCTAACAAACATTCTTAAATAAATCTTAACACATTTACATACATTCACACGCACCTTAAACTTTTTTCATAACCTCATTTTCATTGTCAAACTTACATTTGACAATAACCTTCCACCTTTCCATCACTGTCAACCACAATACATACAAAAACAGAACTAAAACTACCAATATAACTAAAAAAAACCATATCAATATACATACTTTAGGGCATTTTATTAGATTTTAAGCCAAAATTATGCATTTTAATGAAAAATTATAAGATCCCAAAGTTGTAGAACATAAAATTATTAATGTCCGGTTTCTCCAGTGGAACTTAATATAAATATTATGAAATATCGACTTAAAAGTACTATGAGCTTAAATCAAAATTCTGTTGCACCACGTTAAAAATTGTAAATATTAGCCAAGATCAAAATTAAGTTCGATAAACTTGGCAACGCTGGCACCATTTAATCGTAAGCTCAAAATTTCTTTTTGTAACATTTTCCACCCTGACTAGTTTTCGGTGGTAATTTGAATGAATGTATTTGATTGGATGGGATGATGTGTGTGTGTATTACCACTTGACATTTGTCATCCTTGTTTGCAATTTGCACATTACTCATTGTCAATCAACACAGCAAATAAAATAATATTTAATATGGAAGGTGATAAAAAAAGAGTAAATTATAAATTATACCAAACCTGGCAAAAAACCTTTTCTCACATAAAGTCTCAAAATAATTGTTGCGATTATAAATGTGACGAGGAATTTGTATCGCATTATCATCCACTACATTTACAATGTCTACAGCATCTACATCCTCAATTTCAAACATGTTGATTTAAAAAAAACGGTAAAATGTAGCTGTGATTATTTATAGACACGAATTTTATATGAAAGATGACACACAAACGTCAAATTTTCGTCTTAAGTCGAAAAAATCGGTGACTGGAATTTAAAGTCGGCGTTAAGCCATTTTCGACTTAAAATATAGTGGTGCAACATTATTTTATTCTAATATCGACTTAAGTTCAATATTGATATTAAGTTTCACTGGAGAAACCGGACATAACTTTGATACATTTTAATATTAAAAATAATACAATGAAATTGTAATAAAAAACATTAAAATTGTAATTTTTTTCAAATTTTTGTCACAAAAATTGGGGAATTTGAAAACTGCTTTTTACTTTCCGAACAACAGAGTTGTATAGAAGGAAAGTATTGCGATCATGATATTTTGACCATACCCAGATTTTAACGGATCTTTACGTTTTGAGGTCACCTGAATCCATTTATACCATTTTTAGCATGATGTCTGTCTGTGTGTGGGTGTGTGTGTCTGTGTGTGTGTGTGTGAACACGATAGCGTCTAAACGGCTGAACCGATTTAGATGAAATTTTATATACATATTTAGGGTAACAAGGAGACGACCTGTATAGATTTTGGAGTTAATCGGACAACCGGAAGTGACAGTTGCTATAAGTGATGACGTCATTACCTAACAAGATGACAATAAAGTTTTACACATATATTTTTTATACGTTATAGTTTAATTTCGAATGTTTAAAATTTTCAAAAACTTTTGCCATTGTTGCCAGATTTATGAAAAAGTAATTTTTTTCATATTTTTCTTAAATAACCAAAATAATGCATTGTTACAGGATATGAAAGTTGTAGAACATAAAATTTTCTACACATTTCGTCATTACCGGTTTTTTGAATTCCTGATAGTTTCGCCGCTAGAGGGCGTGAAAAAAATTTATATTGACATTTTTGTGACTTTTTTAGATTTTGAGACAAAATTATGGAATTTTATGAAAAATTACATGGTATCAAAATTGTAGAACATAAAATTTTCTATAAATTTTGTCTTGACTATTTTTTCAAGTTGCGCACAGTTTCGCCGTTAGTTTTTATTTTAATTTTTATCTTTATTAAATTATTATCTTTTAGTTAAATTTTTATATTAAAAATTTAAAAAAAATATTTTTAAATTTGTAATAATTAATTTTATAATTATAATTTTTTTCAAAATTTTATTACAAAAATTTTGGAATTTTTAAAAAATTGGCTAAGAAATGTAAGATTATATTACGATTTTAAACTAAATTGAATAACTTCTAAAATATTAAAGTTATTGAAATGTGATTTTCACCATTCGAAAGATAATATAAAACTCTAAATTATAAATGTATTTTAGTTTCTTAAAATTTAGAATTGTAATTATTATAGACAAAATTAAGAATTTTTTTAAAATTTTTTGTAATTTAGTTTTATCAATAAGTATAAAATAAATGAAAAAAGTAAATAGCATATCCGAAAAAGATCCAAAGGTACTATGTGTGTAAATTATTTCATAATTTTAATATAGTATTTGTAAAAGTTATAGCAAAAAATGAAAAAAATTAAAACAATTCAATGGTTACACATGAATTTTTGCAAAAAAATTTGATTTTTTTTTAGTTTTTTAAACTAACTTTATTAATGCATTTTGATCCAGAAACCTAAAAAAAGGTCTGTTTCCCATTTTCAATAAAATTGAATGAGATATTAATTATTTATTGATTTTAAAATTATTCGAAAATAGGTTTGATTTGTTTTAAGGTTAAAATTAATATTACAAATTTAAAAAAAATTACCCTTACCTTACCCTTGTAGTAAAAAACTCTATAATTGTGATTTTTTTCAAAATTTTATTCAAAAAATTGTGGAATTCCTCATTTTTTTTTTTGAAATTTAATATAAGTTTAAAAAGAAATTGAATAACTTTAAAAATATTAAAGATATTAAAATGGGATTTATACCATTCGATAGGTAATATAATTAATGTATTTTAATGCAGAAAAACTAAAACAATTACTTTACTAGGAGTGTTCGGAAAGTTGGGTGGGATTACCCCCTCATTTTTTAATTTTATAAATAAAGGTTTCTTCCCACAGTCGAAATGTTAAATATTTAATATTATGTGATTGCAAGACAAGTCGAAAAAGTAAATTATTAATTTTACTTGGGCTGTTTATTATTTTTACCTCTCGCCCTTCAGATAAGAGAGGTATAGGAATCATGCTAAAAATTGGGTAGTGAGTTTTCAATTGATAAACACGTTTTGGGGTCCCTAGAATACGATTTTAATATTTTCGCGATGATGTCTGTGTGTGTGTGTGTGTGTGTGTTAGTGTGTGTGTGTGTGTGTTAGTGTGTGTGTGTTTGGATGGATGTTGTAGTAACGATAACTCAAAAACTACTGAATAAAAAAATTTGAAATTTTGCATACAGGATTCTAATACCCTAGATTAGATCTGATTAGATTTTGGTGCCAATCGCACAACCGGAAGTGGCAGTTGCTATGGGTGATGACGCCATTATTATACAAAACGGCAATTAAGTTTTACACATATATTTTGTATACCCTATAGTTTATTTTCATCTCATTAAAATTTTCTAAACTTTTGCCATTGTTGCCAGATTTACAAAAATATAATTTTTTTTCATACTTTTTTGTGTCAACCTGTAAATTTTTGATTCAAAAATGGCGAGAGGTCATGTGCTGGCCACATCAGATTTTTTATTAATATAAATGTAAGAATCGACCCCTAAATACGTTTCTGGCACTTTATATTGCCATACTCATTAGTTAGAATTTCCTCCTCCCAGAGGGCGTATCTGTACAGGCTAAAATAGTGTCAAGTTAACAAAATTTATGATAGATGTCGCTCGCAAGTGGCTCCAACAATAATTACAAGTGGGGTATCCTACTAGGAAGTCTATATACAATGATAGAGGTGAAGCGAAGAGTTAGGTGAAGCGAAGAGTTAGGTGACTGCTAAGAGAAAACGGTATGGCGCTAGTTTTTAACGGATATTTATTTTTTACTTTAAGAGAGCACCATAGATAAATAAAAATAGAGATATCATTGTTTACAAAATTCTGGACGCCAACAACACCTCACAGTCTAAACCACCGAGAGATATAAAGTCACAATGATCGTTCATTGTTGCCAAACATATTTTTAATTTTCAGTATTTACTAAAGTATAGTTCAATAAAGGATCAAAAAGACACTTTAAGTTGCTTAAATGATTGTTTTAAATTTATAAAAGTTTAAGTTTTAAATTGATGCTACCAGTAACAAATTTAATAATCCATAACAGTAATACATTTATATATTTAGTTTAGTTTGTCAATTCATTTAGAATTTAATTTGCCATTTGGCAACTGCGTGCACTAGGATTTCATTCAAAATGACGGATTTGTAAATTTAATAGTAAAATATTAAGCCCATCTTGCATTATATGTCATTTGGAACATTCGAATATTTAGTGTTTTTGGAGTTCATTAGTGATTTAGAGACTTTACGTTAGATGAATATGGTTAAACAGGTCAAGTGAGCAAAAACTTGGACTATTTAAATCAATTTGTATCGTTGCACAAGTAAATTTATTTAAGGTTACATTTCTGAACCATGGGCGTTCGTACGTCTTTGAGAAAAAAAATTATTTTATTATTTATTTCTCACTGAAAATATCCCGTCAACTAATATTTTATGGAAAGAGGGAAAGAGCAAAGATAATGTTAAGTTAAACTTAAAGATAACTTGATAAAAAATAGGTGAATATTAGGTATACATATATAATGTCCTTTCAGATTTCCCCTAAATATTGATGTTAGAAATGTGTGATTTTTCCCTTTTAGGCAGTGGCAGATTTAGATATTTGTCGCCAAGGGACTGATTGTACAACAGTATGTACATTATAAGCCTCAGCCTCCGGTATACCGGGATAGCACCACTGCCTAATCCAAATACACCTCGAAAATGCTCGGGTAAGCGCCAATTAGGTCATCTCTTTGTCGAAAATCATTTGGAGGCGAATTTGATTCTCTTTCGACATCACTGGCACAATCCCCTGTTACCATCAGCTCTTCCCCCTCTCACTTTGTTTCCTTATTGTCAACAAGGTTATTCGTTCATCAAACAGACCAACAACAACTTAAATCGTCACTTCATCTACTTTACAACAAAAACAGTAAACACCTTAGATCATATACGCTACGCTAGATGCGGCATGTAGGTTACTTGTTTGGTAGGTCTAGCGTACTCAGTCAGTGATTAGTCGTTTTCAAATTTCGACATAGTTTGACCTATGAGAAATCAATATCGACGTAGTTTGACCAATGACAAATCAGTATCCGACTCAGAGTACACTGTCAACATTACACCACTCTTCTACCAACAAAATACTACATGATGCCGTATCTAGCGCAGCATATATGATTCAAGGTAAACACCACCACCATCAAACATAACCTTGCGATCTTGCGAATGACGTTTTGACAGTGATTAAAACAGTAGTGCCAACTGCGCATAGGATGCCCGCGAGCACTGCGTAGTGGCGGTCCATTCCCACGATCCAGAGTAAGTTGTCACTTATTCAGATGAATACTTTTGTAGCATGATGCATGCCTCACTCAAAAAAACACAAGGTATTTTATTACTACTTTTTATGTAATTTCTTTTTATTCTCTAGCAAGAGATTAATTTTTCATTGTCTGCAATTTTAAGTATTAATTTTCGCCATATCGAAGAAATTTACCCTTCACCGTTACGCCTATGTATTTACTTTTAAATGCGACCTCATACTCACTCCGGTACATCCCCACTCCTACCTTCTCCTTTCCTCTCACCTCACCTGGCCAATTTTAATGTTGGCGTGTAAACAAGTATTAAGTTAAGAATGAGTCGTTGGGTATGTGGAGAGCATTGTGCCACCAAAATTGATGTACGCCCCTTAGGTTGGGCCGTTTGAGGTGATTTTTTTTTAAATGTTCATCATAAAATTCCCTATCGATTCCTCTTTCTCGATTTTTGCCTCGAATCTTCTTTTTCGCGGAATTTGACTCCAAAAATGGGTTTGCATGGAAAACACTAGATTTTTCGCACAAAAATGACCCTACTGAATGCGAGATTGGGATTTTGTTGTACTTTTTTATGGGGGAATGCTCGTCTTGCAAAACCCTACAAGACTGTCCATAATCATCCAAAAATTTTCACATATCAGAAGTCGTTCTACTGAAAACTGGGAAAGTATTGGAAACAATTCTCATCTGACACAAACTATTTTTACACATTCCGCAATAATTTTTCCAGAACTTTTGGGCACATTTTTGGACATCCAAAAAAATGGCCACACACAAAGATTTTCCGAATTTTCCCGTAATTCTGAAAAAGGTTAGAAAGGTTCCATAAATGATTTTAAACACTTTTTTGGGAATTCAATTTTTTGACAAAAGTAGCCATTTTGGATACAATATGTATTTGTCAAAAAATTGAATTCCCAAAAAAGTGTTCAAAATCATTTATGGAACCTTTCTGACCTTTTTCAGAATTACGGGAAAATTCGGAAAATCTTTGTGTGTGGCCAAAAATGTGCCCAAAAGTTCTGGAATTTTTTTTACGGATCTCCCGAATGCGTACAAATAGTTTTTGTCAGATGAGAATTTTTTCCAATACTTTCCCAGTTTTCAGTAGAACGATTTCTGATACGTGAAAATTTTTGGATGATTATGGCCATTTTAAGGGTAACGGAAAATTTCTCAACGAATTCTAAGTGGACAGTCTTGTAGGGTTTTCCAAGATGAGCATTTCCCCATAAAAAAGTCCGGCAAAATCGCAATCTAGTTTTTTCCATGCAAACCCATTTTCGGAGTCAAATTCCGCGAAAATGAAGACCCGAAGCAAAAATCGAGAAAGAGGGATCGATAGGGAATTTTATGACAAACATTTAAAAAAAATCAGTTCAAATGGCCTAACCCTACCAAGTAGCATTTTGGCGCCGATAACCACATAATACACCAAAATTAACGTTGTTTTTGGTGTTGAAATTGGTCATTTATGAAACGACGTTCTTTAAATCACCGAACAACGTTTTCTTAACGTTGAGCATGACTTTAGTTAAACAATGTTAAATTACAACGTTGATACAACGTTTACCCAACCAATTACATGTAGTAAATATTTTGGGAATCGGAATGTAGTAAATATTTTGGGAATCACGTTCTATAAACGTTTAAGTGACAACTTTAGTTATACTAAACGTTTTCCCGATGGAGAGCCGATCTTGTAAGCAGTGGGCAATTTTTAAGGCTAAAAACGTTTTCGGGGAGTCGCCTTTGCAACTAACCTTTCTAAAAGACCTGAATGATCATAACCTAACTTTAAAATTTTAAAACGGTTTTGAATTGAAAATTAAACGATCCTTGAAATATACTGCCAAAAAAAAAGTTGTCGTAGAGAAACTTCACATACATAATTCTACATGAAGACCGACAGTTTAAAATCTTTAGAAATATTAAGGCAAATAACTAATTTTCCAGAGGACGACCAATTTATGCAGGAGGAACCGCTTAGTCAAATGAAAGAACCGAGGAAAGAACTCAATAATGAAAAAGATATCAATCTAATAGAAGAGATCAGCGAAGGTGAAGAACAAGAGCCAAATTCACAATCTATAGAGGATACATTAGAATCTAAAATTCGAGAATTTTTACCCAATTGGTTGCTAGAATATCAGATCCCTCATGTTGCAATCAACGCATGGCTCATAAATTTGATATCTTGTGAGGTATGAGGGTTACCTAAAGATAGTAGAACATTAATAGGTTCGTTAGTTGGAATATGTTCAGTTTTGGTCGGATAAGCAACTCCAGTCGCGCTTTGGGTATAAAGTTAGTTGCCTGTCAGACTAATGTTGAAAATTGATATATGTTTTAGTTATCTGATACCCAGAGTCGCGTTAGCAACCATTATACTCCTACGCCATGTTTAAACTGTAATGGACTCATCCAGTGATTTTTTTTTATATTTTCGTTTTATAATTTTGGCCTACCATAACACATTGCACCGGGTCCAGCCCTTCTGAGACCGATTCTGCGGCTGTAATTCTTAAAATTTGAATATCGGGGCTATAGTGGCTTGTGACGTGGCCCAATTGAAGCAGATTATATTTAGCTATGTTGTCATATCAATAAAACTGGCAACTCTCATTCTCATTTGTTATATGATTAAAAGAAGGAAAGAAGTATGTCAAATTTTTCTACAAACGAACAAAGCTAGAATCTTGGCAATGCTGTAGAAAGTAAAACGTTAATTATTGGTCAAGGAGCAGCGCGATTTTCAAAATATATTAATTACTTTTTATTGATTTTTATTAATTAACGAATATTATAAGAACAATGAAAATCAACTAGGTTCTTTAAGCTATTCATTCATTAATATAAAACCAATAAATTCGTTCCTACTGGATAAGTCCATTCTCTTTGGAAAAATGGTCGGCCATTACAATTTGGGAAATAAACAAACATAAACAATTTTAGTTTTTTAGTAAAAATTCATATATATCCCGTTTGGTTTGCGTTTGAATCAATATAAAGTTTAAATATTGTTTATCTAATACAATTTTTTTGGTTTTTTTATTCTTAGTTTTGAGAAATTCGAAACGGATTAAAGGCGCGAGTGTTTTTGGCATAAAATAATAGTATATTTTGCGTTTGTAATTTCTGATTCAAAATCGTTATTTTTCAACAATATAAATAGGGTGTCTTGAGCATAAGAATAAAACATATGCGTTAGTAGTTGTCAGAAAGTTTTCTCTAAGTGTCCGTTTCGGACAACAGTAATTATTTGGTTAAAAAATTTACTATTTTCTGAACACCCTGGAAAGTAAACTGTCATCGCTGCGCGAGAGGGCGCTGGTGTAGTTATTTTTAAGTAAATTAAGCAACGTTTAGAAAACGACCAACTGCTACCTAGAGTTAAAACTAAAACGTTGTAAAAACCCAATAATGATTGACCTAATTGGTGCACAACAGGGTTGTGACAACGTTGTGGTAAGGTCGGCCACGCAACTTATATTTGGTTGCGCAAATTTTTGAAACACGTCGCCACAACGTTAAATTCTACTTGGGTAAGGGGCGTATATCAATTTGTGGAGCACAGTGGCGGAGTTTTTTCTGTATAACTTCCCAAATCTAGTAATTTAAAAAAAATAACACTTCTAAAAAGTAACATTTACAGAAAAAAAATGTATGTAAAATATTCATTTTATCTTTGGCGTTAAATGTGTTAAGTACATTTTTTTGTTTCAGAAACGAATCATAATGTGTAGAAATGTTATTCAAGAATCATGTGGTTTTCAGATTAAAAAAAATATGCTCATTTGTCTGATATTTTCCCACGGTTTAGTTGTGCTGGTGGATAAGTTAAATACATTTTAAATGTTATTACATCTTATTCCAATATGTCTTACCCTTATATCATCATTGTTTTGTGAGTGCTGAATCCCATTATGCTTAATGCATAAAGAAAATATAGGTGAAGTATGTGGATAGTTGTTTTTAATAACAATTAAAGCTTCCATAGAGGCATTTCCTCTTGTAAGTTGTATGGAATAGAAGAGATCTGAAGGAGATATGAACTCCTCTTCCACTAAACTTCGAGTAAACTCTTTCTGACAATATTTTTGATAAGTAATAGAAGTCCACTTTGATATAGAACATGTCGAACTCGATGGACAATCTATAGATTTTGGTAATTTGGGTATTATGTTTTGTTCTAAAATAAAAAAATGAATTAAAAATATTATCAATTTATTAATGCAAATAATAACGTACCAAGTTGCTGCAGCTGATTAGCTAAGTCTGTTCTAGATTCTAGTCTTTTGAATAAAAGTTTCATGACACTTTCAACATTGGTACTTCCAATTTCATCAGAATTCATCTAAAATAAATAATTATTAATGTCAAATACATGCAAAATGCTTGTCAATTTACTTGTTTGCTTAAAAAGTCCATTCCACAAACTTTCTGAGACCAGTGATAGGCATAACCAGTCTGTGGGACTAGAGACTGAAAAGAAGTGACTCCTACTTTCTTTATTTGAAATTTGGTAACTGGATTCGGACTTTCCAGGCCTGTATCACCTTCTATTAGTTCGCTTAAAATATTTTCTCCTGTTAAGACATCTCTAGCACAATTTCCTAAAATACAAAAAAATCGGTTGTGTCGCCCCAAAACTTTCCCTACGAGTATCCAAGAATACTTTTTCAGATATTTATTGTTAAAGTTTCAAATTTGACATTTTTTTATTTTTGACAGGTGACAGTTGGAGAAATAATTTTGACTGTTCTGAATAGAGTTTTGCAAGTCAGATTCCGTGTCATTTTTTGATAGTGACACTTCCGTTTGACAGATATCGTACAAAAACTAATGGGTTCTTCCGACGTGTAACCCAAACCTATATACCAAATTTCAGCTCAATCGGATTAAACGTGTGGCCTCTATCGTGGAAGAATACACACAGACAGACTTCCATCTGGAAATGGTCTTAATCATCTCAGATGACCTCAAAATGGATATTTCCATCTTAATCACGAAATTTTTTTTTTAGCTCGTTCACAATACTTTCCCTTCACGGAGGTGGGTCGGGAAAGTCAAAAATAAAAAAGAAAAAAACGAAAAATATCGGAAAAAAATCAAAAAAAAATGGAAACGATCGAAAAAAAATAGAAAAAATCGGAAACAAACGTTGAATCGATTACAGGTAGATTAAATATATGGAAAAAAAGCCAAAAAACTTGAAAAAAAATCAAAATAATTAAAAAACAAAAAATTGAAAAAACAAAAAAAATGGAAAATCAAAAAATTAGAAACACTAGGAAAAAATCTAAATAAATCAATTTATTTAGATTTTTCTAGATTAAAAAATTTTAAAAAATCGGGAAATCGAAAACATTGTAAAAAATCGGAAGCAATTGAAAAAAAAGAAAAAAACCGGAAAAAACTGAAAACAACGAAAAAAATAAATGAGAAAAATCGAAAAATTTCGGAAAAAATAAAAAAATTGGAAACGATCGAAAAAAAATTGAAAAAAAAACCAGAAACAATCGAAAAAATAAAAAAAACGGAAAACTCGAGAACAATCGGGGAAAAAATCAATATAGATAAAAAAAACTGAAAAAAACAAAAATTTGGAAAAAATGAAAAAAAGAACATTGAAAAAATCAAAATAATTAAATTTAAAAAAAAAAAATGGAAAAAATTAAAAATTAGAAACAGCTTAAAAAAATCTAAATATATCAATTTATTTAGATTTTTCTAGTTTAAAAAATTGGAAAATCGAAAAACATTGGGAAAAAAAACGGAATAAATTGGAAGCAATTGAAAAAAATCGGAAAAAATAAAAAAAACCGAAAACAACGAAAAAAATAAATGAGAAATAATCGAAAAAAATCGGAAAAAATAAAAAAATTGGAAGCGATCGAAAAAAATTGAAAAAAAATAAAACAATCGGAAACAATCGAAAAAATCAAAAAAACGGAAAACTCGGGAATAATCGGGGAAAAAATCAATATAGAAAAAAAAACTGAAAAAAATCAGAAATACTCGGATAAAGATTTAACAAAAATCGAAACAAATTAAAATAAAAATTTGGAAAAAAAGAAAAAAGAACATTGAAAAAAATCAAAATTAAAAAAAATGGAACAAATCCAAAAATTAGTAACAGCTTAAAAAAATCTAAATATATCAATTTATTTAGATTTTTCGAGATTAAAAAATTTTAAAAAATCGGAAAATCGAAAAACAATGAAAAAAATCGGAATAAATCGGAAGAAATTGAAAAAAAGAAAAAATCGTAAAAAAATAAAAAAAACGGAAACAATCGAAAAAATCAAAAAAACGGAAAACTCGGAAACAATCGGAGAAAAAATCAATATAGATTAAAAAAAAACTGAAAAAAAATCAGAAATCGTCGGAAAAAATCTAACAAAAATTGAAACAGATTAAAATAAATATTTGGAAAAAATGAAAAAAAAGAACAATAAAAAACCAAAATAATTAAAAAAATTGAAAAAAAAATGGAAAACATCCAAAACTTTGAAACAGCCTCGAAACATCTAAAAAAAAATGAAATAATTTGGAAATAAAAAAACATGGGGAAAACCGGAAAAAATCAAAAAATCGGAAAAAATCTAAAAAAAAAACGTAATAAGAAAAAAAAATCGAAACATAAAAAAATCGAAACATAAAAAAATCGGAAAAATAAAAAAACACTGCAAAAAATTTAAACTGAAAAAAAGTGATAAATATCGGAAAAAATCTAAAAAAATCGAAACTAAAAACAAATCAGAAAAAACAAAAAACAAAAAATATTGAAAAAATCAAATTAAAAAAACAAAAAATTGAAAAAACAAAAAAATTGAAAAAAACAAAAAATTAGAAACACTCTGGAAAAATCTAACTTTATCAATTTTTTTCGATTTTTCCAGATTAAAATTTTTTTAAAAAAATCGGAAAATCGAAAAACTCAGGAACAATCGGGGAAAAAATCAATATAAATCAATATAAAAAAACTGAAAAAAAAGAAATCCCAGAAAAAAATTTTAAAAAATCGAAACAAATCAAAAAAAAAATGTGGAAAAAAAAAACATTGAAAAAAATAAAAAAATCGGAAGCAATTGAAAAATAAAAGAAAAGCCAAATTGTGTATATCAAGTGTGCACACTTGATATACACAATTTGGCTTTTCTTTCATCACTAAGTGTGTACGCACCAACACGTAACTTTTGTTACTCATCATTTAATTGAAAAATAATCGAAAAGAACAGAAATAATAAAAAAAATAAAAACACAAAAATGCAACAAATTAAAATAAATTGAAAAAAAAATAAAATTGAAAAAAAAAATAAAATTTTTAAAAAAATCTAAAAAAATCGAAAATAAAACCATAAATCGGAAACAATAAAAAAAAATCTTTTGTTTAGTCCCAAAACTTTCCAGACGAGTATTCACGAATAATTTTTCAGATATTTAATAATAAAGTTTAAAATTTTGACATTTTTTATTTTTGACAAGTGACAGTTGGAGGAATAATTTTGACTGTTCTGAATAACTCAAACCCATATACCAAATTTCAGCTCAATCGGATTAAACGTGTAGCCTCTATCGTGGAAGAATACACACAGACAGACACACAGATCGACAGACAGACTTCCATCTGGAAATGGTCTTAATCATCTCAGATGACCTTAAAATGGATATTTCCATCTTTATCTCGAAATATTTTTTTAGCTCGTTCACAATACTTTCCCTTCTCGGAGGTGGGTCGGGAAAGTAAAAAATAAAAGAGAAAAAATCGAAAAATATCGGAGAAAATAAAAAAAATGGAAACGATTCAAAAAAATCGGAAACAGACTTCCATCTGGAAATGGTCTTAATCATCTCAGGTGACCTCAAAATGGATATTTCCATCTTTATCTCGAAATTTTTTTTTTGCTCGTTCACAATACTTTTCCTTCTCGGAGGTGGGTCGGGAAAGTAAAAATAATTTCCATATTTTCTGGTTATTTATTTTATAGTAGTTACCTGTAATTTTTGACGGTAAAGTTGTGTTCGATGTTACAGTAATGATTTTAAGAGAAGTCTGGTATGAAAAAGTGGCTGTAAGAGAAGGTCCATTGTTTAATTTGGCTATAATTTGAATTTTCAATGGATGGACTTCTAATAATTTTCTGCGTTTCTCTTCCATGGGATCAACTTGTTGCACAGACTTCCTATGGCGACGTTTCTTTACTTCGACAACCTCCTAAAAAAATAAACTCTATATTATTTTGTTTCAAAATACATTCTTTGAACCCTTTAGAATTAGTTTTATATCGTTAAAATGTTTATATTATTTAGATAAATAAAACTATTGCGGACCTATCGGTCCTTTGGGAATCTTACGCATACTTGTAAAAAATTCACAATGAACTTTTAACACTTTATTAACATAAAATATTTATATAAAAATCAGGGTTGGCCGATATATATCAAGTGATATGTGTCATGATTTATATCATGATATACAGGGTGACACAGCAACCATGTAACAGGCTAGAGTATCTGTGTTTCTCAAGATAAAATTTTAAAATTTTAGGGCATCAAATGGGACCTTAGTGGCCTCATTTTACTCAGTTTGTTTCACTTTTACTACTTCCTGTTTTACCGGAACGATACCAACGGGACACCCTGTAGTTTTTTTCCTTTTTTGGAATCTACATGACAACCTGATTTCATCGATGTATTATACTTGGTATCTCAAGTGAAAAGTTAAGGAGCTACAGACAAAAATACGAAAAATCTAAATTTGCTCAAATGATATACCAAACAAATAAACAATGGAGAAAAACGACACTAACTTTAAGATTACTTTAAATTATATAATGTAATTCAAAAAATTTATAAATTTTATGCAACATAACTGAATTGCATCATTTTTTATTTTTTTTTAATTTAACCCATTTCCACCCCTGTTTTCATACGATTTTTAAATTGCAACCCTTGTTTTTTTTCTTCCTAAAACAATAAACACATTCTATTTTAACTAACTTCATAATTGAAATTTACATTTTTTGTACATTTCTTAGTCAATAATAATTTCAATTGAAAAAGTCATACCTCCAAAATAATATTTATTCCTCCTCATTTGACAATTTTAATAAAAAAGTACTAATCCTTAAACACACAAAATATTTAAAAACTAAATCAAATTTTCAAATTGTTGTCCATTATTTTGGGACACATAGTCTTGCTCTCCTAACAGTTGCCTCATATGCTCGATTTATTTGATCTGCTGTTATGCTGTTAATAGTCGTGTATGTTCTTTTATAAAAAATACTCTTTAAATGTCCCCAAATAAAAAAATCAATTGACGTAAGCTCAGGTGATCGTGCTGGCCATCAAATATAATGGGATCAAAAATTCTTCCCTCTAATATGCAAAACCAGACATTAAATTAAAATCTTACTTGTTGATGTCCTTGTCTTATTAGCCGTGGATTTTCTGTAGCCCAATACCTTGTATTGTTTCTATTAAATAATCCTAAATTCGTAAATCTAGACTCATCAGTAAATAAAATGGAGTGATGAAAGTTATTGTTTAAATAATAATTATTTAAAAGCCAATTACAAAATGTAATTCTTCTAGCAAAATCATTTTCATACAACTCTTGATGAATTCTTCTAATAGATTCCCTGCTTACATCAAACTGTATTTCTATTTCTCTCAAGGAAGATGTTGGGTCATAATTTACATATGCAAGTACATTTGTCTCAACTTCTTCACTTAATATAAATTTGTCATTTTCAGCAATCGGTTCCCTTCTTAACTGAGTTTCACGTCTCCAGAAATAAGTATTGCTTGGATGATTCCAGTTGGGAAATCTATTCCTAAGATACCAAGTATAATACATCGATGAAATCAGGTTGTTATGTAGATTCCAAAAGAGGAAAAAACTACAGGGTTTAAAATTCAAAAGTTGGTATCACTTCCGGTAAAACCGAAAGTAGTAAAAGTGAAACAAACTGAGTAAAATGAGGCCACTAAGGTCCCATTTGATGCCCTAAAATTTTAAAATTTTATCTTTAGAAACACAGATACTCTAGCCTGTTACATGGTTGCTGTGTCACCCTGTATGTCTGATATTTATTGATTGATATATATCGTGATATATAATATATAATTTGCGTAAAATTGAAACGTGGTTCCGTGGTTACATCTCCCGTTTCGGGAATTCTCCGATTTTTGTTTAGGGGATTTACAAAATTATTGATTAGGAGATTCCGCGGGTTCAGACGGTTCAGTTTACTGTTTGTGTGAAAAAATGCCCTCAACAACAACGATAACTTCGTCAACAAATAAAAACATCAGATTAGAAAATCCTTTTAAGCCGTCAACAGAAAATTGAGGTAGGAAATCGAGATATTCTGACAGAGACATCAATAACCAGTACAGCTTTAAAAACACCATCTGCCAGTGGCAGTACAATAAGTACGATGTGTTCTTGGGATAGTTTTATGAAACAAACATCGAAAAGACAATCTACAGATACAGAACTGAGTCAAAACAAGCTAAAACCCACTAAAATTCGATAACAGACAAATTTCATTCAAATGCTGTTAAAGATACCGACATAGTTTTTACATCAGAGCCGTATGCGAAACGTTTATCTTTACAAATAGGCAAATACTTCTATGCTACAAATACGCCTTTCAATCATGCCGAACATGCAGAATTTCGAGAGTTATGTAAAATAATGAGGCCTGAATATAAATCACCATCAAGACGTCAAATTGATGGGCAAATTTTGAATGATACGTATCAGACTAGAAGGTCAGGTTGTCTCCATGTCTTTGGATGAATGGAGCAACATTCATAATGAGGTCATTGCATGCTGTTCAATAATGACCCCACCCACACACTGCAGAGTATTTGAAAGAAATGGCAATTGACGCAATTCAGAAAACTGAAAAATCCTTCGATGTAAAAGTAAGAAGTTTTGTTACAGACAACACGGGCAATGTCTTAAAAATGCGAAAAGAACTTATCAAAGACGTTGATATAATTCATTATGGATGTTCCGTCCACATCCTTGATTTGCTTGCAGCGGACCTAAACATTCCAGGAGTCACAGAGCATATTTTAAAAGTTATAAAGTACTTTGAAAATAAGCATTTACCTGCGGCTTTTTATAAAGAAAAAAAAGGGAAAAAACTTGCTATGCCTCAGGAAGTACGTTGGAACACAATGAGCGATGCAATCAAGTCCTATTTGGATAACCGGGGAATATTGGTACAGTTATGTCAAGATCAAGACGAAGTTATTGATAAATATATTATTAGAATAATTATTGATACCCACATTATAAAAAATGTGATGGATATCATAAACCGACTTAATCCCATTGGAATTGCATTAGACCGCATGCAACGTGATCAAACTACTATTGGAGTTGCAGTAGAAATATGGTATCAACTGGAAAAAGATTTAAAAATGGAAATGAAAGATCAACCAAGTATCGTAAAGAAAGCGTTTGTCAAAAGACAAGATATAGCATTGGGACATCATCATTTTTTGGCGAATATGCTTGATCACAGATTCTTGGGTCAAAATTTAACACCGCTCCAAAAACAACAAGCTTTTGATCTTCTGAATTCTTCAAACCCAGAATTTCTTTCGCTGGTTATGGCTCTTACTACAAAGTCTTGTCCATTTCCAAAGTATTTATTTTCCACACCATTCCAAACAACAAAGCCAATGATTGGTGGAAATCGGTTGCAATTCTTGACTAGGAATGGCCAAAAAAAGAATTCTTAGAACTATGTGAGCAGTTATTCAGTGCGGTAGGGGCAACATCTGGTTTAGAAAGAATTTTTTCAAGTTTTGGACTTATCCAATCTAAATTAAGAAATAAAAAAGCCAAAAGCCTGGACTGTATCTCCTCAAAAAATGATGTGAAGTTGCCTTAAGTGAAGAAGATGATGATGATGATATTCCTCTGGCCCGATTTCGTCCTACCTAAAAATACTTATGTCAAACGACAAGTTATTTATATTATATATTTAGGAAAAATGTTCTGTTTTATTTGTCTTGTTTCTTCTTTTTGTTACTTATTTTGAATTAAAATTTGATTTTTGTTTTGCCAGAATAATGGTCTTTATTTTATGCATTTAATGAATGTTTTTTTTTTAATTTTAGCTAAAGAACAAAATTTCTGATATATATCGGATATATATCCGATACAGTGCGCGACTCAAAAAGCCTGCACCACATGGGAAGCATTTTTATTATTCATTTGACAGAAAATTTTAATCTTGAGAAAAGTTGGTGCATTGCGTAAAACTGCTATTGCGAGCGTCAAATTTTCAAATTTCTAAATGGTATACAGGGGCGGGCAAAAAATAGGAAATTTGACCCAGAGAAAAGTACCCTTATTTTTGGGAGAGTTGTTTAGAATTAAAAATTACACTCAGATTTAAAATCACAGCCTCCTACGCAAAAAAACCATTTTTTTATGGTTTTAGCCAAGCTCATCTCGGGTGCACTTTAATCCTTCCTTCAATCACTATAATACATTTCGGTTAAAAAAATTTGGTTTTCTTCGTTATTTTTGTTTTCTTTTTCTTTTGAAAGCTTCATTTTTTTAGTTAATTTTAGCTAGATTTTGTTTTACACCGTTAAATTGAAAAATATTTTTTTGACGTAAATAAGTGAATGTTATTTATATTTTGGTACTAAAAACTTTTGGGTATCATTTTTCTTACCCATTTTCTTCAATTAAATCATAATGGTCGGTTTTATGTACATGTCTACAGGGTGAAATTTCAACTTTGCAACAAGAAAAAACCAAAAATAATAAAAATTTTAAAAAAAGACCGAGAATGTTGTAAAAATAACGAAGAAAACCAAATTTTTTTAACCAAAATGTATTATAGTGATTGAAGGAAGGCCCCTAAAGTGCATCCGAAATGATATTATTTTGAGCTAGGCTAAAAACCTAAAAAAAAAATGATTTTTTGCGTAGGAGGCTGTAATTTTAAATCTGAGCGTAATTTTTAATTCTAAACAACTTTCCTAAATTACTTTTTTGATATTGTCAAAAATAAGGGTACTTTACTCTTGGTCCAAATTCCTATTTTTTGCCCGCCCTTGTATACCATTTAGAAATTTGAAAGTTTGACACTTGCAACAGCAGTTTTACGCAATGCATCAACTATTATCAAGAATAAAATTTTCTGTCAAATAAATAATAAAAATGTTTCCCATATGTTGCAGACTTTTTGAGTTGCACTGTATATCCGATATTATAATATTTTGATATTTATATAAATATCATCATATTTGCCAACCCTGATAAAAATGCATGTGTCGCTTGACTTGACTCAACGCGACTCTACTCATGAAACTTATCTAACGAACGGCTCCTGCTTTATGAGAAGGCGCGAAATTTTAAATTTAAATAATATTGGGAAAAAGTACCTAAAATCATGATTCTAAAAAATACGATGACTTATTAACTAAATTTTAACATCTAGATATTTTATTTTATAAATTTATTATAAGCTGATTTCTATAGAGAGTAATTTTTTTAAATACCTCAATTTCTGCAGTGTCTTGTTCGATTTCTTGACTGTCCGACTCATCATCATTTAAAAAATTCCTTTCTTGTACGGTTTCTTTCCATTGTGCAGCTTCTTCTTGGTCACCAATAATTTCAACATCCAAGTGAAGGCCTAAAATGTTAATAATAATGGTTCAACGTGAAATATTAGTCCACCTTTTTTTTGCATTATTTGAGAAAAAACTGAATTTCTTTTTATGAAAAAATTGTTTTTTTCTTTAATTTAACATGAAAAAATTGATATTTAAAAATTACTGCATCTATGCAACTTGTAGTGCGCCTACGTCACTTATGTGCAATAGCTGCACCATATTAACGTGGGCCAGTTTCTCTACATAAAATTGTCGCTTTCAAATATAGATGACGTTTGGTTAATGTGTTTTTAATTGTGTTTACTTTTACCTTTCTTTACGTATCTATTGGGTCGTGTTGATGACATAAATTTGATTGCTATAGTAAAAAACATTGGAAAACTTACAGGGTTTATAATTGTTATAATATGACCTAATCGGAAAAAGCCCATTAGGCATTAGAAGATTAGGTTAGTTTTAGTTAGTAGTCAAGTTCATTAGAGTTAGTAGAGTTGCCTCATGGCTGATTGAAAAGTTACTTGTTACTTTGTATTTCGTTAAAATTGCATCGTATAAATATAACAGTAATTACAAAATCTATTTGCTTTACTTGTTGCAGTATAGTTATTAGATTCAGTAATAAGTTGTTGCATTCCATATTTAGTGATAATAAAAACATTCACTTCACAATTCTGTATTGAAATGTTTCAATATCAACAAATATTCATTTTTAGCAGATATTTCCTAAGACAGTTCCTCAAAGTCACTTAGACTTATATAGTGACTTTCATTATTGAAAATGATACATTACACAAAGATTAATTTTGAAGGAATTAGATATTACTTTGATCACTATGTCCCAGTAGTTCATTTCATTGAAAATTTGATTAGTTTTCCTCATTTTCTAGTCCTTTCGAAAATACTCCAACTGTGTATCGATTAATCAAATCATATCTTACTAGTTTCTAGTTTTCGATATACAACTCAACATTAGTAAGATTATCTGTTATTCTTGTTTCTAAAAACATCAGGAAATCTGGACTACTTATGCTGTATAAAACTTTTTGCATTGGCAAATATAAGGATTTTTTTTTACTCTAATTTAGTTTCCCATTAACAAATTAGAGACATAAAGTATATGTATATATAATACAAAAATAAAATTATTAAATCAGAAAAAAAAATATGAAAATACGTAAACACAAAAACAAAAATTAAACATAAAAGCAAAATTGTTGCACTGATTAATCTAGGTATAAGTTCTTAAATAAATAGACTTAATTTGTCCAGGAGATGCAAGGAAAATATCAAAACTATTACTATTATTATTGTAGTTTTCGCACATGTTAGATACTGGTGAATTTCTGAAAGTATTTTTACGGGCTGTTTTAATATAAAAGGTTTGATTTCCTAGTGACGAAAGCCTAGGAACCAAAAAGTTTAATTTTTCCAAAAGATATTGACAGTTCACAGTATTAGCCAAAACTTGACGTAAAAGAACAAGTGAGCTGCATTCCCTTCTAGCAACAAGGCTATTGAATGAATGCCTCGCTAATAGATGACGATGAGATGAACCAATGGCTGGATATACCCTATCAATTTTAAAACTTAATAATTGTAGGAAACGTCTTTGTAAAGCCTCATTACTATCAATATGCGTTTGATATTTGGGGCTCCATATTATAGACGCATACTCCAACTTGGAGCGAACAAATGCATAATATAAACTCTTTAAGGCCATTAGGTCTGTAAAGTCACGCGAGCATCTTGCGATAAAGCCGTATGTTAGTGAAGATATTAAATAACAAAGGACCTAGATTAGAACCCTGAGGCACGCCTGATGTAGCTAAATATTCTCTCGACTTATGGCCACTATATACCACAAATTGCTTTCTATTTGATAAGTACGAAGAAAATAAATTTATCATATTAGTAGATAATCCAATTTTTGACAATTTAGACAATAACAAGTTATGATCAAGTCTTTGAGAAGTCTGTATAGATAACATCTGTTTGTGCCGGTCATCAAAGTTCTGCGCTATTTCCTGAGTTATTTGTAAGAAATTCGTGACGACAGAACGTCCTTTCATAAAGCCATGTTGATGTACTGATAAATGCCCACTAACCGAAGAATACAGAAATCCTCGAAGAAGAATCTCAAACACCTTGGCAAAATTACAAATAATAGTGATTGGTCTAAAATTAGATATATCGAGACGATTCCCTTTCTTGTATATCGGACAGACCTTTGACATTTTCCATGTAGGTGGAACTGTACTTGTCTTTAAACAAATATTTATTAGGCTAGTTATTGGAGCAGAAAGAACATGAGCACAATCTTTAATAATAAATGATGGTATATGGTCTAGTCCGGTTGTCATCTTTTTCTTTAACTTTTTTTAAGGCCTGCAGTACATACTCTTCCTCAAATTCAGAAATGTTTATACAATCATTATTATTAATTGTATTGTCAGTAAATACAAATTAGATGGTAATAGAAAGGATGTACTAAAAAAATCAGCAAAAGAATTGACAATCTTCTCCGGTGAATCCTTGAGAATACCATTATATTCCATTTTATTGTTTATACCAGATATCCCCTTCTTACCGTTAACGTACGCCCAAAATTTTTGAAGATTATCTTTGATATCATTTTCTATTCTCTGAATATGCGACTTGTACGCCTGATCATATCATTTTTAACTTTTGTTCCAAGTCTTTAAATTCATTATATGCCTCAATGTTATTATTTCTCTTAAATTGACGATGATAGCGTGCTTTTCTTTTAATATCTTTAATAATAGTCGAATTAAACCAAGAGGGGTAATTTCTTTTTTTAGTATTGATATATCTAGGCACACATTTATCGAACACGCTATAAAGCTTGCCATAAAAATATGTGGATGCTTGTTCAGCATCATAAAAAGTTTCCAAAAACGTCCAGTCAATTGATGACATCATTTAATATAGACGTGGAAAGTCGGCTTTGCGAAAATTATAGCAGTTTTGGAAATTTTTATTTAAGTTCCTTTTTGGAAAAGACGCACTATTATGCAATATTAATGAAGGATGATGATTATCCTCCTGTACAAAATAATCATCAGCACCAAGAGACAATTGGTGTTGTAAAGTACGAGATCAAGAATATTTTTAGTCTGATCACTAAAATACTTATATTTGGTATTTTCTAAATGGTTTTCTTTTTTCCTTCAGTAATGTGACTGCTTCTTCCTTGCTTGAAAACATTAAAAATTCAAGGAATACTCACCATTGACATTTTTATATGAAACCACATTCACATAAAATATATAGAGGGGATCAGGTAGCAGATAAGCCAATTTGTGTTCCATCCTCATCTCTTTCAAGGATATGTCTAAATGTTCTTGTAGAGGTTTAGTAGAGTTGATAATATTCAAAAGAAGAGGACGCAATGCACTCAGTTTTTCTTTTCTTTCAACAAGATCTATAAATAAGGTACAACTATAATTTGAGAAATATTTTGTGAATTATGATATTTACCTTGTCCCAATTTTTTCTGTTCCTCAACTAATGATTTACATAGTTGGGCTAAGCTTTTACGTTGTGTCAATTCCCATTCTAATCTAGCTAAACGTAGACTATGCTTTTGCTCCCTATCATTAGCATCATACTAAAAAATATACATTATAAATTAAATATTATACATGTGTATCAAGTACTTACTGATAAAAATTTATTAGACAAAGATTCCGGTGCTTCTTGCATAAATTCTTCAAATGGTACCAGCTCAATATCTTCATCTTTAGACCTAAAATTTAAGAAATACAAAATGTGGCAATTAAAATATTTACTAGGTACTTACTTAAAAGCTAAACATTTGTTTGTTTCTGTCACCAAATGGTGCAATTCGTAAACTAAATTTTGATAGTTTAATTTAATGCTGTCACATTTTTGTTTCTCCGTCGATAAAGTTTCTTTTCCAAAAACATGTCTGATTTTATCTGTTCTGTTTAGCTTCTTAATGAAACACATCTTGATGAATATTTCAGTTTGTATATCTCGTAATTTTTTTGAAGAAGGCTAAAAATATATTAAAACTATAAGTATAGTTTAAACTTTTATAACTAATCCCCATCTTAGAGATGTCAACATAGTCCCACTAAGATTATATTTCTGTAATTTTATTATATAAGGAAGCTTTATTTTATGATGTCAGAAATAATATATTGCATACAGTCTATATATATATATTGATATGAAATACTACGTTGCTCTCATTTTGGGGTGAGTTCTATATAAAAAAAAATAATAAACATTACAAAAATAAAAAAAAACTAAATTAATAAATGTCCTTCTGTTCGCCTTTCACTCCAATCTTCTGCAATTATCTTATCTCCTACCTTGACCAATCACTTCTTCTAAATACCTCTTCTTAACCTGACTTCCTAATCTCCGTTTTCCAATTTATTAAACCTCTATACTCCTCCTTACGTTCTTTTACTATTCGTCCTTTCTGTTAGTCGCTTTCTTATTTAGCTCACCAAACTGAATTTATCTCTTATTTTATTATTTATTGTTTTTTTTAAATAAAATTTTGTAATTTAATCAGTGTATAAATATTTTTTTTATTTTCCATCTTTCTACATCCTCTTACAAAAACCATTACTTAATATTCTGACCAACAACCATTTTTTCTTTCTTATCAAAAATTTGACTTGTTTATCATTTTTTTTTTCAACTGTCCGTCTCTAAATTAAAAATTTTTTTGTTACTTGATTCACGAATAAAATTTTTTTAATCACTTTTGACAAACTTGCCATTTACTTTTAAATTATACAGCAAAATTTACTTTAATATTCTATCCAAATTTTAACTTTCTCTATTAAATTATTATACAAATAATAATCATTCATATTATAATAATGATATGATATTACAAATAAGATTTTTTTTTTATACTCCACAATTGTTGATTTTAAATACTTTATACACCAATTATTTTCAATAAATGCTTTAAAATTATACTTTTAATAATAAACTCTGTTTATAAAATTCAAAATTCACAAATATTTATATTATTCAAACTTTTTAACAAATAACTAATAATAAACTTATAAAAATGACTCATACAGAGTATTTCATTACAATATATATATTGTTAATCAAATTTATTTATTTTAATGAGATCAAATTGCATTTAAAAAAATTGGTAAATATAAATAAAAGAACGATTCACTTGAGGATCACTGATTTTTTTGAGTTAGATCAGACATTTGAAATGTATTTGACTCGGGCAATTTGAGCCACAATTAGTAGGAGGATCAGATCCAAAATGACCTGAATCACCTGGACCAAGCCGGAATGAGCTTAAATTATTAACCCTTTCACTGCGGGAACCGGATATATACGTAAAATAATTTTGTGTCCATACAACGGGAACCGGATAAATACGCGAGAACTTTTAGTGCATTCGCTGCTGGAACCGTATGAATCAGATATTGTTTACGGCTTGTGTGTTGCCTATAGATGGTAGTAAGTTATGTGGCGACAAAGTTTACAATATTTTTTATCAGGCACGCACTTTTATTTTTTATTCAACTTCTTAATCTTATGTTGTAATAAGTTGGTGGTAGGTTGATATCTTGTTAGATACGAATTGCCTTTGTTGTTATGCTATTACTGTATTTATGATTCAGAGGTTTCCTTCGCCGTATTTATGTGTTCTAAATTCTAAAATTAGATCGATTTGCTGCAGTTTGATAATTCAGTTCTGGAACGTTTACCGTAGTATAAAGTATTGTAGTATTCGAGGGTAATATGTGAATGTATTTAAAACTTTCTTTTTTTCTATTTTTTTAAAAATAAGTGCGTAGTTAAACTTGGTAAGTCAATGTTATCAGCAGGCATTGAGTGGTACTGCGACATTTCTAGATTTTCAGCGAAGTTTTTTCTTTAACTTTGACAATGATGGCTCACAATCGAAAATCTCTGACCGAGGCTGAACTATATGAAATTTTAACGAGAAGTGACAGTGAGGAGGAATTTATTCTACACGAATCTGATGCAGAAATTGATGAATCCGATGCAGAAATTAATGAATCTGACGTTGAACTGCAAAATTAAGAAATTGTAGCTTCCTCATCAACTATCAATCATAATGAAGAAATTGTGTGGCTTCTTCATCAACTGTCACTAAAAATAGACCTTCCATTTCAAAAGCTAAAAGACGTAAACGTCAAAATAAACCGTTATATAAATGGGAACAGGGAAATTTGCAACCAATCATTCATGATTTTGTATACGGCGAATCAGGGTGTCTAGATGAAAGATATCATTGTATTAAAAATTTTTAATTTGTCTTTATAGTTTTTACTTCATTTTTAGTTACATTATCTAATTTTTTTATTATTATATGACTTAATTATTATATGATAAAAATATTGTTTTTGTATATTCTGTAGTGTAGTTACTTATTATAATTTAAGTCCAAAATGTTATCCATAATCTCAAATGTGGTCTAATGGTGAGGTAGTAAATCTCAAAATCTTGTACCACAATATTTAATATAATCTTTGATAGATATATTATAATTTGTTTAGAATACTTTTAGTTATTTTATTATGATTATTAAATAAAAATATTTTTTTAAAATATTCTTTGAGTGTAGTTAGGTATTTTTATTTATTTTCAACGAAAATATCAACAAGTTAAATTCAGAATTGCCCCTATATAATTAATTGTAAATACGGCCCTGAATACAATATATTGATACACTGCGGGAACCGTATGCGTACGCGGCAGTACTTCTTCGAATGACTGCGGGAACCGTGTTAATCAACACCAGTGACAACAGCCGTACTGAAGACAAAATTGTTTTAAACGCTAGCCGCAGTGAAAAGGTTAAATGCATTGATGCACTGATTCAGCTTATGTCGCCTGAGTGAACAGAATGAGTCAGTGTAAGCAGAAATGAGCTAAAAGCAATAGGCTCATTTTGCATTGACAATGAAGCTACAAGAATAAGTTCTGTCTAATCCTTTTCTGTTTATTACATGATAAGCACTGAATTGAGCAGTTCTCAAGTGAATCTTTCCTTGAAATAAAATACGTAATATTTGAAATTGACATTAGTTTTTTTAAACAAGTCTTATACATGGGTGGTTAGCGATTTGAATGGTTAAATATAGTAATTACTTACATCATTTTGTTTTAAATCAAATACCTCTGTTAAGAGGATTCTTATGTCTCGGCACAGTTCAAAATATAAATTAGCATCTATTGATCCTTGTCTGACGGTTGATTCTTTTTCTTCAAATTGTACAACTTTCTGAAAAAATATTGCATATGTAGACTATTTTTTTTACGGATTTTAAATAATTTTACCTTGTATATATCACTATCTGCATCAGCTTCTGCATTCGCACTTTTGCGTTTTTTCTTAATATTTGTAGAACTCGAATCTTTAACCATTTTTCTATGTTTTTAATACTTCCAAGAAATAAATCCAGTCAAAGCATAAAGAGAAAGTTAGGTTATGTTATAATAATAAGAATAAGATGCTACGGTTTCTTTTTTATAGATGTAGGACTTTGATCATACAGGCCATACAACACATAAATATATAATGGTGTTATCAGGAGACAAATATTCCTTATTACGTGGATACTCGTTTTTTGAGATTATTTAGAGTAAAATGAAACTGCTATTTAAATCAAATAGGGGTTATTTATTGATAAAAAATTGCATTTATTTCGTAAAGCAAAGCCGTTTTTTAGCCACCACATTGGTTTAAAACATTTTTTAAACCGTGTTCAAACTGACGTCATTAATTAATAGATGGCTAAAATAGGTGTGTTCTTTTATTAAACAAAGTTCCATCTGTGATTGATGTCAATGACGTCACTGATTAATTTGTGGTGGAAGAATTTTGAGCTGAAAATAAGAACGCAACCAAGTAATTTGACGTTTGACATTTAAATTGCTTGTGTTTATTTTATTTGAGCATCGAATATATGTACTGTGATTTGAGTATGGAGTATTTATTACTTTCAAAGTCATTGTTGCATTCATCTTCTTCGGAATATATTATTAACTTCCTCGTATGTTTCTTTATCTACCTGGGCATTAAAATAAAGTCCATTATAATTTAAATTAATATTAAATATTTCTCCTGCAGGCAGCATATTGTATAATAGAAAAAAACCGTGTGTGTAAACTTGTAAACAAAAGCTCAAAAGTTGTTTATTCTCCCACCCCCTCCATTCATCCATCACATCCATCGGCTTCTAAAGTCGATGGATGCGCTGGCTCATTGGTGGACTCAGCGGTGGAAAAAAGAACGTTTGACACACTTCAATCGGTCTTTCATGGCTTAATTTACGAACAGTTTGGTGCAAGCGATGGACACAGCGCTGAATAAAAGAACACACCTAATGCTGTTTTCAAAATGCAATCTGTCACCTGCCACATATCATATGATGTGACTAAATAAATTTTCTAAATTGATAGGAGAAAGAAGTTGATTTTTAAAAAATGGATTTTGATTTTTTAATGATTGTTAATCAGATGCAGGAAGACAGCGGCTTTGATTAAAAATTGGAGTGATTTTCATTCATCGCAATCTGAAACTTCTACAATTTTATTTGCCGAGGTTTTTAGACAAGAACACATTAGAAATTTTACTGAATAAAACATTGAATATTTTTTTAAAATTCTTCTTTGCGATCCTGCTGTCCTTGTTTCTGAATATCCACTAATTCTCTTAGGACCTTGTTCTTTTCTGTAGATGGTTTAATTGACTTGTAACTGTTAAATCTACCTTCAGTTTCTTTTTCTGTTCTGTTTTTAATACTGATATTAGGTTGTTTTAATGTACTGCAACTGGGGATCCCCGAATTTTTTGACTCAATTGTTTTAATACCAAGAAGTGCATTGGCTTTATGCTTGTCTCCAAATATATCATCTAATTCTTCATAATATGTTGGTTTTTTTATTGAACCAGCCCCTGTTTTTTATACTGTCATTGTATTTTATATACCCAGTTTGAAAATTGGCAAATTTTTGTCTGGTTTTCTCTCTATCGACATTAAATCCTTTGTCCTTCAAATCCTTGCAAATTTGTTCCCAAATAATATTTTTTGTTTTTTTTGTCCATAAACTTAATTCTAACAGACATGCCGTTGCTTGACGATCCTTTTCCGTCGGATTTTTTTGACTTTTCCAAAGTTCTATTGGAACCAACCATAGATAAAACAAAAATTCTCAAAACAAAACAGAACATACGAATCTCTTATAGTGTCAACTGCCAACCGTTATTGAACCATATGCCTCCGACTGGTTTAAATAATCTAGCTTTGGTTTAAAATATTTCGTAATTGACGTCACCGTCGCATCGCTAAAATGTAAACGGTTTAAAAAAGTAGGAAATATTTTAAACCAATCCTTCGCTAAAAAATACCTCAAAATTATTTGTTTGGAATATTTGTCTCTCGATATGAAATATCCATAGAGATAGGATATGGTTAGAGAGAGCATGAAAGAGATAAACTTATGGCGTTGCCTGAATAAAGACAACGCTTATGGCTATTCAATGGGCGCATTCAGCAGACAAAACAGTTGTTGCTACCGGTGGGAAGCGGTAGCGAAATTCTGCTGGGCACACCGCTAGATGATTTAACATTTGACACTAAAGTGACAGTTACTTTTTGATGACAGTTTTCTTTTTTCGGCAATTTGCATCTATATTTAATTGATAAGGATCTAATGGATTTTAATTTGATAGGGGAAATTGTAAATGATTTTAGCACAACCACTGGGACCCAATTCTCATGAGAATTTAAGAAATTAGAGTGTGAATTGTACGTATTTGACGTATTTTGTGGGAATTGAAATTGAACATTATTGTTTTTTTGTTGTTACCGCCATAAATATTGTTAAAATGAATAATTTTTTACTTCAAGCTATCGTTTTAGATAATTTAGAAAGTTGTTTAGACAGCATTTTCGTCTATACAAACAAGCCTTTGACGATCTAATGGAGTATATTGAGCTTTTTCTGCTACCAACAATCAGAGTTGGAGATTAACCAAGAGAAAAAGTTTTAGTAGGTGAACGAAGAGTAGGAAGCCCTAGTTCCTAGTCTGCGTCGTTGTGTCGTTTAATTAACACAAATTTTATTTGGTTCTGAGATTTAATTAATGCTTGAATACATATATTTTTCTTTTTAAAATACAATATAAAAAAAAACGACATATAAAAATTTCGTATCTATCATCTCGACATATAACAAAACTTCAACTCTTTATTTTTTCGCTATCTTAATTTTTATTAAAAGGTTTTTGGCTAGCCACAATAGCTAGCCAAGAAAGATAGTAACAAGTATAATAAGTATAATTTCAACAAGTAAAATTATAAAATATATTATAAGGAAGAGAATTCTTTCCTCTAAGAAGTTCCTTATCATTTTCTAAGAATTCTACAAGGATTTTTTTTGCGCTTCACTCACGAAATTTCGTTTGGCCATCGCAAATAAAAAATGAACAAAAATAACAAATAACCCATGGTCAATAATAAACGATAATGCACAATAATAGGATAATAACTATGTAAATTGTTTCAATTTGTTTCCTCAAAAATGTAAAATGTCAAACATATGGTATCAACGGCAACTGATATTCATTTCTGCGAACGTATTAAAATAATATTTGAGCACAGAACTAATAGTTCTGAGTATTTGATTGGTTGAGTTCATGAAATACTTGGATTTAGTAAAGACATACGTCACTTTTTTTAATTCACTAGAATTTCAGTTCAGACTTATTCAAGAATAGGACTGGCGATTCTCAAGAGAATTTTTTTTGGGGAATCAATTCTCTGGAGAATTAATTCCTACGATTTCAAGAATTGGGTCCCTGGAAATCCTTGAAAACAACGAAAGAAGAAATTTGTCCAAAAATGAAGGTTTTTATGAAATAACAGTTCTATTGTACATGGATGATTTGTTTAAGGAACATTTTAGAATGTCTCGGGCAGCTTTTGAAGTAATTAAAATTAATTGAAATGAGAAAAATACCATTTCGAAACCTTGCATGATTTTCAAAGGTTCCTTCAACATCGTAAAACTGTTCATTAAATTCATATGTTATTAAATAATACTCCATTTCTTTCTCCATATTTGACATGTTCACAACTCCCAACACGTTGTAAAAAGTGAGCGTACTTTTTTCTCGCTACAAAAAATGGCGACCGCTCCACAACATGTTGGCGGTGAGCGCTTGTGCCAGCAGAAAAATCATAAACTGTTGCACAACTGTTCTCTCTGCTGAATGCGCCCAATGTAACGCCGATGTTCACAACATCTCGACTCGAAAAGCGCCGTTTGTTTTGGGGTGCTAAGTTTGCAACCTTGTAAAAGTTACGGAACCTTCTTTTTTTCTCATTTGTTTAAGTTTTCCATTGTAATTTGTTTAAAAAAATTTCAAAAGTCCTGTAAATTGGTACGGTGCATGGGAAAACAGTTTAACGTCTTCATGTAGATTTGCAACCATTTCCTACAAACGGATCATTTATTTATCCAACTTTTTTCTTCGATGCTGCCATTTTTGATACACACAAGCATCGAAATAATTACAAAAGTTTTTTATCTTGGTTGCGAATAAAGATACTATATGTTATTTAATAACCAGGAGGAGTAATTCAATAAACCTTACTTACACCACTAAAAGTTACTAGATTTTATATTATAAAGGGCGTGTTCCGAAATCAGAAATTGTCGTGTTCACATTCTAGGAAATAAATAACAATTACTGCGATCATGGATTTTTAAGGATTTTAACTTATTAAATTTTGGAAATATTTTATTTTAATTGGAAAAAGATTTTATCTTTTAGATACATTACAAGGGTTGTTTTGCAAAAGAAGTGATTTATCTTATTTCTTAATAAATAGTTCAAATTAATATAGGAATTAATGGGATGTTTTTTAATTTAAATGAAAGAAGTTTTTATGTAAAATATGGCAATTAATCTTATTTTTAACTGTCTAAACAAACACGAATTAACTTTAATTAAAATTTTAATAAACCTTCCTTTATGTATATAAGAAACAAAATTAAAATTATAACATATGCAAATACAACAAAATACTTATATTTATATTAATCTACATCAGAAGATTCAGATTCATCCGAGCTTCCAGTGTTGGCAGATATTATTAATGGCTCTATCATGTCATCCATTAATCCATCAAGTGTAGACATTTAATTCACAGTGGTATGGTGGAAACCGTAACACAACTTTATTGGCTTCTTTTGCCATTTCATCGACAACATACAAATTATGTTTACCTTCATGTTGCCGAATTAGGTGCAAAAGTTCACACTGCTTCATATTTATATCGAATGCAATATTTTTAGTTTGTAACCACTTCTGCATTTCAGCTTTTCTTGATGACGAGGTAGGGATTTTTTCAACTTTTCGGCTGTCATATGATGCATTAACCATCACAATCACAGCATCATTAAGTAACTGTCAAAAAAGGAGAAAACCAATTCTCGAATACTTCAGAATTCATCTCTTCATGGTAATCTCCTGTCTTTTTGCTTTCAAAAACCAATTATTCATTTTCGACAAAGCCGGAACCAACATGTAAAATAATAAGACGTCTTCCCTTTCCTGTAGGGTTTTTCAGGCCCGCGGTTAAACCTTCAGTAAATGCTAGACGTCTACTGCTTACACTTTGGTAGACCCATGTTTTTCCCTTGCTATGTCCTTCGTTAGTCCAAGATTTATCTAAGTAAATGATTGGCCTGTTTTCATTTGTATATTTTTATGAATCTTAAATATGTCAACCTCCATCTACATATATCATCACATTCTATTAATATACTTTGACGATTTCTTTTCAAATATCTAAAAAATATATATAATAAATAAACACCAGGTACATTAACTCTTCAAAGTTACAAACTTACTTGTTTCAAGAAAGTATATAAAGATGACCGAGATATTTATGGCAAATCTAAACGTTTCTTCAAAGCTTGCAAAATTTTGTTCAATGTAGGTAACTCATTTTTAAAAAAGAAATCATGTACTATTCTCCGAACAGCATTTTTAAACCCCTCATCAAATGTTTTTAGAAGTCCTGGTATTCCTCCAATATTTTTTGGACTAGATATTGTTCCACTACTGCGGTATTCTTTTATTACTCGGTAAGTTGTTGACTTTCAACCCCTGTAAGAAAAATGTTAAGCGCTAATGCAATTTTTAATTAGAAAGTAATAAATATAACCTACCGGCGACCTTAGAAATTTTGGATTTAACATCAACAATTTTGATTTTTAGTTTATCATTCAATACTTGTTTGTACATATTTAGTATGCACTGTTTTTCTTACTAACTTAAATGGCCTAAACTTAGCCGTTTTCGTTGTTTTGGTGGACAACGCGAGTGACTGCTACCAGTAGGAGTAGAGGGATAAGGATCCATAATCGCAGAAATTGCTTACTGAGTTCTGAAAAGAACTATTTTTTTTAACGAAAACTAACTAAAACTGATGAAATAACAAGAGGACAAAAGCAATAATAGAACTAAAAATAATAATAAATTATAAAATGTCAAAACTGTCAAAGTCAATTATCAGCTGATGATAATGCTAAAATTTGCTGTGTGAAACTGGCTGCAAACTGACCAATGAGAAGCCTACAGAATTGCCAACTTAAATTCAAATCGCTCCTCCTGGTTATTAAATAGACCATAGCGATCTCAATGAATTTGTAACTTTGCAACCTTGTACGAAAAACGGAAACAATTTATTCACTAATAATCACTTTTTGCATTTTTACAACTGCTGAAATATTTGCAAAAGTGCTGCAAATTAAAGTTATAAGTACAACTAATATTTTACGTGACACAAGAAATTTGCAACCGTCATTTTTTAACGGAACATTTTTTTATTAAATATTTTTGTTTTGTTTTTTGATAATTTGGCCATAAATTGTAAAAAAAATTGCAAATATAAGTTTAAGATATTCGAATATTGTTCTATACTCTATACTCATTAATTTGCAATATTTTCTGTAATCCGGAAACACACTTTTCCTAATATTTAGACGTATTATGACGTAAAGTACGAGTGAAGGGAGATTTGTATAAATAAAATACGCGTGGCTTTCGTCTCCATAACAACGACGAAAAGGTAGCTACTTCGTATTCTATTCTAGGCGAGTAGGTACTGAAGTGTTTGTTTATTTTAAAAACTTTCACCATAGATTACAATTGCTTAGTTTGCGGTGAAAATTGTTGAATAAATTTTACATAATTCTCCCAGGATTTTACATACAGCTTATTGATAAATTCAATTTTTATTCAAATCATCCTATTATTAGCTAAAACAAATAAAACAATTATAAGAATTTCTGCAAGTCCTAGCCTGCGTCGTCGTGCTCGAAAAATCGCGCGTCTTATATAAGGACCTTATATCCACTTATACCTTCATATCCTTTTTTTGTTAAATTCACAATGTTCCGGATTATAAAAAATATAGTACTGCCACCAATTGACAGACTTGCAGGATATTTGCTTTTTTGGGAGAGTACAAATACGAAATTATTTTTGTTTTCGATTTTATCCTCATTTACTTGCTGCGTTATGAAAAAACATATTTTTCGCTTGACGCAATTGAAACAATTCTTAAGAAAATTATTTTAGTTATTTTGTCGAATTTGCAGAACTTTTGGATGAGAAACAATTTATTTTTTTGATAAAACAAACATTTCCGCTTGGTTCAAATGGTTGCAAATTTTTAAAAGGATATATACCGCTATTCTTTTTAGCTTCGAAAGTTTGCAGAACTTTTGCTTTTTTTTGGTAGGGTGGAAATACGCAATGTTTTTTTTTGATTTTATACTCATTTCCGTGTTACAGGTGAGGTTGCAAATTAATAAAAACATTGTTATTAGGAATATCTTCTTTTGCAACCCTAATTAAAAACTTTTGGAATTATTCCGAAACTTACTTTAATAAAAAAATCCAATTTTATGAAAAAAAAATATTTTCCGTTTGAAGCATGAGGTTGCAAATTAAAACACTTTTTCAGAAAATTATTTTAGTTATTTCTTCGAGTTTGCAGAACTTTTAAAATTTTCATGGAAGAATTAGGATGAAAAACATATTATTTTTGATAAAACAAACATTTCCGTTTTGTTTAAATGGTCGCAAATTTTTTAGAAGATGTAAATTGCTATTTTTCAAAACTTTGAAAGTTTGCAGAACTTTTGCAAATTTCTCCGCTCTGATATTGCAAAAATTCATTAAATCCCGATTTTCAACATCTTCCGTTCAGAAAAAAGGGTTGTAAAATCAGACTTGGTATCATTCGAATGTACTCTTCACTTTATTAAAGTTTTAAAACTTTTGTAATTATTGTTAAGTTTTTGGCATATTCTGTCTATTTCTACTGGCCTAGTAGTAAAAAATGTAAAACAATGCACTTTTCTTTGTCTGCGAAAAATATTTCTGACTCTTCCCTTGATTACCACCAAGACACAACTACTGAAATGTTTGAAGACTGGTTAAAAGTCAATTACTTCCTAATATTCCTATTAATAGTATAATTGTTATGGACAATGCAAGTTATCACAGCAGACAACTAAATAAAGTTCCTTGTTTAAAAGATAGAAAAGCAGTCATGCAAGAATTTATGCACACTCATAACTTGTATTTTGAAGATAATTATAATATAAATTTCAGTTATTAGAGGTAACAAAAAGTTTTTCAGTAAAAAAAGAATATTTCTGCGATAATTATGCATAAGGTGTTACGTCTTCCGCCATATTACTGTGTTTTCAATCCCATTGAACGGCATGTGGCGGCAGCATAAATCTGGAGTCAGACGAAATAATATTTCACCCACCTTGAACGCCTCTGTGCTTCAACTAATTGATAGTGAAGTTAAAAAAATTGATGCAAATAGTTGGAAAAATTCTGTAACTCATATTCTCAAAGTGGAGGACTCCTACCTACATATAGACAATATTTATAAAAAAGTTATTATTAATGTAGATGACGAGAGTGATAGTGATACTGAGCTTATAGACATTTAAGATTATTAATCAATTAATTAAAGATAGTTTTTATAAATTTTTAGTTATTAGTTTTTCTATTTTTAAATAAATAAATTAAATAAACCTAAAATCGTTTTTCAATTTCACTACTACAAAAAAGAAGGATCTGCACAGACCATCAACCTATTTTACGACAGATCATTATAGACAATCCGCTTAAGCTGCTCAAGTCATTCTACTATATCTTTGAATAAACTTTACATAAGAAATGACTGCATATCTCTCTTATATTCAGCAGCAGCAGGAGCAGCAAAATGATTAGCATATGCAACACCATATATGTAGTAAAAATAGAGATGTAGCATTTACTTAATCACAAAATGATTATTTGTTTATTTAATATAATATATTAAAAATAACAAAAAAGTTTTATAACCTATAACCCTAATCTTAAATTAGCTATCAATATTTTAATATTTTAACAACCAGTAGCTTTTTTAAATCTTGCAGAGACGTCTTTCCAATTTGCAATATCAAAAATGGCATTTACATAGTCAGCTCTAACATTTTTGTATTGTAAATAATAAGCATGCTCCCAAACATCAATACCGAATAGGGGTATTAATCCTGTAGTGGCTTGTAAAGGATCTTGATTAGCACATGTGATAATTTTAAGTTTCTCTGAAAAAACAATTTAAAATGTACAACATTCAAAAATTTGGATTTTAATTTTAATTAATTTGGGCATAATGCCAAATTCTAAATATGCTGCATTACATAATTATAATTTATTTTTTTTTAACATTTATTTGAAAGCATTAATATTCTTACTTGAATTAGTACAATAAGCGAGCCATCCCCAGCCAGAACCCTGAATAGCAATAGTTATAGATGAGAGTTGCTTTTTTAAATTATCCAATCCCCCAAAAGATTCGTTAATAGCCGAGCTTAATTCTGCACTAGGTTCACTTTTGTTCGGACTCAAATTCTGCCAAAATATTGAATGATTTAAATGACCACCACCATTGAATTTAAGTGCCGGGCCCAACGAAATTATTGTACTAAAAAAAATCAATTCATTAACCATATATATTTTATATATAACTTGTGTATCTACCTGACATCTCCTTTTTCAGTAGCAGAACGTAATTTATCTTCAGCAGTGTTTAAATTAACTATATAAGTGTTGTGATGTTTTGTATGATGAATATTCATAATATCTCTTGAAATAATCGGTTCTAAAGCGGCATAATCATATGGGAGATCGGGAAGGGTATGTTTACCGCGAATTTGGCTAAATATAAGTGAACTGGTGAGCATTTAAAAGATTTTTTTAATTTATTACTTACCGGACTGCTGTTTTTGAGATTTGTCTTAAGGTGAACATGTTACTTAAATTTATAAAAAAAAAATAATTTTTTTAATAAAATATCGACTTTGACACTGACATCTGATAACAAGGTCAAATGTGTCATAAGAAAATAAATTTCTTCTTTTTTTAAATCTAGTAAAAGGGAAAAATCGCGTACAGCGAGAGGGCACTGAAAATGACAAAATGTCGGATTGAGGTGTGAACAACAAATATTCTAATACCACTTACTCATTAATGATTTTTCCTCGAGACTAACTACTCAAACCAGGTTTAGCAAAATAATGACGTCATAGTTAAGGAGTGGTTAACTTTTCGAATTATGACAAGCTAGCGCGCATGACGACATTTTACCAGCTGATTGAGACTTGACTTCTTCAGTGAACTCCCTATTAATTATATCATTTTCTTCCACATCCAGCTCTGTTACATTTTATTGTGGTCTTCTTGTATTTAAGAAATCATATCATGAGGACCAACAGGTGGACCAGTGCCACTTTTTATCCTGTTATCGATATATCCAATACGGAATTCATCATCTATAATAAACAATGTTTGGATGAAAGGATTTTTAATGAATTGCCTCGATTCCTTCACTATCAATAATCCTAAACAACGTTTCATTTACATAAACTTCGTATGTATCCATTCATTAATATTTTATAAATAAAAGTAAAACCTAATAAAATCAGTAAAACACAGCACTAATGACATCTGACAACATAACTACTCTGAAAACTACCTCAGCCAGATGGTTTGAGAAGTTGGTTAAGTATGACGTCATAGTTTGGAATACGCATCGAGGAAATTTGAATGGTTAACTTTTGAGTAACCTGGTTTGAGTGGTTAGCCTCGAGGAAAAATCATTATTGTGATTTGCATGCTCTAACTGCATTTCGTCTTCATTAGATTTTCGCCTAAGCCTGAAACGTTGTTTGTTCAGATAACACTTACGGGTAGCCACAGCGTATTAAAGGTTTGGTCTTGTCAAATGTCAAAAATGTTTATTTAATGTAAAGAAAATAATATTTTATCTTTATCTTTGTTTGCTGTTCGCCATATTGTTTATTGTTTCATATATGTGCTTTTGTTGTTGTGTTCTGAGTGTATTTTTTAAAACTTTTTTATTCGCCGTTTGAACATTTATAGTAGTTATAGGACATTCAAAGTAGTTATTTAGTGAATATATTTTATGTACAATGTCTGTTAATACGGGGAAAAATTGCATGGTTCCTTTTTGTATCAATATAGTAAATTTACAGGGTGTGCATTATTACGCCGTTTAATGTATTATGTATGAAATAAATGTGGTAAATTACAATTTTTAAATTAATTAATAATAATGTATTATGTACGAAATAAATATACTTATGTGTTTTTACCATTCTTTCTCAACAAGTTTCGAACACTTATTTAATTTCATTTTACCTTTATACGAAAATTGAAAATTTCGCGGTTCGTTTTAAAAAAAGTTTCACACTGCGCAGCCTCACCAACCCTCTACGCGATGTTCAATTTGGCACGCTGTATTTTATTGTGTTAGCAATCTCCTTTACATCTGTGGCTTTACACCACATACATAAAAAGAATACACACTAAATACCTATGCTTTCAATATAAATCTGTCATTATGAACACAATGGCCTTGAAAACTGAATAAACTTCATCGCGTATTCCAAGTCTAGCTCAAATTGTATGGTCTAAAGAACTATATGATATTCGGCCACACAACATTGAAGTTGTCGTGACGTCACAAAAGGCCTCTTCGATATCGAACAGTAGCTGAAGAACAAATGAGGCCACCGTTCGAGAGAGAAGAATACGCGCGGCATTCCAGAGTCAGTTGAGTTTTTTAAAAAGGGAGGAGACGCAGCGTTGCTTTGACTTTATTATTGAAAATTGTGTTGTTTTATTGTTCCTAAAAAAATGGATGATTACGTTATTATCGACATGACTGGTGGCTGCCATTAGCCGACCCATCGGTCGACGAAGAACCATCAACCACATCCACGCAGCTGGACGAAGCTCCCAGTTGGCTCTTCGAACCTCTGGATTATAAGACCCAGTCGCAACCCTACTTAGGAAGACAAAGTGAAATAGCAGGGACCCTTAGCCCAATGAAATAAGTGTTATGGAGTGGGATTCTACATAATTTGAAAATTTTCGGTTCCGGTCCGTTTCACGTTTTATAAAAATCATATCGGTCCGGTTCGGTTTTTTTGGTCTTTTTCGACAAAACACTTTTTTTTTGAAAAATTTCTGATAGTCTTTAGTTCAGTTAGTTACTTATTAGTATTATACATTTGCAGTCCCAGTACGTGACAGGTATCGTAGCTCATTTTTTATTGCAGATTTTATTCAATTATTCATCGAATCAAAGTGATTAGCAACATGTTAAAAAAAATCGGTTATGTCGCCCCAAAACTTTCCCGACGAGTATCCACTAATACTTTTTCAGATACTTAATGTTTTTTATTGCAATTTTTGACATTTTTTATTTTTGACAGGTGACAGTTGGAGAAATAACTTTAAGAGGGGCGTCGAAACGGGCTGTCACGATTTCAGTTGGCAATACTGAAATTGACGAGAAAAATTGACGATTTTGTAGAATACAAATCTCGAGAACGAAAGTTTTGTTTGTAGAAATATTTATACCTATAATAGCTTACACATTGGAATAGGACATCTCCTTTTTTGAACTAAATCTAAGCAGTAATAAAGAAGATATCAATCATTTAGTGAAGGTGTGTTTTTGACATTTTTGACAATTTGTGATCACCAATTTTAACGTGAAAAGGAGATGTCCTAAATGAGGCATCCAGTATTAATTTCTGAAAATATTAAATCTCAAAAATTTATATTTCTCGAGATTTGTATCCTAGAAAAAAAAACTTATGCAACTTGCGGTACACAAGTTCAGGCATTTTCTGCGTGAAAAGTGGCGCTTTTTGGTTAGCATTTTTAACAATTTATACAACCAAGATTACAAATGAAATTTATTAAAAATATGACCTGTTATTGTCATTATCAGCTGACTGTTTTGTTAGGTTATAGAATCATGTCGTTTATTTTGCAACATATTTTAAACTTTTTAAACAAAACAAATTGGAATTAACTAAAACCAGTTCTTCAGGTTCAAGCATTTTTATTAAGTTGAATCGTGCGAATTAAAACAAACGTGATCAAAATACGTTTTGACAAGTGGGACTTTGGTGATTGTTACAGTAATCTTATGAAAATGTGCAGTTCAAATAATAATAATACATATTGTGATGTGTATTGTGTAGTGTATAAAAATCGACTCTTACTAATAAACTACAGAAGAGGTGTTTCTTACTACATTACTAGAAAAATCTTATCTTTTAGACAATATGTATTGGCGATCTTATATTAACATTTGGCATAATTTCCTTGAATTTTTCATCATATACTTATTACATTAAATATGTCACCAAGGAGAAAGAGAACAACGAACCTTTATATGCTCGTATCAGATGCATTAAAAATTAGTGTTCGTAGTTTTAAGCGAATAAAACAAGAAAGTACTACGGTAACAGAAATTGTAATGAATGTCCAGTCGCACAATGTACTCAAAAGAAAGACTGATAATATAAGTGATTTTAAATTCGGGTATAACTCGCAACAGTACTGAGCAGCCCTGTCACTGGTATTTCACTTCTGCCTACTTATTTTGTATGAATATGTGAACGTAAAACTCAAAAACGCCGAAAAAGACTGTAATAAAGGTAATTAGTGATACAAATCTTATATTAATTGTTAAAATAAATATTTTGTATATACTGAAAAGAAATAAAAGATTGGTTTGAAGTTAATTATTAAATTTATTTTTTTACAAATACTAATTTTACAATCATGCTAATGTTATGAAAAATATATACAATAAAATAGTAACAATATTTCAAAATATGAACAAGAAAGTGATTAAGGGAATTTATGATCCAATACTAAAAATCTGAAAGATACTAAAAGAACTTTGTATTAATAAAATTGAATTTTCTGGATCAAAATGCATAAATAAAGTTTGTTTAAAAAACTAAAAAAAATCTAATTTTTTGTCAAAACTTTTTACATTTTTGACTTTAACTTCTACAAATAATAATTTAAAATTATGAAAAAAAATTATTTGTTTTATACTTTTTGATAAAACAAAATTACAAAAATTAAAAAAAAACATTTTTTGAAAGGTGAGAATCCCATTTTAATATCTTTAATGTTTTTAAAGTTATTCAATTTAGTTTAAAATCGTAATACAATTTAAAATTTTTTTTTAAAAATCCTACAATTTTTTTAATAAAATTTTGAAAAAAAAAATCGTAATTATATAAAGTTTTTCTTACAAATTTAATAGTATTTTTTTTATTTTAATATTAAAATTTACCTAAACAAAAAAATAATTTAATAGGATAAAAATATTTAAAAATTAAAAATTTGACACAGACAGACATCATGCTAAAAATGGTATAAATGGATTCAGGTGACCTCAAAACGTAAAGATCCGTTAAAATCTGGGTATGGCTAAAAAATCATGATTACAATACTTTCCTTCGATAAAACTTTGTTGGGTTCGGCAATTAATAAAAGTTCCAATTAGAAATTAAATGAAATAAAATTGAAAAGGACTTTATATTATTTGTTAGTCTCAAAAACCTGTTAATTTTTTTTATTGTTAATTGTATACATTAATGGAAATTTGTTACAAATATTATTTATTGACATAATAAAAAACAGTTAAGTTGAAATAAATAAACAGTTAAAATAATACTTAATTTTTAGATGACTTAATAAATTACATAAGGCATCAAACACTTTTGGATCGGGTAAACCTGTATTATCGTTATTATCTTTTATAAAATCATAATCAAAATGTAGTCGTATGTTTTGTTGAATATTTCCAAGTTAGTTGTTTTTAAACAGTAATTTTGTTTTTGACTTAAGAATTTCCTTAAGATATGTTGGTTCTTTCAAAGTTTATGGAACTTCTGCATCTTGTACATCTTCACTCGTTAAACAATAACTAAAAGACAAAATACAACAATAAAGTCCATTCATTTAGTTTACACCGATATTCAATTAAGAACTGAAATAAGCTGCAAACTACTTATTCTCGTTTATTTTTTCTTGTTCAAAATGAGACAGGCAGTGAGAGGCTTCTATTAGGTCATGTCTGAACTCTACCTCTTAATTGAATATCGGTATAAACTAAATGAATGGACTTAACCAATTTTCATTGATTTGGTAACATTACTTACGAAGTACTTGGTTGTTTATCATCTGATATTAAGGATTCATTCTCCTTTTCTTAATTGATGAAGTAGCTGCTGTCTTAGATTCAATACTTTCAGATGGCCCTGCTACCTCTGAGTTCAAAGCAGAGACGAAACTGTCATCAAAATTTTTTATCTTTGCAGTTCGTTTACTAAAAAGAAACATAATTATTAAAAATAATAAATAATCATCTTTTTTCATGTCTAATTAATGTAATGTTTTGTTTATGTATCAATAATAGTATTTGAATACCTTATTGGGTTAATCCAAGTTTTTCTCTCAGCTGTTTTTGTTGCAAACGCAAAAAACTTACATGTCTTTTATTCACTTATGTTTACATTACAATCAGGAACAAAACACATAGCCATATTTACACCAGTTCGAAAATCTGAAACAAAAGTAAAATAGTCAAAACGCAATTACAAAAAATATGAAGATAAAGTCGATAAATTAATAATTCACAATTATTTCTCTAAAATACAACTGCTAATTCTTATACATAACCTCAAACTACAAATGAAAATATATCTTACCGTTCTCTTTCATTTGTGTCTTGCTTGAGAAATATGCCAAACCCGAAAGTCGAGTCGATAGTCGAAACAAAAATTCACTTGGAACAAATTAAAATAAGCAGGTAGTCTGGAGTCTGGTCAAACAAAAACAAAATAACATCTGTTTCGTGGTCGACCTTGGGTTGAAGTGGGTATCAGATCGGAAAATACGAAAATTCTCAAAATATATTTTAACTGAGAAATTAATATTTTAATACTGCTAGCGCCACCTGGTACACAGAAGATTAAATAATTTTAATAATTTCGTCTTTCTGTTGGTATATATGAAACACAGTGCACCTCTTTTATTATTGCTGAAAGACAGTGATAGACTGATGAGACTGACAACTCGAGTAACACAACAGAACTTTGATTTTGCACATGGTGCTTGGAATTTTAGTGTTGTCAGTTTGGTGTACCTGTTAAGATCCCCCTCTTAACTGTTCTAAATAGAGTTTTTCAATGGCTTTCAAACGACATATTGCATGTCCAATTCCGTGACATATTGCATCTGTCATTTTTTGATAGTAATACTTCCGTTTGACAGATCTCGTACAAAGACTAATGGTTTCTTCAGACAGATGACCCAAACCCATATACCAAATTTCAGCTCAATCGGATTAATACTTCTTCAGATATTTAATGCTGAAGTTTTAAATTTTGACATTTTTTAATTTTTGACAGGTGACAGTTGAAGAAATAATTTTGACTGTTCTGAATAGAGTTTTTCTTGGGCTTTGCAATGATTAGAGAGTTGAAGTATAACGTCATAAGTAAAGAGATTTACGCACGTAGAGACAGCGTACACTCTTGTTACGTACGTAATATGATCTTTTAATTTTAGTGTTGAAGTACGAACGCATAGTTTCACACGTGACCGCCGGGAGACGCCGTTGTCGTTCGTAAAATATCTAACCCTACTTAGCCATAATTAGTTTTTGATTTGTTTCTATCTTGTATTATTATTTCATTGTTTATATATTGTATTATTATTTCATTGTTTATATCTTGTATTATTTAATTATGTGTGACAAAGGCCCTCGATTCCGATTTTCGGAAGATTTTTTCAGCTCTGTTTCCCAAATTGTCATTAAATACATATGTAACAGTATTGCATCATCAATATCATCATCATCGGAATCTAGTACAGTAGCCTTTAAAATATCCATCCTGTAAAAAAAACAGGTGAGATGGCTATTTTTTGGGAAAGCCTATTTATAACAACGCGATTTCTTTTCTTACCTGGATAATTGTTAAGTTTTTTTTTTAATCCAAAAATACAAACACCAAAAATTAATGAGCTAAAAAAATATACAAAAAAAATTATAACCCAAATCAAACAAATTTGTGGTTAGGAGTTCACTCAAATTTGCTGTAGTATTTGCCGTCAAATGACAAAAATTGCAATTCGTTACTCTTCGGCCCCACTCGTTTCAAGTACGTCGTTAGATTCACGTTCCGTAAAAGGACGCAAGTCTACGTATATCCGTAAAGTAAATTCGGATGTAGCCGTGAGAAATTGAAAACTGCGCATGCTCAGACTTGGAATCGTGCGTTTACGTTCACGTAGAAGCTAGCAAGCACTTCAACTCTCAATTGCATGTCCAATTCCGTGACATATTGCATCTGTCATTTTTTGATAGTGATACTTCCGTTTGACAGATGTCGTATAAAAACTAATGGGTTCTTCCGACGGGTAACCCAAACCTCTATACCAAATTTCAGCTCAATCGGATTAAACGTGTGGCCTCTATCGTGGAAAAATACACACACACATACACAGACACATACTACACACACATACACACAGACAGACAGACTTCCATCTGGAAATGGTCTTAATCGTCTCAGGGGACCCGAAAATGGATATTTCCATTTTTATCTCGAATTTTTTTTTAGCTCGTTCACAATAGTTTCCCTTCTAGGAGGTGGGTCGGGAAAGTAAAATCGGCTGTCTCACCCCAGAACTTTTCCGGCTCTTTGGTGAAGAATAGGATTATTTTAATTAAAATATACAAAATTCCTGAATGGGAAAGTAAAATGCTGTAAAAATGAAGTAAATTGTTGAAAAAGAAAAATGGACAAAAATTGCAAAAATGCGCCAAAATTAATTAAAATGGAAAAATGAAAAAATAACGAATTATTTTCAAAAAAATTGTTAAAAATCATAAAGAATTGCGAAATTTCAGCAAAAATTAGAACTATAATAAAACAAAGAGTGAAAATGGGCAAAAATCAAAAATCTTATTACAACTTGTAAAAATTGGAAAAGAGGCAAAGATGCAGAAAAAGACAAAAAGCAAACAAACGAAAAATAACTTAAAATAATGCAAAAAAGAAAAAGAGGCCTATAAAGGCAAGAAAAGGAAAAAAGGGTAAAACAAAAATCAAGAGTACAAAATAAGCCAAAAATAAGACATAGTAAAAAACGCCCAAAAAGATCAGAAAAGTCCAAAAAATTAAAAATTAGAAGAAAAAAATTAAAAAAAAGGCAAAAAGTGTTAAAAATGCCAAAAAAAAACGAAGCAAAAAGCAAAAAAGGCAAGATAGACACAAATAAAGGCAAAAAAGGCAAAAAGCTCAAAAAAGTACAAAAAAAGAGCAAGAAATTAAAAAACAAAATGAAAATATCAAGAAAAAGGTCAAAAAGGGTAAAAAAGCAAAAAAAAAGAAAAAGGTAAAAAAGCCAAAAAAGGCAAAATAAAGCCAAAAACATTGCAAAAAATACAAAAATGGTACAAGAAGGAACACATTATGCATATATTCGTATAGACGTAGAAATAAGTTTTAAAATAATTTTAAATATGGGTTCGGTTACGGTTCGGTTCCAGAAAAAAAATTCGGTTCCGGACCGGATTTCGGTTCTAAAAGGTCCGATCCGGGTCCCTGGAATATAGTAGCGAAGTAATTTCTTATATTTAGTCTTTATGTTATCATTTATCGTTCGTTTTTGTAATAAGTCGGGAAACGAAAAAAAAAGAAACAATTTCTTAAAATATTTTATTTCAATTTTCAAAAAATAAATTCAATTACTAAATATGGGATTGTCCACGATATACAAACACACAAAAATATTCTAACATTCTTATTTTGCAAAATAACTGTAATAAGTACAGAAGGGTTGTTTTTTTTATAATATAAAATATAACACCTAAATTTAATATGTTTAATTTGGTGTTTTATGCCTACTTTATCTAATAAAGCAGCTTTGCCATGTGAACTACGCCTTAAAAATTATTAGGCTTATTATTTATTAATATCTGACATAGACAAATATAACACGCTCATATTATCTATGATGGGTTTTAATTACAACTATATATTCAAAACTAATAATAAACTATTCAGTCAGGTACATAATTGAAATTAGTGTCGTAAAATAATACATAATAAATAATATTCAAGTTATAAAAGGTCAATAATTTGGTGTTATTTTATAAATTGTATAAATAAATTAAATAAATAATAATATCATTAACAATTTTTTTTATAAATATTTTTAAAAACTATGATATGTTGGTATAACATTTTTTTATGAGATATATGTGTACATTTTTAATATATTTAAAAATAAAAAAAATAACAAAAACAAAATGCAATAAAAATTTTATATTATTGTCAATAAATTAATTAAAATATCTATATTAAGCTTCACTAAATCTATATATATATATAATATTTGATTTTTATTTGTGCTATTGGCACAATATTTAAAAAAAATATTGAGTATTTTCTAAAACTATTTTAATTTTATAACTTAATTTATAAGTTTTAAGAATTTCTAATTAACTTTTTTTTTATTCTTAACTTGTTCCAGTGGAATACAATTCAGTTAAGTCTACTGTAGGTTTGCATTGATATTTAGTTCCCAATGCAAACCGACCCTATAAGAATATATTCCACTGGAACTAGTTAAGAATTGTCAAAGCATTATTCAACAAAATTTTCAATTTAAGTGAAGATTCAGACCATTTACTAGTAGACATGCCTTGTTTACATTTTTGTATACAATGTTTTGAAGTCGATATACATCTTGTCTCTTCCCTAATAGCACAAAGACGTTTAAAAAACATCTTAAAAACGTACACGACCGACCGTGTCGTTTTAAAAACGTTCGTTAAAGTACCTAAGACGTTTTTCTATAGTGCAAATGTCACAACTTCCAACGTCATACAGACGTCGAAAAAGGTCGTTTCACAGAACTCAGACGCCTGGTATATACTTTGGCAGAGAGAAATCAAATATCTCACAAATTTAATAAAACTACAAAAATGTCAGGATAAGATTGGGTTCTAGCTTTTCGTAAAAGAAATCCTAAAATTAGTCTCAGGAGACCCGAAGCAACAAGTCTGAACAGAGTGGAAGCATTTAATAGCAAAGAGGTCAAGTTATTTTTCTCTAACCTCGAAAAGGTTATGTCGGCGCATATATTTCCAGCTTCAAGGATATTTAACATGGATGAAACCGGAATATCCACTGTACAAAAGCCTGGAAAAATATTAGGACCAAAGGGACAAAAACAAGTTGGGTCAGTTACAAGTTGGGAGAGAGGTAAAAACATAACTGTGTGCTGTGCCATGAGTGCATCGGGGATATATATTCCACCTATGTTTATATATCCTCGTAAACGAATGTCTCCTCTCCTGCAAAAAGATGGTCCATGTGGTGCAATATACAAGTGCTCGGATAATGGATGGACAACAGAGAAGCTTTTTATGGATTGGTTGGAACATTTTAAAATCCATACAAAACCATGTAGGGAGGATTCTATTCTTTTAATAATTGATAATCATGGTTCACATATTTCTTTGGAGACTTTTCAGTTTTGTAAGACAAATTTCATCCACGTTGTGTCAATTCCCCCTCACACGTCTCACAGGCTACAGCCTTTAGATGTTTGCTTGTATGGACCTCTGAAATCATTTTCAAGAGAGTGTGACTTATTTTTAAGACACTCAGCCACTCTTGCTAAAGAAAATCCCAAAATTACTCCATATGATATAGCAAGCTTTTTTAATAAGGCATATATGAGGGTTGCAACCATTAAAAAAGGAGTGTCAGGTTTTAAAACAGCAGGAATTGTTCCCCTCGACCCTACAAAGTTTACTATAATGATGATTTTGTTGGTGCACAAGAAGCCCTGCCTGTAGTTGTGACTAACATTGATGAAGAGCCTGGAACCTCTGTTAATATTGAGTCCTCTAATTCAACTGAAGCTCAAGCTGTACATACGAGTGTAGAATCATCTAATGAAGTCATTGAACCTCAAGCATCTACATCTAAATATGTATCTACAGATTCTGACAAATAAAATTCCCCTGTTGCTATTTCGACAATATCACCCCTCCCTGAAAGGCGAAAAGTGGATGAGAAAAAAGAGAACAGGAAGCAACATTCCATAATATTGACAGAATCACCATACAAAACAATTTTAGAGGAAGCACATAAAAAAAGCTAATTAAAAAAGAAAAGAAAGAACAATCTATTTAAAAAAAAAAACAAGAAGGGAAAAAGACCGGCATCTACTTCAATGAACAACAAATCCAAAACGAAGAGCAGAAATATTAAAAGATGTCGTCGCAACATATCATTCAATACTTCTTCAGAGGAAGAGATAAACAGTGATGACTTGTATAAAGATAGTGGCGACGAGCTTGATTTCCTAGCAGCAGATCAAGAGGATGAAATTTGCATAGTGTGTAACAAGTTCGGAACAAACGAAGTTTGGTACAGATGCGTGAGCTGCGGCATGTTCCGGGTATGATACGGCCGAAAACTTCATTTGCGATTATTGTAAATAACTTTTTATATAAATATCAGTTTTTAAACTAATGTTTATTGTTTAAGAGTAAATAAATTTATATTTTTTTGTAAATCTCATAAGAACGTTTTTCTTTTGTTTATTGTTTTAAAATAAATAAATATTTACATATCAGGAAAATAGCAACCAATAAATCTAATGGCGGTATTGCCCCATAGACATGGCGATATAACCCCGGTACCTTGGGGTAATACCGCCAGTCACCCTTTTTTTTAAATCTGAGAATGTTCCCGTAAACAACCACTGCAACTTTTTTAAATTTTATTCAATGAAAGTAAACTCTCTGTAGAATGTGTCAATATAATTCTTTGTCGATTTTTCTTTTTCCTGTTGATTTTATGCCCCTTTTTCACTTAGGGGTGGCGGTATTTCCCCGGGAAAAAAAGATGATATATGCATTGATTTTATTCAAATATGCACATTTATTTTTTGTATTAGGTAGGTAATATAAGACAATTTAGAAATATAAGAAGTAGATGAAATTAGCTATTTACAATGGCCCATATTTATACTTTAAAACGTTGTAATTATTTCAATGAATCTTCAGCAAACAGCAGTTAAACCCAAATTCGTGGAATTTAAAAATTAGACTAGTATGATTTAGGTATTTCCCATAATCCGTATTGAAATTTATGTTACCCTAATCCTATCAATAAAAGAAATTAAAATACCCATTCGTTAAACTACTACACTTTACCTACCTAATTAAATTTTCTGGGAATTCTGAACAAACAATTAAAAATATAAACAGATATGCCACAAATGTGCAATTTGCATATAATCCGGATTGTGTTTATATGAAAGAAATAATTATGTAGTAATAAAAAAAATATAAAAACTTGACTCAAAATTCTATTTTTTACTCTCGATTCCATTATTCACTTGGCAACGTCGCACTACTTTAATTATAAAATAGAAGGATATGAGCCCTCTGATCTGAACTGTAGTAACTGTAGTTTGAGAACGTCTCTCATCGAACGCACATGTTGGTGTTTGGTTATAATTTTGGCGGTATCTGATTTTAGAAGGTAAGCTGTATGTTTATTCTTAATACATTTTTAGCATGTGTGGTCATAATTAGTAAACGTTTAGGCATCTTTTAATGTAAATTAAACTATGATGGAATGATTTTTTTTTCTGTTTTGACAAGTTTTTGCAAATGACGCGCTGCGGGGAAATTGTGCGCGGTTCTGCGCACAATTATCCCACATAGAATTCAATGAGAATTTTCTCTTCCTTTACAGATGCCACGAAATTACAGACGGAACACAGAAAGGAATTACTGGGATCCAGAAAATTTGAAGAAAGCTTTATTAGAAATTAGAAATGGCAAAAAAATAAGAGAAGTTGGCCGGACATTCAATATACTAGAGTCAAACATTAAGAAAGCAAATAAAAAAAGAAAATCCTGTAACATCGCGTCTTGGTCGTAAAGCAGTATTTTCTCACGAGATTGAGGCCCAACTAAAGGAGTACGTGCTTACACTTGCCAAGCTTTTTTATGGTTTGACGCCTACAGTGTTAGGTTATTAAAGTGGAAAAAGAGCAAAAGAGTTTTTAATATTATTTAATATAAGTCATATAACTAGTTTGAGAAAAGTACATTAAAATAAACGTGGCTTAACAACCATCATTAAGGGCCATTTGCACCGACTAAATTTAAACCCAGCTTTAGAGTAAGCCTCGCTTTAAATAAAAATTCAATTGTACAGCCAGACAAACTTGGTTTAAAGTGGTCTAAGCAAAGTTTAAGTTAAACCGTCAGAATTGAGGGTTTTAATTTACAAAGCCTTATTTCATAACCAAACTTTTATGGTTTCCAACCATTTGATCCAAATAACAAATTTTCTATAGTGTTGTTACTTCTTTATGTTTGTGTGACATTGTTATAATCTTTAGTACTTTTTTTATACTACATCTTTTGTATTAAAAATACCAATTGAATTTCGATGATATTTTTGAAGATGATGTGGATGTTCTTGAAATAATTAATTTCGGTTTTCCAAGACAAATTTATATCCGAAATAATCCTTACGAAGAGCTAACTAACTTTCCATATTTGGTTATTATACGTAACATAGTTGTTTTCTCTTCATTTGAAAAATTAGTGCTTCGCTGACGTTTTTCAATCATTTTGAAACATGTAGATTACAGAAATAAGGCATGCGACATAAAATATATTATATTTTCACAGCCACTACACCGTTTTTGAATTTTTGTCAGGTTAGAATTTTTGTTATGAAGTTAGTCACAAAATTGGTCACAACTATAAATAAACAAAATTACCATCAATAGTTCGCTTGTACTCGCTTAAGAAAGCTCGCTTTAAAAATGTGCGGTGCAATGATTTGGAAAATAAACTTCACTTAAATATTTAAGCGAGCTTTAAAAAACCAAGTTTAGATGTCGATCGGTGCAAATGGCTCTAACTCTACTGACAGCTGACAACTTACAACTTAACCATAGATCAAAAACTAAAACAGACTACTAACATTTTACCAATGACATGAAACAAAAGCATTGATATAAAAGACAGGTTTGCAACCATAGAAACAATATTCTAACATACAGAACTTCGTCGGTTACCATTAAAATATGCTAAAGAACATGATATAGGACATGTTTTCTCATCCGAAAAGTAAATAGCTGGTAAAGACTGGTTATATGGGTTCCCGAAAAGAAATCCTGAAATAAAACTTCGGCAGCCAGAAGGCACCAGCATAAATAGAATTGCTTCCTTTAACTCTGACTCAACCAGGGAAATTTTTCGAAAATCTGAAAATAGTAATAGACAAACATTAGTTTCCTCCAAACACGATTTTTAACATGGACGAGACAGGGGTAACTGTGGTGCAAAAAAAGTGTCCAAAAGTTTGTGGACCCAAGGGTGCTGTTATTTCGGCGGAGCGTGGACGAACAATAACAGCAGTATTTGCAATTAGTGCTAGAGGTAACTATTCCACCTATGCTAATATATCCAAGGAAGCGAATGTTCGTTGAGTGGTTAAAACATTTGGAAAAAAACGTCAATCCTACAGAAAACGATCCTGTTCTCCTAGTTTTAGACAATCATTCCAGTCATATATCGCTAGAAGCTTATATTTATTCTGTAAAAGCAAATTTATTCACATGGTCTCTCTGCCACCTCACACTTCTGACCACCTTCAGCCACTGGACCTAACATTTTTTAGTCCTTTCAAAAACCAACTCTCTAGGGAAATTGATCTACAGCTTACCAATACGGGACATGAAAAAATTACAGAATACGACTTGCCTGAACTTTTAAATAGAGCATTTTTAAAAGTAGCTACTATGGAGAAAGCTATTTCTGGCTTTAGAACTGCTGGAATATATCCGTTAAACCCGGATAAATTCACCGAGGACGATTTTGCACCTGCAAATCAAATGAGACTCCTGATAGTCGAAGCTTCTACACCCGATATTGAGAGACCCTCAACACCCGCTGCTGGGCCTTCTACATCACGAGAATCTCCAGTAAATCAGTATAAAGAAGTTAATTCATCGCAACAAGATCTTTCCGCATCAGACAACTCGTTTTTCAGCTTTGCTCCGATTCCAAAAAAGAAATCAAGTCTTGAAGACCATAAGAGAAAGTCTCGTGGTAAACAGTGCTCCGAAAACTGAGAAGAAAAGTAGAACAACAGCAGCCAAGAAATTTAAGACTGTTAGAAGAAACTTAACAGATAACAAGAAGAAAGAAGACAATATAAAAAAAACGAAATTGGTAACAAAGAAAAAAAGAAGGTTGTCAGAAACAAGTAGTGAATCTGATGTTAGCGAAGCTGTTTACGATGACGACGACCAAGACGATTCTGAGAATTTGACGATGTTGAACGTAGAGATAACCCTAATGAAGTATGTGACATATATGGTGATCGGTCGCAATAACGAGCTATGGTACAGATGCGTTGGCTGGTCCACATGGAATCATGCAGCATGTAGTGATGCTGATCGAGCTGAAGGTTATCTATGCTGCCCTACTAAGCGAAAATGGGATATCTACATTTTTTTCGAAATATGAGATATTCATGACCAGCCATTCAAGGCACTTTATTTTATCCAGTACTAGATTGAATTTGCCGTACCTACACTACAAATATTATATTTTAGACTATAAGTTTAGCGGTATCTACAAAGTATGCAGTATATTTTGGCGGGAAGTAGCAATACTAGATATACTACACGACCTTATGTAGTTACGGCTGAAATTTCTTAGTAAACGTCATTTATTGTCAAAGTCGTTTAGTGTTAATATGGTGTTTAGTATTGCACTTAATTTTAAACTGTGAGCACGTTCTAATCGCCCACTGAAAAAATCTGATGTGGCCAGCACATGACCTCTCGCCATTTTTGAATCAAAAATTTACACGGTGGCACAAAAAAGTAAGGAAAAAATTTACTTTTTTGTAAATCTGGCAACAATGGCAAATATTTTGAAAATTTTAATGATACGAAAATAAACTATAGTATATACAAAATATATGTGTAAAACCTAATTGCCATTTTGTTTAGTAATGGCGTCATCACTTATAGCAACTGTCACTTCCGGTTGTCCGATTGACACCAAAATCTAATCAGATCTAATCTAGGGTATAAGAATCGTGTATGCAAAATTTCAAGCTTTTTAATTCAGTAGTTTTTGAGTTATCGTTACTACAACATCCATCCAAACACACACACACTAACACACACACACTAACACACACACACACACACTAACACACACACAGACATCATCGCAAAAATATCAAAATCGTATTCTAGGGACCCTAAAACGTGTTTATCCATTGAAAACTCACTACCCAATTTTTAGCATGATTCCTATACCTCTCTTATCTGAAGGGCGAGAGGTAAAAAATAGTATTTCTTTTAATTTTTTTTCGTTCATTTTTGTTAGTTCGGGATAAAACAACGTTGGAAATATTTTTAATTTTGTATAAGAACATTATACAATAATTTTAAAGTGATTTACTAAAGACGTTGTCTTCTTTATTCAGACAACGCTAAAGATTTAGAGGTAAGTTCTCAATTTTACTACCATAACCTAAAATATTAACAAAATAATGTTTCCATAAAGAAAACTGGTTTGCACATTCTGATCTCTTTTACGCAAAAAGTATTTTTAAGGATTTCGTTCTGAATAATGCGTTTCTAATTTTTAGCATTGTTTTAACAAACTTAAGATGTTTAAATATTTAATTCGATTTTGCGATTATTGCATTTTATTAAAAACTTATGCAATTTTTTTTTTATTTCAGATGAGTAGAGGGAAAAAGCTGCTTGACTTAGCTCTTACCTCGGCTCTTACGAACCCAACAAATAGTAGTACAGATTGGGAAAATATTATTGAAAATGCGCCAGTTATTTTATTGGAGAATAGCGATATTCAAAATCCAGAAAATTCTTCGGATATAAAAAATATCACCCATAAGCTTCCAGATCCAGAAACGTTCAAAAAAACTGTTAATGTAATGGAAGATGAAGAGAATGGGTTGGGTTTACGTGAATTGGTATATAGAAAGTGACATACAAATGGTAGTAGACGACAATTTGGGAATAAATATTATAATAGTGGAAGGCCTGCTAGTGGATAAAAATAATGAATTAGTAACCCATAATCATGAAGAATACCCAGAAGTACCTGAACCTGACAATTTGGAAAACGTGATTCAAAATAATGGAAGAGAAATTGAAGAACGGGATGAAAATGAAATAGAAACTCGCATTACTAAGAAAGGGGAACAACGAAGGCGTAAAAAATTTAAATATTCAACCGAAGAAAGAAAAATAATTAAACGCAATAAACTAAGGGGATGGATGGATGTGGTGATCAATGTAAGAAAAAATGTAACAGGGAGATAAATCAAGAAAGAAGAACTGATATAAATAATCAGTTCTGGAATCTAGACCATGAACAACAGCACTAATTTATGAAGCGTTAAACGTAAAACGGTTGGATTAGAGTCTCGCAGATCTCATACGCTAATGTATTCTTTAAAAACAGCAGACGGAGAATGTAAACCAGTGTGCAGAACCTTTTTTCTTACCACTCTAGGGTTTCACAAAAATAACGACAAAATTCTCCAAAGATTTTGTACATCTTCGAAGTCATTGCTCGCTCCAAAGCCACATAGAAATCGTGGAAGAGTACCTCATAATAAATTGGACCATAAATTAATTGAAAAACATATGGAGTCTTTCCACCCATCGATATCGCATTATCGTAGAGAACATGCACCCAAGCGACGTTATTTACCAAGCGATATAAACATAAAAGATATGTTTGGCAATTTTCAAATGAGCAATCCAAAAATTCCTTGTTCGTACGATTTGTATCGCTCAATAGTACAAAAGTTAAATAAGAAAATTTACAAAATGATTGTTCCGAATGCGAGAAGTGGTCAAAACATATAAACCGGAGTAAAGATGCAAGGGTGCTTTACAGAGAACATGCCAACAAAGAGCCAGAAGAAAGAGAAGTTACATATTCTGTTGATTTGGAAAAAGTCATAATGTTACCCCGGTGTGAAATGTTCAAATCAGTTATATTCATTCCACGATTGATTGCATATAACGAATGTTTCGTTCCGGTAGGAACTAAGAACAAAAATATTAAACCTGTGGCCGCAATTTGGCACGAGGCAATTCGAGGACGAAAAAAAGAAGATATAATAAGTACCTTTCACAAATTCTTTTTATTAAAGAGAGACGCGAAAAAAATAATTCTGTGGGTAGATAATTGCAGCTCACAGAATAAAAACTGGGCATTTTTTACGTTTCTAGTTTATATAATAAACTCATCCGATATATCTGCCGAAGTAATAGAAATAAATTACTTCGAACCAGGCCACACATTTATGAGTGCCGACGCATTCCACCACCAAGTAGAAAAATCTCTATGGAAAATGAAGAAGGTTTATGACTTTCCAGAATTTAAACAAGCTGTTCAACAAGCCAATTCTGGCAGAGTTACAGTTTTGGAAATGGAACTCCGCGATTTCTACGACTGGCAAGATTTTTCATCCACTTACCTACTGAAAAAAGCAAATAGTACGCGGCCATATATCCATGATATGGTTCAAGTCACGGCCCCCAAAACAATTTTAGTGGCCCTGATTTAACATTAAATTTCTTGAATGCCAAAATTACAAAGACTGGAATACCAGTTCCACCAATAAGAGAAAAGCCAAGAGGCATCACAGAAGAAAGACCTAATAATATTATCTCAAAGCTTTTAGAAGCCGACAATGCTATTATGCCGAAAAATCGTTTACATTTTTGGAAGGAACTACCTACCACTCAATGCCTTAAAAATGATAATGATGATGATTAATAATAGTTTTCCAATTAATATCTAAATCATTTTTCAGAAAATATCTTGTTATTCAAACAAAACCATTTAAAAATAAATGTTTGTATGTAGCTACTGTTTTTTTATTTTAGTAAATCGTAAAGCAGAATAGGGGTAACTACAATTATTTTAGAAAAAAATATAAATAAATAAATTTTATTATTTTCATCAAATAAAACGAATAAAACCGTATATATTTTCGCTATTAACTTAAATATTGCACATAAAATAATAATGGCATTAAATGAAATCTTAATACCTGCTAAACTCAAGACATTATAAATCACAGATACCCCTTTTCGCTTAGTAGGGCAGTATGTGACTATTGCAATGTTAAGTAATTAAAAATATGTTTAATGGACTTAAGATGTTAATAAACACTTTATAAAAGCTCTTGATTTACATGTTTTATTATCAAAAAATATTTAAAATAAAGCGCACAATTCCCCACCCTCTGCGTACAATTACCCCATAGGGTGGGGAAATAATCGTGTCATATGAGAAAACCAAATAGACTATTCTTAAAATATTGTTGGTCGTAGGAAAAATAGTGTACAAAACTCGTTGGAAAGTGGATTTCCGCACTCGCCGGTACGTGGCTCGTGCTGAACTACCACTCGTGCGAAATATGCCACTTTCCTCACTCGTTATGTAATAGACTATTACAGTGTTTACATACAAAAAAACTTTGATATATTGACTTCAAGACAATGATGGAAAACTGATGTCTAATAGTAGATGGTCTAAGGTCACAGCATACCTAACAATTGTGATGTATACATACACTGTGATTTAGAGCGTTTTCCAGCCTCTCGCCGATCGTTGATTTTAAAATGCTTATAGCCGACGTAAATATTAATATTTTGCGCTAAAATTTTTTTTGATCGTTTTTAAATAACAAAATCTCTCGATTTCAGTTAAAAAACAAAATTATCGAACCTGCCTATTCTGATACATTTAACCGTTTTTACTATTCTTATATCAACAGGAAGACTGGAATAGGAGGACAAGAACTTTTACTAGTTATATATGTTATACCTATTTAACTTTGTATTTAGGATATAATAAATAGAAATTAGTACTTGTAGATGGTAGAAAAAGAAATATTTCTTATATGTGAGATCTAGTTTTTTTTTATTTCCAATTTATCTGACTCGAAAGTTAATTTTAATGATCTTTTTCATCAAAAGGGGTTTTAACGAAGTATGTCGTCAACGTGCCTTTCCCTTTCACATACGTCGGTCCTCGACATTCGCATTGATATCCGGCGTTCATGAGTATGTTGGCAGTGACATCTGTCGTCTGGATTTTTCCCAATAATCCGCAGGAGTCCATTCTCGAAGCGACGTTCACTGTATTTCCCCAGATGTCATATTGAGGTTTTTGGGCACCTACTACACCAGCTATTACAGGACCGTGGTTCAATCCTAATAAATATAAACTAGAAAATTACTGGTTTAATATATTAAATTAATAACCTACCAACTCTTAGTTTAAACCTTTGGAATGCATCTCTATTAATTTGTTCTAAGCTTGACATTAATAAAACAGCAAAATCTACAAGAGCTGTTATGATATGTTCTTCTTTCCTACTTGCTTCCTAAAATACATAAATATTTTATTACATGTCAAAAATATTAATTAATATAAATTAAGTTTAGAATAAAAAAATTACCTTCAAAAAATCCAGCTGTTGCAAAAAAACCGTGAATATAAATGTTCTATTATTGAATTTATTTTAAACTTACTTTACTATCTTCTTTTCCAGGCCGCAGGCCAGACGCTAACATGTACGTGCTACCGATCGTTTTAATTTTTTCTATACAACTGAACTTTGGCTTCAACAATAACTAAAAAATAAAAGAGTATATTCAAATTTACATATGAATTTAAAATTATTAATTTTTTTTTTAAACAAAAAATAAAAATGGAGTAGCATATTTGTTCTACGTTAATCATAAAAAAAATCGGCTGTGTCACCCCAGAACTTTCCCGGCTTGACCGCAGAGAATATGTTATTTATTATTATTATTTTAATTACAAAATACTGAGCATTACATTGATTTATGGAACACATTAAAAATAGCGAGCTGATGGTGAATTAATATTTCAATGTTGGTAATGACATAAGCTGCGCATGCGCACGTTGTATATCACACTGCTACAATGGGGACGTATTATGTATTTTACTTTCCCGACCCACCTCCTAGAAGGGAAAGTATTGTGAACGAGCTAAAAAAAAAAATTCGAGATAAAAACGGAAATATCCATTTTTGGGTCCCCTGAGACGATTAAGACCATTTCCAGATGGAAGTCTGTCTGTCGGCCTGTGTGTGTGTATTCTTCCACGATAGCGGCCACATGTTTAATCCGATTAAGCTGAAATTTGGTATAGGGGTTTGGGTTACCCGTCGGAAGAACCCATTAGTTTTTGTAGGACATGTGTCAAACGGAAGTACCACTATCAAAAAATGACAGATGCAATATGTCACGGAATTGGACATGCAATATGTCATTGGAAAGCCCCAGAAAAACTCTATTTAGAACATTCAAAATTATTTCTCCAACTGTCACCTGTCAAAAATGAAAAATGTGGATACTCGTCGGGAAAGTTTTGGGGCGACACAACCGATTTTTTTTTTATTAGTACTTAAAAGTCTGTCATCAAATATGCCTACAAAAAATATTTATAATTTTTTTAAGCCTATATTATATTTAGAAAAAAATAAATTAAAAATATCTACATTAATTGATAAGACTGTTAAGAGATGGCAGTATATACGAATTGAATTCCTTATTAAATAGAGGCCATGTAAATACGGGAAAAGAAGAAAATTGTAATGTTTTTATTTTTGCCGTGACTAGCAGTACATTCAGGAAAGGAAAGGGCATAATAGATAACCACATTATATTACAAACAAAGATTATAACAGCATTCAAAAGACAAAGAAAAGTTATGGGTGTATTTGTGGATATAAAATCCGCTTACGACAATGTAAGGATAAATTTATTATTAAACTATTAAACAAATTAGCTAGAATGGGCATTCCTGGGCCAATAATTAGAATAATCGAACAACTGTATACCAACAGAAAAATCGTAGTTAGAGACAACAGGACTAGATCATGCTCCAAAACAGGGGAAGTTAATAAGGGACTGCCACAAGGGGCGGCACTAAGCCCATTATTATACAACATATACACCAATGACATGTATGAGGTCATAGGAGAAGACCTAGAAGGCATAATGTTTGCAGATGACTTTATGGTATTGGCAGAAGGACATAATATACAAGAAATTGGGCACAAAATTAATAAAGGATTAGAAAACTTAAAGGAATGGTTGGATAAACATGGAATGGAATTATCAGTAAGTAAAACGCAGGCTATAATATTTCAACAAAAGAAAAACAATATATCAACAAATATTTTATACAATTACGAAACAATTCCTTATACTCAAAACATTAAGTATCTGGGAGTGAAATTTGATGAAAAAATGAAGTTCAACCTACATATAGACAGTATAATAGCCAAAGCACAGAAAGGGGTAGATGTAATGAAGGCAGTTTCAGGAATTAAATGGGGAGCTGACCCTAAAATTATGTTAATGATTTATAAAGGACTGGTACGTTCTCACCTCGACTTCGGAATGCAATTAATATTTAACACATCTCAGCAAAACTTAAATAAGCTAGATAAAATACAGTATAAAGCTTTACGCATTATAACAGGAGCTATGAGGAGCACTCCGACAAATTCACTATTAGCCGAAACTAGCGAACTGCCCTTAAAATGGAGAAGGATATGGTTAGCCTGCAAAAGCATCCTAAAACATATGTCCATTAACGACAACCCAATTTTTAGAAAGCTTCTCAACGTATATGAAGATCAGATTGAAAATTATAATTGTATTAACTTCCCAATAATAGAGGGATTCGATTATGCTCTGAAATATCACCCCAGTATTAAAAAAACAAACATCGTCCCTTGCTATGAGTATAGCTACGAATCGCAAATACAATCCATTGAAATAAAAAAAATTAATCTTAATAAGAATTGTTTAAATAATCAACCATTATTCCTTGAAGAAATCAATAAAAAACACAAAGATTGGGAGCGGGTTTACACTGATGGATCAAAAAATACAAAAGAGGGTAGGACAGGATTTGGAGTCTACATGGAAAACAAACAAATAAAAATCAGCGCCAGAATACCTGAGGAGGCAAGCATTTTCACAGCAGAAACTCTGGCAATCGTCACGGCCATTAAAAAAACCATTCAAGACAAAACACCAAAAACGCTCATAATAACCGATTCATATAGTGCAATTAAAGGTATAACAAGGGGAGGAATAATAAGCAACAATTCATACCCTTCGCTATAAGCAAGAGATCTACTGTGGGAAGCTAAAAATAAGGATCTTAAAATTAAATTATGTTGGGTACCAAGTCATACCAACATTAAAGGTAATGAAAAAGCGGATGGGTTGGCAAAGGAAGGTTTAAACAAAGAGGACATGAATTTTAAAGAATTGGACGTCAAAGAAATATATGGCATAATCAAAAACACAATATGGGGGAATTGGGAGGAAGAATACAAAGAAATAAGCAAAGTCAAAGGAAAACACCTGTATAATATATTTCAAAAAATTATGAAAAAACCCTGGTTTTGCAAAGAAAAATTGAGTAGAGAAATGGTTACCAATTTATGCAGACTGAGAACTGGTCACTGTAGATCCCCGGAACACCTATTCAGGATTAAAATTAAAGACTCACCTCTATGTTCGTGCGGTGAAATAGGTAGTATAAGACACTTAATTTTAGAATGCGAAAATTATAGACACCAAAGTAACAAGTTGTATTATGGCATGCTTAATATTAATAAACCTCTTAATTCTGCTTTAGCAATAGAAGATATGCTTAGGAATCCTACAATTAATAGTGCTTTGCTCTTGCATGAGTTCATTAAACATACAAAAATAGAAATTTAAATTATAACTTAATTTCAGACAGTAAAGGAAGGAGTGATGATGCAAAATCAGACTCGCGCAAGCGAAACTCCTACCTAAAGAAACAAGAAAAGGTTAATGTGTGCTGGGTAGATAATCGGAAGATTAAGCCCAAACAAATCAAATAAAGAAGAAGAAGAAGAAGACTAGCAGTACATGGGATGTACTCGTTTATACCGTACATCGGAAAATAAAATAAACTATCTAATTTTAACATTTCGAACTTTCAAAAAAAATGAAAAAAAGACACTTTACTATATAAATCAAACTGGTTACCAGTCATTATTTTTATGTAGTTTTCAAGAAGCTAAAAAAATTATCAAAACATAAAAGTTGGCCATACTGGGAATTAAACTCTGGCCGTTTTACACCGAAACCATATACCGGGTGATTCATTAAACCTGGAATTTTGTATATAATATTTCTAAAAATACGCATCGTACAAAAAAATGTGCCCAATCGAAACTTTAATATCTCAGGAGGGGAGCATCCGGTAGTACTAAATTACGCCCACCTCCACATCTTCTATGGGCGGGGAGGGCGACAAATTAGAAATCTTAAATAGGAACTCTCTATTTTTATCCCAGATTCGGAATCTACGTCGAAAGCTACGTACTACTTCTCTGAAAAAATTGTTTCGATTCGCGACAGATGGCGCTATTTTTAGCCGACCTATTCAATGATGTCACGATTTCCCCCCTCCACCTCATGTGGGTGGAGTGGTTAGGTTAATAAACTGCTTTTTAAGTAAACGAGCAGCAAGGCTTCTGCCCCATTCCCCATGTTAAATCCCAGTCTGGCAAAATTTGTCCATATCAAGGTCATTCGATATCGCTGAGAGGTAACGCTGGCTCACGGTTTGGGTTTTGTGTTTTTCGTCTTTTTTCGACGTTTTTCGTCGTTTTCGTCGTTTTTTCGATTTAGGTCTGCGAGGGTTAAAGTAAAAAACGACGAAAAACGTCGTAAAAGGACGAAAAATGTTGAAAAACGGCGTTATCTCTCAGCGATGTCGAATGACCTTGATATGGACAAATTTTGCCAGACTAGACCTTGGCGATTTCTTATACGATTTAACATGGGGAATGGGGCAGAAGCCTCGCTGCTTCTTTACTTTTTTATTCGTGAATCGAAATAATTTGTTCAGAGAAATCGTACGTAGCTAATTTAGTACTGAGATATTAAAGTCTAGATTTGGCACATTTTTCTGCACGATGCATTTTTTCGAGATTTTACAAAATTCCAGGTTAAATGAATCACCCGGTACTATATGCATTTCGAAAAAAACAAAGTGACAAAAACTTATCAAGCAGATGCGCCAACATATTTTCATACGTTGTAAACAAAACGTAGCGAACGGCCCATGTACAAAATAAATGGGTACTTCCGATGTACTGCTAGTTACAGCGTTTTATGTATAACATAACCTATTATTTTAATAAATATGTGTCGCCTATGTGTTTTACTTTTTCTTCTTTTTTTTAAATAGTCAAAGTCGCTAAGGCTATTTGATTTAGTAGTACTCGACAGATAACTGTAAATTATACTTTGTCATGCCATCTACATTACTTTAAACAAATTAATGTAGCTGACGTCACTTGAAAATTTTGAAAATTTGTTTCTCTGTAATCGTAGTGTTTCAAAGTTAACAACCAAGCATATTTTTATGAATAATTTTAAGTAGATTTTCATCTACTACAAATGAATTTGCTGTAGCTACAGCATCACACGTCCCCATTATGATCTCCTAAAATCAAGTGTGAAAACTATTGAAAATTTTGGAAAAAATTTCATACAATAGTTGTAGGGAATTTTATGCTTTACAACTTTGCACTGAAACATTTTGCACTAAAGAGCACAATTTACCTCCAATTTTAAAAAAACGGAAAATTTGAAATGTGTATTTTTCTCGCCATATAGAAGCGAAACTATGAGGATTTCTATAAAAAGTTAAGCATAAAAGTTAAAGAAAATTTGATGCTTTACAACTTTGAACCAGAAAATTTTTCACTAAATGGCTTTATTTGTCGTCAAAATCAAGAAAAACTAGAGAAAACCTACATGCACATTTTTTACGCGCCCTCTAGTGGCGCAACTATTGGAAATTATGGAAAAAGTTTGAAACAAAAGTTGTAGGGAATTTTATGCTTTAAAACTTTGTACTAGAACATTTTGCACTAAAGTGTACAGTTTTTCCATAAAATTTAAAAAAGTAAAAAATTGTTACATGTGCATTTAATTAATGTCGGTCTTGAGGACCTTCTACTGTACCAATTTAAACCATTCTAGGCATACATCGACCCTCCATACCAAATTTCAGCTTGATTGGTCAAACGGTTCGGCAGTTATCGTGGAAGATTACACACAGACATACAGACACACAGACAGACCATACGCTGGAAATGGTCTCAATCTTCTTGGGGGACGTCAAAATGGATATTTCCATCGATATCTCAAATTTTTTTTTTGCTCGTTCACCTTAATTTCCCTTTAATGGGTCCGGGAAAGTAAAATGGAAAATTTGAAATGCGTATTTTTCTCGCCATATAGAAGCAAAACTATGAGGATTTCTATAAAAAGTTAAGCATAAAAGTTAAAGAAAATTTGATGCATTACAACTTTCAACCAGAAAATTTTGCACTAAATGGATTTGTTTGTCGTCAAAATCAAGAAAAACTAGAGAAAACCTACATGCACATTTTTTACGCGCCCTCTAGTGGCGCAACTATTGGAAATTATAGAAAAAGTTTCAGACAAGAGTTGTAGGGAATTTTATGCTCTAAAACTTTGTATTACAACATATTGCACTTAAGTGTATTATTTGTCCTCAAAATCAAGAAAAACTAGAGAAAACCTACATGCACTTTTTTACGCGCCCTCTAATGGCGGAACTATTGGAAATTCTGGAAAATGTTTGAAACAAAAGTTGTAGGGAATTTTATGCTATAAAACTTTGTACAACAACATTTTGCACTAAAGTGTATAGTTTGTCCTTAAAATTTAAAAAAAGTAAAAAATTGTTAAATGTATATTTAATCAATGTCGGTCTTGAGGACCTTCTACTGTTACAATTTAAACCAAAATCTAATGGTCGCATTCTAAGCACACACCGACCCTCCATACCAAATTTCAGCTTGATTGGTTAAACGGTTCGGTAGTTATCGTGGAAGATTGCACACAGACACACAGACAGACCATACGCTGGAAATGGTTTCAATCTTCTTGGGGGACCTCAAAATGGATATTTCCATCGATATCTCGATTTTTTTTTGCTCGTTCACCTTACTTTCCCTTTGATGGGTCCGGGAAAGTAAAAAATTTAACAAAAAACTCAAGAGCGATACTAGTGGTCTATAAAGAAATCGAAAAAAAATTAGAAAAATTCAACTTTCCCTCTAGGTAAACTACTTCTAAGCCGGTGCTTCTATAGGTTACCGGCACTCTAGCCAATAGGACCATGGGAAGTATGGAAATAACGACTATTTATTAATTTATTAAAAATAAATCATGTATTTTATCTCTCAAGATTCGACGTATTTCTCGCAAAAGTAATCGTAATAATGACAAATCAAGTTAACACCCTACTCGACATATATTTCGTCTTTTTATACAGAGTACATTCCATTCTTATGACTAATACCCGAAAACAAAAGTAGCTTGTTATGTCAAGACCCCTATTGTGACGCTTATGGACATAAAAAAAGATTATTATTAACATTATATTATTATTCTAGCTTCTTAGATAAAATTAGATGCAGTTTGCACTTTATTGTTTAAATAGGAGGATATCGTTTTTTGGGTTTTTTGCGACCCCGTACGAAATTTTTCTCACTAAAAGATATTAAAAAAAAAATGGATTTCCCAAAATTTTTTTCTTTAAAACGCCCCGGAACATACTTTTTTTTAATTTCGAAATTTTGAAATCACAAGGACTGACAAGGAGGATTTGGCAACATGGCGGCCAGCTGTCATTTAATAGAACACGCGCGATTTTTCTCGAAATAGGTCAAGTGTTTTAAAGACCAGTTATCCACGAATACTTTCTGCAATTTTTTTTATTGGTACACTTTAAAATCATAAATACTGGTATTATTACTACAAAAATCTGATGTGGCCAGCAATGACCTCTCGCCATTTTTGAATCAAAAATTTACAGGTTGACACAAAAAAGTATGAAAAAAAATTATATTTTTGTAAATCTGGCAACAATGGCAAAAGTTTCGAAAATTTTAATGAGATGAAAATAAACTATAGGGTATACAAAATATATGTGTAAAACTTTATTGCCGTTTTGTATAATAATGGCGTCATCACCCATAGCAACTGCCACTTCCGGTTGTGCGATTGGCACCAAAATCTAATCAGATCTAATCTAGGGTATCAGAATCCCGTATGCAAAATTTCAAATTTTTTTATTCAGTAGTTTTTGAGTTATCGTTACTACAACATCCATCCAAACACACACACACACACACTAACACACTAACACACACACACACACTAACACACACACACACACTAACACACACACACTAACACACACACACACAGACATCATCGCGAAAATATTAAAATCGTATTCTAGGGACCCCAAAACGTGTTTATCCATTGAAAACTCACTACCCAATTTTTAGCATGATTCCTATACCTCTCTTATCTGAAGGGCGAGAGGTAAAAATGGAAATAAAGAATCAATAATGTAAAATGGTTGAGTTAGTGATGTCATCAGCTGTCATCGAAATGACAAATACAAAAATTAATTTGCAATCTATCACATAAGATTTATTGTTGTCACCACAGTTGTTACAGGTTGTATATTACTTAAAAATAAGTTCTAACATTGATATCTAAAATAATAAAGCAGAATCGCGGTTAATACAGCAAAAATCAGAAGACAATAAAGATTATGACAAGTTCATCAAATGGATGGAAGAGCAAAAGGTATTAATTTAAATGGAATTTCATCTGATTTAAAATATCGAAGTTTCAATATTTCAAACAATACTAACTATACTTTTCACGTTTATTTAAAAAATTACACGAATGGGGTGTTTGCTTGATTTTAGGTTAATGTGCCATTAAAAACCTGAGTAATAAAAATTTAACCCTTATTTTTTATGATTTTTTAAACCTATATTCAACCTATAATTAAAAAAATCTGATGTGGCCACCACATGACCTCTCGCCATGTTTGAATCAAAAATTTACACGGTGGCACAAAAAAGTATGAAAAAAATTTACTTTTTTGTAAATCTGGCAACAATGGCAAAAGTTTCGAAAATTTTAATGAGAAGAAAATAAACTATAGGGCATACAAAATATATGTGTAAAACTTTATTGACGTTTTGTATAATAATGGCGTCATCACCCATAGCAACTGCCTCTTCCGGTTGCCCGATTGACACCAAAATCTAATCAGATCTAATCTAGGGTATAAGAATCGTGTATGCAAAATTTCAAGTTTTTTAATTCAGTAGTTTTTGAGTTATCGTTACTACAACATCCATCCAAACACACACACACACTAACACACACACACACACACTAACACACACACAGACATCATCGCGAAAATATTAAAATCGTATTCTAGGGACCCTAAAACGTGTTTATTCATTGAAAACTCACTACCCAATTTTTAGCATGATTCCTATACCTCTCTTATCTGAAGGGCGAGAGGTAAAAAATCTGTCACTTAAGGTAGATCAGTTAAACAAATATGAGAAAGATGGTGCCACTCGGATTTATTTAAATCCGGTTTACAGTCAACAGTTTTCTCTGTAGTACCGGCAATACTACACCTCAATACTATAAATAACCAAGGGGGAGTTAGCGTCGAAATTACGTTTTTATTCTAGTTTTTTGAATCACTATTAAAAATACTATAGGGCATTTTGTAGGAAAAGGTAAGCATATAATTAAATAAATAACTTCGATTGTAACGCTATCTTTGCTTTAATAGATAATTCAAACTTAAATTGACGACTGGCGCCATCTTTCGCTTATTTCTTAAACTGATCTACCTTAAGACGTCTCAAAAATATTAAATATTTGAAATTAAACGTAAGATCGTAAAAAATCTGCTAAATCCTGGTCTTTGCTTATCAATACGGGTAATAAATATATAAAAGTTAAAAAAAAAACATAAAAGTCCTAGTTCTGTCACAGCTTATAGTAGGAGGAGCTATTTCTGTCACAGTATAGGGTTCATAGTAGGGGGAGCTATTGGGAGACAAATATTCCATAGTTTTTTTTTGTGAAATGCAAAATAAATGCAATTTTGTATTACTGATTAACCCCCGTTAAATCCAAATAATAGTTTTTTTTTATTTGTATTCTAAATAATCAGAAAAAACCTAATCTAACATTAACGACGCATGCGCACAATCATGAGTATTTGTCTCCCAAAAGCTCCACCTCATATAGGAGCTACTGTGGTTTTGTGTTAAGACATGCGATGTTGCCATATTTAAAAATTGGTTTAACAACTTGGATATTAATAATAAATGTCAAACTTTTCCAGTTCTTAGATTTTTCAGTTAACAATTGTTAAATATTTGGGCTTTTTTAGACAGATGTAATAATTTTAAAAATATTAGTGATTCATTCTACGTATTTTTTTTTTCATTTCAAAGAGATTTCTTCCATTATATATGTTTTATTTATTAATAATTTTAGTCGTCCGTATACACCCTAAAAATCAGGTAATTTAGAATTTCTCGCAATGGAAATTCATTTTAAGCTTATAGTTTTAATACATAACAAATTTTTTCGTTTTCCTCTCTTGGATTTTCAAGTTTTTGAAACATAAAAATTTTTTTCATGAGAAACCCAAAACACCCATTTAAAACGATACCCTCCATTTGTTATCTTTGTTTTGCGCTTCAGTTATGATTCATTATTCGAGACTTTAACATTGTCTTAAAAAATTGTAACTCAAAGTTTGATTTTCACGATTTTTAAAATAAATCTTTTTTTAAAAATCAATTTGAAAATCGTCATTATTTATCTAGCTAATTCTAATTAAAAATAGAATATAAATACAAGGTGTTACAAGTAAAAAATAATATATGATTATTTGTAAGACTAAGGGCGGCTTTTACAAACTCGGTATAAGGTATAAGGTATAAGTGTTAGGTTAGTTATACTACGAATACATATATATTTCTGAATAGCTGTTTTTATACCTTAACCATAGAATAAGCTTATCCATGGTTTATCTGAGCTTTGTAAAAGCGCCCCTTATGTAAAAAATAATAACAATTGCTTACCTTATCAAATTCACATATAATTTCGTTTAATAACCTCAGACATTCGAGGCCTTGTTTATTTACATCACTCTCGTCGTAGAACTCTTTGTAATTTGGAATGGAAGCGAACATAACTGCGACACAAGAGTATCTTTCGTGATACAAATCTTCGGTCACTCTTGTGTTCAAAAAATGATCTGCAACGTGAGCTGGAAGAATGTTCTCCAAAAGAATCTAAACAAAATTAGAAAATGAGTAGAGAATATTTATAAAACTAATTTAAAAAAAATTTAATTTCAGAAGTAAAATTTAAGGTACGCCACTGTGCATTATTTGAAATTAAAATATAATTATGTAACCATGGGAATAAAATAGTTTGTTATGGTTTTGGTTATCATTGATAGGAAGAAATTTTTTTGAAGAATAATAAAACAAGCAACTAACCACAAGGGTGTAGTAAAAGCGACGACTACGAACCCCTCTGTCCCGTTTTTTCCGCATAGACATATTCTACCAACATGTTAAAATTTCGTGGAGTAGGGAAAATACTATGCTAATATTTTTGTTATTTTTTATCCCCACCTATACTCGTTTCCTTAAGACTCACAAAAAACAATTCCTTACGTGATTTAATATCTCTCTCCCTCTTTCGTCTCTTTCCCTATATTATTCATTATGTTTTTCATTATTTTTCTTTTCATTTTTTTTCTATTTTTTATTATTTTTTCCCCTTTTCATTATTTTTTTCCAATTTTTGATTATTTTTTCCCAATTGTCCAATATTTGTTCCGTATTTCTCATTATTATTTTTCCCTATTTTTCATTATTTGTTTCTCTATTTTTTCATTATTTTTTTTACTACTTTTCTTTCTTTAATTCTGTATTTTTCATTATTTGTTTCCCTATTTTTCATTTTTTTTCCTATTATCCAATATTTTTTTCCCTATTTTTCAATATTTTTTCCATATTTTTTTTTTATTGTTTTTTTCCCAATTTTTTCATTATTTTTTTTTTCACCATTTTTCATTATTTTTTCCCTATTTTTCATTATTTGTTTCCATATTTTTGATTATTTTTTCCCTATTTTCCAATATTTTTTCTGTGTTTTTCGTTATTTTCTTCCCTATTTTTGTTATTTTCTTCCCTATTTTTGTTTTCTTCCCTATTTTTGTTATTTTCTTCCCTATTTTTGTTTTCTTCCCTATTTTTGTTAATTTCTTCCCCATTTTTCATTAATTGTTTCTCTATTTTTTCATTATTTTTTCTCTTTTTTAAATATTTTTCCATATTTTTTTATTATTTTTCCCCAGTTTTTTCATTATTTTTCGTTATTTTTTTCCATATTTTTCATCATTTTTTTCCTATTTTCCAATATTTTTTTCATTATTTTTCTTCCGATTTTTCATAATTTTTTTCTCTATTTCACTATTTTCACTATTTTTCATTATTTGTTTCCCTATTTTTCATTTTTTTTCCTATTATCCAATATTTTTTTCCCTATTTTTCAATATTTTTTCCCTATTTTTTTTTTATTGTTTTTTCCCAAGTTTTTCATTATTTTTTTTTCACCATTTTTCATTATTTTTTCCCTATTTTTCATTATTTGTTTCCATATTTTTGATTATTTTTTCCCTATTTTCCAATATTTTTTCTGTGTTTTTCGTTATGTTTTGCCTTATTTTTTCATTATTTTTTTAACAATTTTTTATTTTTTCTCCATTTTTTATTAATCTTTTTTCCCATTTTCCAATATTTTTTCCCTATTTTTGTCCCCATTTTCATTTTTTTTCCAATTTTCCAATATTTTCTTTATTGATATTACTAGTTTTGCACTGTATTTAATAGACACTGAACAAAGGAGGTTTTTTGTACTTTCTTTTAGTTGATAATATAAGTTTGTCCTGTTTTTTCTACATTTTTCCCATTTGTATTTTGCCCCATTTATTTTTCACTCTTGTTTTGCCCCATTTTCTCCCTCCTCCTTTTTCCATATTTTGTACCATTTGTGTTTTTTGCCCCACTATTTTTTCTCACACTTATTTTTTGCCCCATTTTCTTCCTCCTCCTATTTTTGTCACACTTTTCCCTCCATTTTTTTACAACTATTATTTTATGTCCTATTTTTTTCCTTTTTATACAACTAATGGTTTGTGTTCCATTTTTCCTTTTTGTTTACAAATGTAATTTTTTGCTTCGTTTTTCCCCTCCTTTTTTGTACAACTGTTATTTTTTGCCCATTTTTCTCACTTGTACCCCAATTTCCCCCTTTTTTTAACCATTGTTTTCTGTCACATTCTCCCCTTTTACAACTATTGTTTATGTCCCCTTTTCTCACTTATATTTTTCAATTTTTTCTCCGCTTTTTCTTTTTTTTGTCTTATTTTTTTTTCTTTTTTCCCTACATTTTTTTTTTGGTTTTCTTTGTCTCACGTTTTTTTGTTTTTGCCCTACATTTTTTGTGTCACTTTTCCCTTTTTTTGCCCCACTTTCCCCACTATTTTTCTTTTTTGTTTTATGTTTTTTCCCCTTTTTTTAAACTTGTTTTTTGCCCAATTTTTCTCACACTAATGTTTTGCTCCACTTCTTTTTTGTGGCCCACTTTTCTCCATATTTTTTTACCCCACTCCTTAAGTTTTGCCCTACTTTTTTTGCATTATATTTCCTCTTTTTCCTCACTTTGTCCCACTTTTTATATATTTTTTGTTCTATATGCCCTTTTTTCCTTACTTGTATTTTTTTCTAAATTTTTCCCCTATTTTTAGGTAGAAATTAAAAAAAAATTATATCTCCGCCATTTTCAAAAATAATGAAACAAGTCACATGACTTTTTTTATGTTCTAATTATTATAAAATTAATTTGTCTGAAAGTTTTTTCCCCCTGTCGATCCTACCGACAGGAATTTTTTTTCTGCTACTGTTTTTACCCCATTTTTTTAAAACTATTATTTTTTTTGCCCTATATTTCATTCTCACACTTTGCTTTACTTTTACAATTTTTTTTGTTTTTGCCTAAGGTCCCATTTTTTTTTACTTGTTTCTTTCCCATTGTTCCTCGCTTTTTGTTTTTTTTTGCATTATTTTTTCTTTTCTTGCACCACTTTCCTCCATATTTTTTTGGTTAATTTGCCTTATGTTTTTTTATTTTTTGCCCTAAATTTATTGTCCCACTTTTCCCTTTTTGCCCCACTTTTCCTTATTTTTTTTTTTTTGTTTTATGTCTTATTTGTCCATTTTCCTTGGACTTGGTTTTTGGCCCATTTTTTCTCGGACTTGTTTTTTGCCCAACTTCCTTTTTTTTGGCCCATCTTTTTAGCCAACTTCTTTTGTTTTGCTCTTTTTTTTAGCATATTTCCTCTTTTTTCTCACTTTGTCCCATATTTTGATTTTTACTTTCCCGGACCCATCAAAGGGAAAGTAAGGTGAACGAGCAAAAAAAAAATCGAGATATCGATGGAAATATCCATTTTGAGGTCCTCCAAGAAGATTGAGACCATTTCCAGCGTATGGTCTGTCTGTGTGTCTGTGTGTAATCTTCCACGATAACTGCCGAACCGTTTGACCAATCAAGCTGAAATTTGGTATGGAGGGTCGGTGTGTGCCTAGAATGCGACCATTAGTTTTTGGTTTAAATTGGTACAGTGGAGGGTCCTCAAGACCGACATTGGTTAAATATACATGTAACAATTTTTTGCTTTATTTAAATTTTAAGGACAAACAATACATTTTAGTGCAAAATGTTGTAGTACAAAGTTTTAGAACATAAAATTTTTCAAAATTTCCAATAGTTGCGCCACTAGAGGGCGCGTAAAAAATGTGCATGTATGTTTTCTATAGTTTTTCTTGATTTTGAGGAACAAAAATACGTTTTAGTGCAAAATGTTGTAGTAAAAAGTTTTAGAGAATGAAATTCTCTACAACTTTTGTTTTAAACTTTTTCCAGAATTTCCAATAATTTCGCCACTAGAGGGCGCGTAAAAATGTTCATGTAGGTTTTCTCTAGTTTTTCTTGATTTTGAGGACAAACAATATACTTTGGTGCAAAATTTTGTGGTACAAAGTTTTAGAGCATAAAATTCTCTATAACTTTTGTCTCAAACTTTTTCTAAAATCTCCAATAGTAACGCCACTAGAGGGCGCGTAAAAAATGTGCATGTATGTTTTCTCTAGTTTTTCTTGCTTTTGAGGACAAACAATGTATTTAGTGCAAAATTTTCTTGTGCAAAGTTGTAAAGCATCAAATTTTCTTTAACTTTTATGTTCAACTTTTATCGAATTCCTCATAGTTTCGCCGCTAGATGGCGAGAAAAATACACAATTAAAATTCCCTACAACTATTGTATGAAAATTTTTCCAGAATTCCCAATAGTTTTCACACATGATTTTAGGAGATCCTAATTGTAGCAGTATGAAATATAACGTGCGCATGCGCAGCTTATGTCATTACCAACATTGAAATATTAATTCACCATCAGCTCGCTATTTTTAATGTGTTCCATAAATCAATGTAATGCTTAGTATTTTGTAATTAAAATAATAATAATAAATAACATATTCTCTACGGCCGAGCCGGGAAAGTTCTGGGGTGAAACAGCCGATTTTTTTTTATTTTTATGACCCTTTCTTTCTCATTTATATTTTTTTCCAAATTTTTCAACCATTGTTTTTTATCCTATTATTTTTTGCACCATTTGTTCTCCTTTTTTTCTTTTTTTTGAATCACTTTTTTTCTTGTTTTTGTCACACTTTCCCCACATTTTTGGTTTTGTTTTTGCTGCCTACCTTTTTTTTTTGTTTTTGTCCCATATTTTTTTCCTCTTACTTTTTTCCTTTTTCAGCCCCACTTTTTTTATTTTTATTTAGGTTAGAATAGTTTTGTTTTTGTTTCATGTCTCATTTTTCCCCCTTTGTTTGCTATTATTTTTCGCTCCATTATTTTAACTTTTGGTTTTTTCCCAACTTTTCTATAACTACTGTTTTTTACCAGAATTTTTTTCTTACACTTGTTTTTTGCACCATTTGTTTACTCTACTCCTCTTTTTCCTACATTTTTTTGACCCACTTCTTTTTTGCATCACTTTTCCTTTTTTCCGCATCTTTGCCTTAATTTTTTTATTTCTTTATATCCCATTTTTTCTCCACTTTATTTTAAACTATTTTTTATGTCTCATATTTCCCTCTTTTATATACAACTGTATTTTTTACCCAATTTTTTACCGTTTGTGTTTTTTCTCCCTTTTTTTATAACTATTGGTGTCCATTATCGCACTTATTGACGACTAGTTTATGTTATATTTTCCTCCTTTTTTAATAACTATTGTTTTTTTGATCCACTTTTTTTCACATTTGTTTTTGCCCCATTTTTCTCACACTTGTTTTTTGCCCGATTTTCAATTTTTTGCCCCACTTTTCCCCATAGTGCCCCAATATTCCCTACATTTTTTGTTGTTTTTGTTCTACTTTTATTTGCCACACGTATCCTACTTTTTTTTGCTTTTTGCCCTATTTTTTCTCACTTTTTTACCCCACTTTTCTTCACTTTTTTTCCAACGTTTCCTAACTTTTTAATTTTGTTTTGTTTTTTTGCCTCACTAATTTTATTTTTTGTCCCACTTTTTTTGTTTTTGTTCCATTATTTTTTCCTCACTTTTCTTCACTTTTTTCTTCATTTTCCTTCACTTTTTTTCATTTTGCTTTGTTTTTTTTTGTCTTACTTTTTTTGTTCTTGCCTCACTTTTTGTTTTTGACCCACTTTTTTTTGTTTTGCCCCATTTTTTTATTTACTATTCTTCACTTTTTTCTCCAATTTTCTTCACTTTTTTCCCAGTTTTCCCTACTTTTTTTAATTTCCTATTTTGTTTCTTTTTTTTTGTTCTTTGCCCCACTTTTTTGTTTTTGTCCCATTTTTTTCCAGTTATTTTTGCCCTACTTTGTGTTGCCCCACTGGTACCCACAATTTTTGAATTTTTTGCCTCAATTTTTGTTTTTGCCCCAATTTTTTTCCTCACTTTTCTCCATTTCTCCTCTTTTTTAATTTTTTTTCCTCACTTTTCTTCACTTTTTTCTTCATTTTTCTTCACTTTTTTCATTTTACTTTGTTTTTTTGCCTTACTTTTTTTGTTCTTGCCTCACTTTTTGTTTTTTGACCCACTTTTTTTTGTTTTTCCCCACTTTTTTTACTTACTATTCTTCACTTTTTTCACTTTTTTCCCAATTTTCCCCACTTCTTTTTTAATTTCCTTTTTTGTTTCTTTTTTTTTGTTCTTTGCCCCACTGTTTTGGTTTTGGTCCCATTTTTTCCAGTTGTTTTTGCCCTACTTTGTGTTGCCCCACTTTTACAAACAATTTTTGAATTTTTTGCCCCAATTTTTGTTTTTGCCCCAGTATTTTTTCCTCACTTTTCTTCTCTTTATTAATTTTTTTAATTATATAATTTTTTTTTATTTGAAGTTTGGTAGATATAGATAAGTATTTTTTTTTTAATTTTGTGAACAAAAAAAATTGCAATTTTGAGGGAAAAAAATTTGATAATAAACAAAAATTACATTTGCAATTTTACATTAAAAAAACTTACTTTTTTTTAAACTAAAATATGATGTTTTTAAAATAATATCTAAATTATTTTTATTAAAATTAATTTACTTTATTTATGCCTCTCATAGTTTCGACCTCATCTTGTTCCACCTTCAATTTGGCTTTCCACAGATAATCTGTTCTAGCAGTGAATTCGATTTGCCTGTCAAGAATATGAAAAAATACAACTACCAACGCCAATGCTAATGCTGTTTTTATTTCAAAAGGTATTGCTGGAAATCTAAAAAATAAACAATGTTACTAAATATTTATTTTAAAATTCTTAAAAAAAAAAACTTACTCGTCATCGTGCGCGTCGTGATACTCTTGAAAAAATTCCAAATAACTGTAAATGACTATGTGAGATATGACTGATAATATCATAATAAAGAGTTTTAGAATGAAACCCATTCTTAGGAATACTGATATTGCTGCTAGAACTAGAGCTGAGCTGTATAGATATGTCTAAAAATAAAGAAATATATTTTATACAGTGTGCAATAATATAATAATTAACTTACAGGGACATACTGTACTATAATTGTATTTGGAATGTTTTCCACCATTTCAGGCATACTTGTTGATGCATTCCATGCCAAACTGGAATTGTATTCTTCAATTTCAGGCATTTGGGTTGTCGTGGTCGTTATTGGTATGGGAATCGGCACTGGATTGTAATCAATCTAAAAATATATACAGTATGTAGCACTTTATATCATACTTCTGAAGTATATTTATTAAAAATTAAAAAATAGTTAAATTTTTTTAGATACGGCCAAAAATTAAAGAAAAACGTTCAAATTTTGTTAAAAAATGTTAGAAAGTGTCAAAAATTAATCAATAAGTTAAAAAATCGGTTGTGTCGCCCCAAAACTTTCCCGACGAGTATCCACGAATACTTTATCACAAATTTAATGTTAAAGTTTCAACTTTTGACATTTTTTAATTTTTGACAGGTGACAGTTGGAGAAATAATTTTGACTGTTCTGAATAGAGTTTTTCAAGGGCTTTCAAACGACATATTGCATGTCCAATTCCGTGACATATTGCATCTGTCATTTTTTGATAGTGGTACTTCCGTTTGACAGATGTCGTACAAAAACTAATGGGTTCTTCCGACGGGTAACCCAAACCCCTATACCAAATTTCAGCTCAATCGGATTAAACGTGTGGCCTCTATCGTTTAAGAATACACACACACAGACTGACAGACAGACTTCCAACTGGAAATGGTCTTAATCGTCTCAGGAGACCCGAAATTGGATATTTTATCTCGAATTTTTTTTTTAGCTCGTTCACAATACTTTCCCTTCTAGGAGGAGGGTCGGGAAAGTAAAAATGTAAGAAGTTGTTAAAAACCGAAGAAAAAGTTCAAAATTCGTTAAAAATTGGTAAAAACTGTCAAAATTGGGTCAGATATAAAAAAATGTGTTATAAATTGATAGAAACTGTCAAAAATGGGAAAAACAGTTTTTTTCATTATAGATCAGGGTCAAAATTTGATAAAAATTGTTAAGAACTGTCAAAAATGGGAGAAACGGTTTTATCCTTTATAGACCAGGGTCAAAATTTGTTAAAAATTATTAGAAACTGTCAAAAATTGTAAAAAAACGGTTAAAAATTGTCAAAATTTGGTCAAAAATAAAAAACCGTTAAAAATTGTTAGAAACTGTCAAAAATGGGAGAAACGGTTTTTTCCTTTATAGACCAGGGTCAAAATTTGTTAAAAATTATTAGAAACTGTCAAAAATTGTAAAAAAACGGTTAAAAATTGTCAAAATTTGGTCAAAAATAAAAAACCGTTAAAAATTGTTAGAAACTGTCAAAAATGGGAGAAATGGTTTTTTCCTTTATAGACCAGGGTCAAAATTTGTTAAAAATTATTAGAAACTGTCAAAAATTGTAAAAAAACGGTTAAAAATTGTCAAAATTTGGTCAAAAATAAAAAACCGTTAAAAATTGTTAGAAACTGTCAAAATGGGAGAAACGGTTTTTTCCTTTATTGACCAGGTTCAAAATTTGTTAAAACTTTTTAGAAACTGTCAAAAATTGTAAAAAAATCGTTAAAAATTGTCAAAATTTGGTAAAAAAATAAAAAAAGTAAAAAATTGTTAAAAACTGTCAAAAATGGGAAAAACCGATTTTTTTTCTTTATTGACCGGGGTCAAAATCTTGTAAAAATTGTTAAAAACTGTCAAAATGGGAAAAACCGGTTTTTTTCTTTATAGACCAAGGTTAAAATTGATTAAAAATTATTAGAAACTGTCAAAAATTGTTAAAAACTGCCAAAAATGGGAAAAACCGGTTTTGTTCTTTATTGACCGGAGTCAAAATCTATTAAAAATTGTTAAAAACTGTCAAAAATGGGAAAAACCGCTTTTTTTTCTTTATAGACCAGGATCAAAATCTGTTAAAAATTATTAGAAACTGTCAAAAATTGTAAAAAAACTGTTAAAAATTGTCAAAATTTGGTAAAAAAATAAAAAAAAGTCAAAAAATGTTAAAAACTGTCAAAAATGGGAAAAACCGGTTTTTTTCTTAATTGACCGGGGTCAAAATCTGTTAAAAATTGTTAGAAACTGTCAAAAATGGGAGAAACAGTTTTTTCCTTTATAGACCAGGGTCAAAATTTGTTAAAAATTATTAGAAACTGTCAAAAATTGTAAAAAAACGGTTAAAAATTGTCAAAATTTGGTCAAAAATAAAAAACCGTTAAAAATTGTTAGAAACTGTCAAAAATGGGAGAAATGGTTTTTTCCTTTATAGACCAGGGTCAAAATTTGTTAAAGATTATTAGAAACTGTCAAAAATTGTAAAAAAACGGTTAAAAATTGTCAAAATTTGGTCAAAAATAAAAAACCGTTAAAAATTGTTAGAAACTGTCAAAATGGGAGAAACGGTTTTTTCCTTTATTGACCAGGTTAAAAATTTGTTAAAACTTTTTAGAAACTGTCAAAAATTGTAAAAAAATCGTTAAAAATTGTCAAAATTTGGTAAAAGAATAAAAAAAAGTAAAAAATTGTTAAAAACTGTCAAAAATGGGAAAAACCGATTTTTTTTCTTTATTGACCGGGGTCAAAATCTTTTAAAAATTGTTAAAAACTGTCAAAATGGGAAAAACCGGTTTTTTTCTTTATAGACCAAGGTTAAAATTTGTTAAAAATTATTAGAAACTGTCAAAAATTGTTAAAAACTGCCAAAAATGGGAAAAACCGGTTTTTTTCTTTATAGACCAGGATCAAAATCTGTTAAAAATTATTAGAAACTGTCAAAAATTGTAAAAAAACGGTTAAAAATTGTCAAAATTTGGTCAAAAATAAAAAACCGTTAAAAATTGTTAGAAACTGTCAAAAATGGGAGAAATGGTTTTTTCCTTTATAGACCAGGGTCAAAATTTGTTAAAGATTATTAGAAACTGTCAAAAATTGTAAAAAAACGGTTAAAAATTGTCAAAATTTGGTCAAAAATAAAAAACCGTTAAAAATTGTTAGAAACTGTCAAAATGGGAGAAACGGTTTTTTCCTTTATTGACCAGGTTAAAAATTTGTTAAAACTTTTTAGAAACTGTCAAAAATTGTAAAAAAATCGTTAAAAATTGTCAAAATTTGGTAAAAGAATAAAAAAAAGTAAAAAATTGTTAAAAACTGTCAAAAATGGGAAAAACCGATTTTTTTTCTTTATTGACCGGGGTCAAAATCTTTTAAAAATTGTTAAAAACTGTCAAAATGGGAAAAACCGGTTTTTTTCTTTATAGACCAAGGTTAAAATTTGTTAAAAATTATTAGAAACTGTCAAAAATTGTTAAAAACTGCCAAAAATGGGAAAAACCGGTTTTTTTCTTTATAGACCAGGATCAAAATCTGTTAAAAATTATTAGAAACTGTCAAAAATTGTAAAAAAACGGTTAAAAATTGTCAAAATTTGGTCAAAAATAAAAAACCGTTAAAAATTGTTAGAAAATGTCAAAATGGGAGAAACGGTTTTTTCCTTTATTGACCAGGTTCAAAACTTGTTAAAACTTTTTAGAAACTGTCAAAAATTGTAAAAAAATCGTTAAAAATTGTCAAAATTTGGTAAAAAAATAAAAAAAAGTAAAAAATTGTTAAAAACTGTCAAAAATGGGAAAAACCGGTTTTTTTCTTTGAAGACCAGGGTCAAATCTGTTTAAATTGTTAGAAACAGTTAAAAATTGAAAAAAATAAAGAAAACCGTTAAAAATTATTAGAAACCATTGGAAATTCGTAAAAAAATAAAAAAACAGTTAATTTTTTTTAGATAAGGCCAGAAATTAAAGAAAAACGTTCAAATTTTGTTAAAAATTGTTAGAAAATGACAAAAATTGTAAAAAAACGGTTAAAAATTGTCAAAATTTGGTAAAAAAAAACCGTTAAAAATTCTTAGAAACTGCCAAAAATGGGAAAACAGTTTTTTCTTTATAGACCAGGGTCAAAACTTGTTAAATATTTTTAGAAACTGTCAAAAATTGTAAAATGATGGTTAAAAATTGACAAAATTTGGCCAAAAATAAAAAAATCTGATGTGGCCAGCACATGACCTCTCGCCATTTTTTAATTAAAAAGGTACCCGGTGGCACAAAAAAGTATGGAAAAAATTTATTTTTTACCTCTCGCCCTCTCGCCCCGTGTGCGTGTGCGCGTTCGTGTGCGTGTGTGTTAGTGTGTGTGTTTTCATAACAAGAAAATATGTAAATAGTTTTTAGAGTTAGTGAAGTGATGAGTACTATTTAAATATTTATGTTTCGGTTTCATAATTTAAATTAATGTGCCGCTTTATGATTTTTCTGTTCATGTTCGTACTGGGAAAAAATGAAATAAAAATTACATTCCTATGTCAAATACTGTTTTCATTTTAACATTCATATTGGTTTAACTTCTACCTCAAAAGTTTGGTCCTTCGAGAAAATCCAAGAATTTATTTAATCATGCTCGCAGTCTAGTATTCTTTCAACAGTTATGAATAGTAATATAAATCGTTCAAGTTTATTTCATGTTATGAAAACTTGATAGTTTATTTCTTTTTATTATCATTTTATTTTTACTGCATCTGATTATATATTATAACTTGTATGTATATGATTTTGTGTAATTTTGTAATGTATATATTTCTCCTCTCCCTGAAATTTTCATATCCGGCGCTAATGCTTATTTAGTTTCCTATTGAAATTCATACAGCCACATCCATTAAATAATTAAAGGCACCGACTTAATTACAGTTTTAAATTAATTCTTGATTAGATAGCGAATCTTGATGTTTAGCAATTTTATGAATAATTTATTTTTGCCCTTGTTTCGTTATTTATTTTATTCGCCTCATCTAGTATTTTTAAAATTGCACAGAAAAAAATTCCACAAATAAGAAATTGCGATTATAATTAATTGAAACAAAACAAATAAACATTTTTTTTTTATTAAATAAATTAGTTTATTTTGGTAAAAAAATCTTAACTTACCAATGTGACGACAGCACACGCCGATATCAAAGTTACCGATACTAAAAAAATCGATAACCTAAGACATCTACTTTCAGCTACAATCTGTCCTGGAGGCGAACAAGCCCCTGGTTCATCCACTGGCGTATCCGAAGGAGGCCGAGGACCGCAGCAACCATCCAACCAACACAAATAGACGAAAATCAAAAGTACGACCAACGTGGGGCCCATCGTACCGAATAAAACGATACTCCTAAAAAAAAAAAAATTAAATAGACACTTATGACGTTAGGTTTTTGATCAGGTCTCGATCAGCTTTTGATTGGCTTGTTCCAAACTAGTTTGAAAAACATTATCATAAGTATTTTTTAAATTAAATAGGTTGGTCTAAAGGACCACGCAGCGCATCAATGGGAAATTGGCTTTCGGTGAATTTGCTAAAATTTTTTATATTGCAAAACTCATTATGCTGATCAAATGTCTTCATTCCTTTAATGCTCTAAATTCAACAATGGCCATCGTGAAGATATTTTTTCGAATATACAAACAGTGAAACTTTATTTTTAATTTGTTGATAATTAGTAATAAATGTGATTTAAGCTCAGTTCTTTTAATTATGTGCTCGTTCCACAAATCGAATGTATCAAAAAGTGAAATATTAAATAAAAAAAATTTTTTTGACGCCAGTCTAATTGATTTTTTGATGTATTTAGAAATAATTGACAAAAAACTATGATATATTTAAAAATTCGTCTTTTCTTTCCTTTTATAGGTTTAAGGAAATTAAACTCAAATTAAACGTTATGTTCGTTTTATTTTATAAGAAAAATTTAACAATCCTTAAGAGACATTTTCTTTTTATTTCTTTGGAAAATTTAACGTAGATTGGTTTTGTTCTTGTCTTCGAGTTTCTTGCAAAAATTTCCTGGATCCGGCAGTCAAAGATGTCAAGCCAACAACAGGTTCTGATCCAGTAAGAAAAGAAAACTCGTTCCAAAAGATTCGCTCAAAGGAAAAAAACTTGTTTCAAAAAGGCTCGTCCCAAAAAAAGACGTTCAGTCACAGAAAAAAAATGTTCTGTCCAAGAAAAAGGACTCCTTCCAGAAAAAAAAGTTCAGTACAAAAACTTGCTCCAAAAATGATTCGTTCCAAAACAAAATGTTCAGTCCAAAAAACTCCTATATGTGGAGAGGAAGAAAAGACATTTTCAATAAAATATATAAACTGTTATAAGTTGATTGTTCTGACTGATGAGGTAAAGAGCAGGATTGTTGACATTGGAAAGACATTTTATAGACATATCAAAAAGAGAGGGAATTCAAGATAAGATGAGAAAGAAACAAGACAAGAGGAAATTAAGAAGGGATATCAAGCAAGTCTGAAATTAAAATATACTGAGCAGAGGAAAAATGAAAAAAAAAGTAAAAACAGAATCAACTATACATCGATTACTTATATAGCCGATACAAATACACCATAGAGTATAATAATTTCTATACACACCAACGCTATATACAAGGTGAGTACAAAGATAGCAAGTTGTTCAGAGATTTCCAAAAAATTGAACTGTGGAATTTTATATGTAACAAGATGTTTTTTATAAAAATTTTCATTCATTGTAAGTCTAAAAATCTGTTATTTCCTTTATCATAATTATTTATACTATTGTAATTTGTAGCGCCTGAAGAATGCCTAAGGCCGAAACATGTTGCGAAATGTTTGGCACTCTTTCAAGTTGTTTTGAAATTGCCAAATAAATATATATTAGTGTAAAAACTAGTAGAGCATAAAATTCCCAATAGTTTTCACCCATAATTTTAGGATATTCTAATTGTAGCTATGTGCTATATAATGTGCGCATGCGCCCGCTTATGTCATTATCGACATTGAAATATCAAAGTATTTACCATCGGCTTTCTATTTAAAATTTTTTCCATAAATTAATGTAATGCTCAGTATTTTGTAATTAAAATAATCCTATTCTCTACAGCCGAGCCGGGAAAGTTCTGGGGTAACACAGCGGATTTATTAAATAATATTCCTTTTCGGTTGTAATACATTTTAGACTTCTAAATCCTAAAGTTAAGAGAGAAGTCTTATAATACGGCTCTGTCTGTCTATCCGTTTGTCCGCATGTATAACTCAAAAACGAAAAGAAATGAAGACAAACGGTTAACGGTAATAAACTCAGCATACCTTGACTAGCTCCCAAATAGATTTTGAGATTTTTATGACTTCCGGTTTCAAAACTGATTTTACAAACCAGAACTGGAAGTGATACTACTAGTTTCAAAAATAGCATTCCGACGTGAAATTTAACGCTGAATCAATATTTGAAAATAGAATTGAGATATCTTTTATTGTTCATGAGATAATGCGTGTTTAGAAGTCGTCACGTGCCTGCACGCGCAGGCGCTTCTGACTTTTTAAATGGGTTTTTTCATAATTGAAATAATGGATTTGTGGTGGGATTGTACATCAACATATTTTTGTTAATTAAATTATATTTTACGACAAAAAAACAGCGTTTTGTTTGTCGCTTCATACAAGGAATATAAGCAAATTTTCATTGTGGAATTCTATACGGTATACCAAATTATTGAACTATTTATTATTTTTCCTACGATCACTACCCAAAGTAGGCTTTTGCACACTCAAATCTAACCACAAAGTTGATGTTTTCCGTGATCTGTAATAATTTGACATTATTGTCGCTCTAGCGCGTACTTTTCCGCTCGCCTGTTTTCATTTACAATAAACTAAAGAAAGGTAGTAAATAATAGGTATATTAAAACAAAATGTAGGGCAGTCTGAATATTTTAGTTGAAATATTAATATTTGAAGATATTTCGAACGAAATTAAACTTTATTTTATAAAATTTATCTAATAAAAATATAACAGTCAGAAAGTACACCTAGATACACCTAGGTACACCTATATGCAATAGTGATTGCATATTTAAGTACCTACTTACTATTTTGTGCAAATAGTAGACTTTGAAATTAATGAAACGTCATTATTTCATTTTTAGTTTATGAAAAAGATATTTGAAAAATGGAGAGTGAGAGTGAATGTGAATTTTCAAGCACACCTCCAGATGTAGCAGATTTTACTAAAAATATTTCTCTGAATCTTCTGCCGACTAAATCCAGAGATAAATATGAAAAAGTGTGTTTTTCATGTTTTTTTTTTAATTATTTGTCTAAATAATAATGTGATCGTAGAAAAAATCTTGTGTGCAATTCGAGCAGAAAGTGCTTTGCCGCTTTCGGCAGATTGCCCGCGCTCCGCTACGCATCGCGCGGGCAACTCTGCCTCAAGCGGCAAAGTATCACTTTCCGCTCTTAATACACAAATAGCTATTTCCTACGATCACTACCCAAAGTAGGCTTTTGCACACTCAAATCTAACCGCAAAGTTGACGTTTTCCGTGATCTGTAATAATTTGACATTATTGTCGCTCTAGCGCGTACTTTTCCGCTCGCCTGTTTTCATTTACAATAAACTAAAGAAAGGTAGTAAATAACAGGTGTATTAAAACAAAATGTAGGGCAGTCTGAATATTTTAGTTGAAATATTAATATTTGAAGATATTTCGAACGAAATTAAACTTTATTTTATAAAATGTATCTAGTAAAAATATAACAGTCAGAAGGTACACCTAGATACACCTATATGAAATAGTGATTGCATATTTAAGTATCTACTTACTGTTTTGTGCAAATAGTAGACTATGAAATTAATGAAACTTCATTATTTCATTTTTAGGTTATGAACTGTATTTTCATGTTTTTTTTTAATTATTTGTCTAAAAATAATGTGATCGTAGAAAAAATCTTGTGTGCAATTCGAGCAGAAAGTGCTTTGCCGCTTTCGGCAGATTGCCCGCGCTCCGCTACGCGTCGCGCGGGCAACTCTCTGCCTCAAGCAGCAAAGTATCACTTTCCGCTCTTAATACACAAATAGCTATTGGTTTTCAATAATATATGTATTAGATTTTTTTTTTCTAAATAAACTGTTTATTTCTTGTTAATTCTTCGGGATTAAAATAATTACAAAAATGCACTGGCGCCCATCAAACCCTTATATAATGACATATCTTCCCTGAACTATAAGTAAAACAAAAATACTATAGTAAAGCTTAAAAACCACCCGTAAAAAGTCTCAAAAGTAAGTCTAGTATTTATTCATTTTATTTTTTGACCGGGGAGGGATGTTCAAAATTCAAATTATAGAATCTATTAAAAATATCGATTTTAGTAAGAGTGTAACCTCCCACTCCCCTGGCCATGTATCTCATGAAAAAGGCGAGTACAAAGTAACAAACCGATGGCCATTTCGGTAAGAAACTTTTATACTCAAATTTATCATAAAATATACCTGATCGTCTAGTATTGTTAAAGGACCCAGTTGTGCTGTATTTTTATTCGTTATAGTAAAGTTTGCTGCAAGTAAAAAAAATAAAACACTGAAAAACCTTCAAATCGTATATTCCGTAATTTCAACCTTTTATGATAATTACAAAAATCAACCTTGAGACATTATTTACTCTTTACTCTATTTGTATGTGAGGACCCCTCACAGAGACCCGCCACTGGGTGGACGAAAGAGAAGACATTTGTCACATTTTACCAATTTGTATTTTGTGTTTGTGTAATTATTTTTATATTTCTGTTTGTTTCTATTTTATAACCTTTTTAATTGAGTGATTTGAAATCACGTGTATTTACTATGGTCAATAATGTCCTAATCATTCAGTTAGGAAGATGGAATGCCCGCGGGTCTATTGCCGTCTGCGACATCCCTCATTGGGAAAATTTCACGGGGAGGGGAGATCACATTGCCTCCTACCGTCCCAAAATAATTAATTCTTTTTTTTTGTTTAAAAGGGACCGTACCTTAATAGACATAGTAACAATCTTGACCAACTCATAAAAACACAAGATTTTCTGTGTAATGTATTGTGTATTGTTGTAATTGGTAAATGAGACTCCTGACTTAACCCTTCCGAACACACAACGGCGCGCCGCTGTGAACGGTCAATTAAACAAATGGTTTACTTGTCCGGACGCAAATTAAATATGAATTTTCTTCCCCGGATTTTGAATTGGGGGTGTTTTTGAGACATTTTATTTAGATAGATATTTTTATTTTGTAAAGAATTTTGGATTATTTTCCTTTACTTATTTTCTCTTTGGTTTTATGGGCAGTTGTTTTCTATAGGATAGGCAAAGGCCTACAAATAATTATTACGGGGTCGAAGTTGGCGGTAGACACAGGTCTACAAAATAATTGTTGTTTTCGTCGATGGGTATTTTTAAAGGAACTGTTTTTTTTCTCTCTGGCTGGTTTTTTTATTTATTCTTTCTCGAAGCGAAGCGTAGGTACTGTTAGATAGTTTAGGCGATGGTAAAAAATTTCAGACTGATTTTATTTCTCATTTTATGCCCTTTTATACCCAGAAATTATCTCATTTCGTGACGTAGGCATTGTAACTGCGTAGTGAGAATCTACAATCTTGCGACTCGTAATCGCCAATTTGTTTATGTTATCGTAGATAACTGCATTCCTGAGGACAACTTTTTAGCTATTTTGAGTCTTTTACGAATTTTAAGAGAAATATTTGAAGCGTAAATTTTATACAGGGAAAAATAAAATTAGAATTTATAAGTAAAATAATTCTACGGAAATAGAAAAATATAGGAAAATAGTAATTAAAAATGGGAATTAATAAGAGATTAAGTGGCCTAGGGTAGGAACGTTTCAAGAGGGATAGGTGTGGACGGGGTCGAAATGCAAATTAAACATTTAATTAAAGAAATCGATTTTTTAATCAATTGTTTTATCCATTTTTTTATCAATAATAGGTTTTATTGATTTTTTATACTGGATTTTCGTAATCGAATTTTGTTTGATCGATTTTTTCATGTAGTTAATTTTTCAGGTTGCCGCCGGACTAAATCACATATATGCACTTTAAAATTCCAACGTCGCTTAAGATATTTGAAATGTTATTTACGAAAGATATTTCGCTGCGGGAAATACGGTTTTTGGACACCCAACGGATACGCGCTACATGTTGCGAGATCGAGATACGAAATGTAAACAAATATTTTCATGTGCGACCTGATAGAGACCCATTTTTTCTTTTTAAAAAAATCCGAATCTTGTTCAGAATTGAAATTTAAAAAGTAATGAGAAATCGTTTGGTTTATCTAAAAAAAAAGATAATGAATTCGAATCAAATATTTAAAAAAACGGCTGTGTCACCCCAGAACTTTCCCGGCTCGACCGTAGAGAATGGGATTATTTTAATTACAAAATACTAAGCATTGCATTAATTTATGGGACACATTAAAAATAGAGAGCCGATGGTGAATACGTCTACCGAATTGATATTTCAATGTTGATAATGACATAAGCTGCGCATGCGCACGTTGTATATCACACTGCTACAATTATGATCTCCTAAAATCGTGTGTGAAAACTATTGGGAATTCGGGAAAAATTTTCATAAAATAGTTGTAGGGAATTTTATGCTTTACAACTTTGCAACTGAAACCTTTTGCACTAAAGAGCATAATTTACCTCCAATTTAAAAAATGGAATATCCTAATTATGTATCTTTCTCGCCATCTAGCGGCGAAACTATGAGGAATTCGATGAAAAGTTAAACATAAAAGTTAAAGAAAATTTGATGCTTTACAACTTTGCACAAGAAAATTTTGCACTAAAATGCATTGTGTGTCCTCAAAATCAAGAAAAACTAGAGAAAACATACATGCATATTTTTTACGCGCCCTCTAGTGGCGCAACTATTGGAAATTCTGGAAAAAGCTTAAGACAAAAGTTATTGGGAATTTTATTCTCTAAAACATTGTACTACAATATTTTGCAGTAAAGTGTATTGCTTGTCCTCAAAATCAAGAAAAACTAGATAAAACCTACATGCACATTTTTTACACGCCCTCTAGTGGCGCAACTATTGGAAATTCTGAAAAAAGTTTAAAACAAAAGTTATAAAAAATTTTATGCTCTAAAATTTTGTATTTCAACATTTTGCACTAAAGTGCATTGTTTGTCCTTAAAATTTAAAAAAAGTAAAAAATTGTTACATGTGTATTTAATCAATGTCGACCTTGAGGACCTTCTACTGTACCAATTTAAACCAAAATCTAATGGTCGCATTCCAGACACACACCGACCCTCCATACCAAATTTCAGCTTGATTGGTCAAACGGTTAGGCAGTTATCGTGGAAGATTACACACAGACAGACCATTAGCTAGAAATGGTTTCAATCTTCTTGGGGGACCTGAAAATGGATATTTCCATCGATATCTCGATTTTTTTTTTGCTCGTTCACCTTACTTTCCCTTTGATGGGTCCGGGAAAGTAAAAAGTTTGTAAAAAAAACGAGAATGTGTCACTATCAAAAAATGACAGATACAATATCTCACGGAATTTGACTTGCATCATGTCATTTGAAAGCCCTTGAAGATCTCTATTCATAACAGTCAAAATTATTTTTCCAGCTGTCACCTGTCAAAAATAATAAAATGTCAAAATTTTAAACTTTAACATAAAAGTATTCGTGGATACTCGTCGGAAAATTTTTGGGACGATGCAACCAATTTTTTTTTAATTTCTTTCAAATTTTTTCCAATTTTTTCCATTTTTCTCCAATTTTTTCCATTTTTTCCAATTTTTTACATTTTTTCCAATTTTTTCCAATATTTCCAGTTTTTTTAAATATTTTTCTAATTTTTTCCATTTTTTCAAATTTATTTCGAATTTGTCCAAACTTTTCCAATCTTTTCCCTTTTTCCGGCTTTGTTCGAGTATTGTTCCAATTTCTCTCGATATTTTCCCATTTTTTTCCTATTTTTTTTCGATCTTTCCCATTTTTTTTTGAATACTGATAGTAGATACTAAATGGCGGTACAAATGGAGCAAACCGGTTTATTTGACCTTCATTCCATATATGGACATCCGGTGACCACCTGCCAAACCGGTTATATAAATAAGGTATCCAATTATATTTAATGAGCAAAAAAATGCATTTTATTATATCTAATGAGCATTCTATATATGGACATCCGGCGACCACCTGCCAAACAGGTTATTTAAAAAATATAATTATATCTAATGAGCAAAAAACTGAATCTAATTATATCATTCATTCCACTTAATTAAAATGTGTGGGAAATACGATGTAACAACTTTCTCACGCTCGGAGTAGATCTTTGAACTCAAGGTCAACTAGAATTCATTACCGATCATTGCCACCACTCACCCGGCAGTCACGTGACCACTCTATTTTAGTATAAATGCGATGCGCAACGGACCCGCTCTCAGTTTGAAAAGATTAATCGATATACTCTCTTCATACAATGCAGTGCTTTAAGTGTGGCAAACAGTTTTCCAGAGCTTATAATTTACATCGCCACCAACTTAATAATTGTGAGAATAATGATCAGTGCCCAATACCTAAAAAGAGAATAAGACCTATCGGTGTTGAAGTTTTAGGGGATGGAATTAGTAAATTATCCCAAGCATTCAAAAGTCGAATTTCTTCATATAGATTTACTAGCACCACAAAAAAAATTGATTACTCCGAGTTCCTTGATGAAGTCAAGCCAAAAGTTCTCAATATTTTAAATAGATATTTGCTACTCCACACGGCATTAAAAATAAACTTTGAGATTTTTGGGCTTTATGTAAAACCTGATAAGGAATTATCCGATATTAAATCGATGAATACGGCCAATAAAATAGTCACTATTTCCAGTAATATCGATGAATTTTTTGACGATTTTAAAGATGAGATAACCACGCAGGCGTCAGAATTTCAAGAAAAAGATTTCTTGATGTCAACATCAATCGGTATACCAGCATATACCATCAAAACCAACATCATACCCCCACTACGACACATTATTAGATTTCACAGATATCGAATTACCTGTGAAATTAAAAGACATTCCCAATTTTGAGAAATTGAATAACATCTCTGTGAACGTGTTTGGTCTTGAATCTTACTATAAAAATTGTAGAAACTATTATGAAATTGTGGGACCTTTACATTTCACAAATGATCGGAAGGCGACCCATGTCAATCTGTTATTAATATCAGATAAAGAAGGAAATAGTCATTATTGCCTTATCACTGATTTATCTCGACTCATACGGTCTCAGAAATCGAAACATGAACATAAAATACATATTTGTGATGGTTGTTTGCAGTCTTTTATAAGTATGGAAAAATTGCAAAACCATATGGAAAATGATTGTACTCATATATATTCAAAATTACCAACAACTGAAGTGAATAAGAACAAATGTGGTGAAATGATTCCGGAAAATATTTTAAAATTTATAAACTTTGAAAAACAATTAGAGGTGCCGTTCATAATATATGCAGATTTCGAGTCACTCCTCAAACCAGTAGATCATAATGAGCCTTCAAATTCAACATCTTTCACAGTCAAGGTATGTGAACATGAACCGTACTCCTTTGCTTTTTATGTAAAATGTACTTACGACGACAGAGAAGTTGGATCAAACTGTTCATAACCTCTACAACAGGCATTTAAAATATGTTGTTCCAATGTCACCATTAACTGCCGAAGAAAATATTAGGTTTAAGAATGCAACAAGCTGCCATATTTGTGAGAAACCATTCAGCCCTATTGATAAGAAAATCCGAGACCACTGCCACCTTACGGGGAGATTCAGAAATGCCGCCCACAATTCCTGTAATTTAAATTACAAAATCCCCAATTTTATCCCCGTCTTTTTCCACAACCTTACAAATTACGATTGTCATCTTTTTATTGAGGAAATCTCTTCCAAAAACGAAAATATATCGGTCGTGGCTCAAACCAAAGAAAAATATGTAACATTTTCCAAATCAATTTTGGTAGAAAAATATCTAGACATAAGAAAATATTTCCCCCTCGATCAACATTTCAATGTAATGAGAAGGAAAGGCGTTTTTCCTTATTGATACGTTGATTCGACTGAAAAATTGAACGAAGAGGAGCTGCCTTCCAAAGAGAATTTTTATGATAAACTAAGGGGAGAATCCATATCCGATGAAGAGTATGATAGAGCCAAGGAAGTGTGGAGCACTTTCCACTGCAAAACACTCAATAATTATTCAATGCTCTACTTGAAGACCAATGTGCTATTATTAGCAGATATTTTCGAGAATTTTAGACGGGTGTGTCTTAAAGAATATAATTTAGATCCAGCCCAATACGTAACAGCCCCATCTTTAAGCTGGGATGCCATGTTACGATATACACAGGTTAAGCTTCAACTTTTAACAGATATCGATATGCTACACTTTTTCAAAAAAGGGATAAGAGGTGGAGTGGCCCAATGTAGCAAAAGGAAAGCTGTGGCAAACAACAAATTCTTACCAAATTTCGATCCATCAAAACCAGAGAGTTATATTATGTATTTAGATGCAACAAATATGTATGGCGCAGCAATGAGCGAATACCTTCCTTACGGTGATTTTAAATGGATACCTGTTGAAAACTTTGACTGCACTAAAATTGAAGATGATTCATCCAAGGGTTATGTTTTGGAAGTAGATTTTAAGTATCCCACAAATCTACACGAGGCCCACAACGATCTACCATTCTGCCCCGAAAACATGATACCACCAAAAAGCAAATATTCAAAGCTAATTCCAAATTTATACGATAAAACCAAGTATATCATACACTACCGAAATTTGAAACAGTGTTTAAAATACGGATTAAAATTAAAAACAATTCACAGAGTGTTGGAATTTTCGCAATCACCTTGGTTGAAAAAATATATCGAGTTAAATACAGTTCTCAGAAACCAAGCAAAGAATGAGTTTGAGCGTGACTTATTCAAACTTCTAATTAACGCAATATTTGGGAAAACTATGGAGAATGTGGAGAAAAGAAAAAATATAAAACTCTCATCCCACTGGGAAAACATCAAAGGATCACTTGGTGCAAGAACTTTAATAGCCAAGCCAGAATTTAAGACATGTTCAGTGTTTACTGAAAACTTGGTTGCGATCCATTCAAACACTGTAAAAGTGTACTATGATAAACCCCTATACGTTCGATTTTCAATTTTGGAGATTTCTAAAACCATCATATACGATTTTTTATATGGTTACATCAAGAAAAAGTATGGAGATGCAGCCAAATTATGTTATACTGATACAGATTCTTTAATTTTGGAAATTTTAACAAATAATTTTTATGACGATATTAAGGAGAACATTCAATATTTCGACACATCTAACTACAAGGAGACCAATGCACACAGAATCCCTATAACAAAATCAATCGTTGGAAAAATGAAAGACGAGTTTGCCGGTGTTCCAATTGAGTCATTTTATGGAACTGGTGCTAAGGCCTATTGTGTAAAGACCGACAAACTTATGAAGAAAGCGAAAGGTGTTTCCAAACAAGTCGTGAAAAATGAACTTCACCTGAATGATTATGTACAAATTGTTGAAAATGGGGGTGTTGTTTTTAGAAAAATGTATGTTTTCATATCCAAATTACATACAATATTTACTGAATTGAAGAATAAAGTGGCATTATCTTCAAAAGACGACAAATACCGCATGATGTCAATACCTTGGCATGGGGGCATTTTATCATCAACCCACAAACACATGGAGGTACACTCGAAGATTTAGTCGACGTAGCTCAAGAATTTATAATAAAAAAAAATATATATATACACAAGTTATGGTTTTTATTTCTCTTTATTTTACTTATAATATATTATTACATTCCAATTGGATGTGGGTTACACATTTTAAGAGCTAATTTACACAGATGACATCTTGCTTGAGAAGTAGGCGGCCCATCAACATGTGTACTAAAATCCGGTCGATTATAATGGGTAAAGCAGGGCAGTGCAGTTTGAAGATCAAAATTTAATCTATAGTCGATTGGTAATTTACTCCATACATAAAGTAAAGCTATCGGACTCACTTCCTGCACTAAATATTTTAAAGGAAAATATTGAAGTTCTTCCTCCGTAAATTTTTCCAAACTTTTACCATTAGTATGAGCACTAACCAAATCATAAGTCAAACATTTGGAACAGCAGTTAGACATATTTTTCAAATATATTTAATCTAGCGATGAAAAGAACAGAGCAAAGACTAGTCGATATTCTTCTAAATCAACTCCTTTTATATCAGTGATTAGGGTGGGGGGTAGTATTTTCAGATTAAATTAGACTCTTGACTATATTGGTTGGTCTTGGATGTACTTTTGCTTATGTGAATAAATCTTTTAATCAACCTTTTAATCGATATAAGTAAAAAGATTGTTGAACAAATTGTTATGTAATATAGGGTTATGCTATTTAATATATCTATTTTGGTATAGTCGCATTTTGATATAGTCGAACAGTTACTGTAAAGTGCTTGCCAGTTGGAGTCTTGAGTTGATCTATTTCCTTTTACCAGTCGTATTTTAAACATGGTACTATTTGATGGTATCGCTGATTTTAAAGTGGCTGCATTATTCGGTGTATAAATTTCCATTCGCGTCCATTTTGAAGGCCAGCTTTCGTCCAAAGTTCCATTACTATCAAAACATACATACACATCTCTGATATTAAACGGTTGTTGTATTAAGAGCGTACTGTTTAAGATAGCTTGTAAAATTATAAAATGTGAGGTCAACATTCTTTAGCATACTAATTTTTAGAGTATAGTATCCGTTATTTATATCATTCCTAAGTTGGGAAATAAAACAAAAAAATATTTATATATATTTTTATTTTTCATGCATTTTATAATTTTACAAGCTATCTTAAACAGTACGCTCTTAATACAACAACCGTTTAATATCAGAGATGTGTATGTATGTTTTGATAGTAATGGAACTTTGGACGAAAGCTGGCCTTCAAAATGGACGCGAATGGAAATTTATACACCGAATAATGCAGCCACTTTAAAATCAGCGATACCATCAAATAGTACCATGTTTAAAATACGACTGGTAAAAGGAAATAGATCAACTCAAGACTCCAACTGGCAAGCACTTTACAGTAACTGTTCAACTATATCAAAATGCGACTATACCAAAATAGATATATTAAATAGCATAACCCTATATTACATAACAATTTGTTCAACAATCTTTTTACTTATATCGATTAAAAGGTTGATTAAAAGATTTATTCACATAAGCAAAAGTACATCCAAGACCAACCAATATAGTCAAGAGTCTAATTTAATCTGAAAATACTACCCCCCACCCTAATCACTGATATAAAAGGAGTTGATTTAGAAGAATATCGACTAGTCTTTGCTCTGTTCTTTTCATCGCTAGATTAAATATATTTGAAAAATATGTCTAACTGCTGTTCCAAATGTTTGACTTATGATTTGGTTAGTGCTCATACTAATGGTAAAAGTTTGGAAAAATTTACGGAGGAAGAACTTCAATATTTTCCTTTAAAATATTTAGTGCAGGAAGTGAGTCCGATAGCTTTACTTTATGTATGGAGTAAATTACCAATCGACTATAGATTAAATTTTGATCTTCAAACTGCACTGCCCTGCTTTACCCATTATAATCGACCGGATTTTAGTACACATGTTGATGGGCCGCCTACTTCTCAAGCAAGATGTCATCTGTGTAAATTAGCTCTTAAAATGTGTAACCCACATCCAATTGGAATGTAATAATATATTATAAGTAAAATAAAGAGAAATAAAAACCATAACTTGTGTATATATATATTTTTTTTTATTATAAATTCTTGAGCTACGTCGACTAAATCTTCGAGTGTACCTCCATGTGTTTGTGGGTTGATGATAAAATGCCCCCATGCCAAGGTATTGACATCATGCGGTATTTGTCGTCTTTTGAAGATAATGCCACTTTATTCTTCAATTCAGTAAATATTGTATGTAATTTGGATATGAAAACATACATTTTTCTAAAAACAACACCCCCATTTTCAACAATTTGTACATAATCATTCAGGTGAAGTTCATTTTTCACGACTTGTTTGGAAACACCTTTCGCTTTCTTCATAAGTTTGTCGGTCTTTACACAATAGGCCTTAGCACCAGTTCCATAAAATGACTCAATTGGAACACCGGCAAACTCGTCTTTCATTTTTCCAACGATTGATTTTGTTATAGGGATTCTGTGTGCATTGGTCTCCTTGTAGTTAGATGTGTCGAAATATTGAATGTTCTCCTTAATATCGTCATAAAAATTATTTGTTAAAATTTCCAAAATTAAAGAATCTGTATCAGTATAACATAATTTGGCTGCATCTCCATACTTTTTCTTGATGTAACCATATAAAAAATCGTATATGATGGTTTTAGAAATCTCCAAAATTGAAAATCGAACGTATAGGGGTTTATCATAGTACACTTTTACAGTGTTTGAATGGATCGCAACCAAGTTTTCAGTAAACACTGAACATGTCTTAAATTCTGGCTTGGCTATTAAAGTTCTTGCACCAAGTGATCCTTTGATGTTTTCCCAGTGGGATGAGAGTTTTATATTTTTTCTTTTCTCCACATTCTCCATAGTTTTCCCAAATATTGCGTTAATTAGAAGTTTGAATAAGTCACGCTCAAACTCATTCTTTGCTTGGTTTCTGAGAACTGTATTTAACTCGATATATTTTTTCAACCAAGGTGATTGCGAAAATTCCAACACTCTGTGAATTGTTTTTAATTTTAATCCGTATTTTAAACACTGTTTCAAATTTCGGTAGTGTATGATATACTTGGTTTTATCGTATAAATTTGGAATTAGCTTTGAATATTTGCTTTTTGGTGGTATCATGTTTTCGGGGCAGAATGGTAGATCGTTGTGGGCCTCGTGTAGATTTGTGGGATACTTAAAATCTACTTCCAAAACATAACCCTTGGATGAATCATCTTCAATTTTAGTGCAGTCAAAGTTTTCAACAGGTATCCATTTAAAATCACCGTAAGGAAGGTATTCGCTCATTGCTGCGCCATACATATTTGTTGCATCTAAATACATAATATAACTCTCTGGTTTTGATGGATCGAAATTTGGTAAGAATTTGTTGTTTGCCACAGCTTTCCTTTTGCTACATTGGGCCACTCCACCTCTTATCCCTTTTTTGAAAAAGTGTAGCATATCGATATCTGTTAAAAGTTGAAGCTTAACCTGTGTATATCGTAACATGGCATCCCAGCTTAAAGATGGGGCTGTTACGTATTGGGCTGGATCTAAATTATATTCTTTAAGACACACCCGTCTAAAATTCTCGAAAATATCTGCTAATAATAGCACATTGGTCTTCAAGTAGAGCATTGAATAATTATTGAGTGTTTTGCAGTGGAAAGTGCTCCACACTTCCTTGGCTCTATCATACTCTTCATCGGATATGGATTCTCCCCTTAGTTTATCATAAAAATTCTCTTTGGAAGGCAGCTCCTCTTCGTTCAATTTTTCAGTCGAATCAACGTATCAATAAGGAAAAACGCCTTTCCTTCTCATTACATTGAAATGTTGATCGAGGGGGAAATATTTTCTTATGTCTAGATATTTTTCTACCAAAATTGATTTGGAAAATGTTACATATTTTTCTTTGGTTTGAGCCACGACCGATATATTTTCGTTTTTGGAAGAGATTTCCTCAATAAAAAGATGACAATCGTAATTTGTAAGGTTGTGGAAAAAGACGGGGATAAAATTGGGGATTTTGTAATTTAAATTACAGGAATTGTGGGCGGCATTTCTGAATCTCCCCGTAAGGTGGCAGTGGTCTCGGATTTTCTTATCAATAGGGCTGAATGGTTTCTCACAAATATGGCAGCTTGTTGCATTCTTAAACCTAATATTTTCTTCGGCAGTTAATGGTGACATTGGAACAACATATTTTAAATGCCTGTTGTAGAGGTTATGAACAGTTTGATCCAACTTCTCTGTCGTCGTAAGTACATTTTACATAAAAAGCAAAGGAGTACGGTTCATGTTCACATACCTTGACTGTGAAAGATGTTGAATTTGAAGGCTCATTATGATCTACTGGTTTGAGGAGTGACTCGAAATCTGCATATATTATGAACGGCACCTCTAATTGTTTTTCAAAGTTTATAAATTTTAAAATATTTTCCGGAATCATTTCACCACATTTGTTCTTATTCACTTCAGTTGTTGGTAATTTTGAATATATATGAGTACAATCATTTTCCATATGGTTTTGCAATTTTTCCATACTTATAAAAGACTGCAAACAACCATCACAAATATGTATTTTATGTTCATGTTTCGATTTCTGAGACCGTATGAGTCGAGATAAATCAGTGATAAGGCAATAATGACTATTTCCTTCTTTATCTGATATTAATAACAGATTGACATGGGTCGCCTTCCGATCATTTGTGAAATGTAAAGGTCCCACAATTTCATAATAGTTTCTACAATTTTTATAGTAAGATTCAAGACCAAACACGTTCACAGAGATGTTATTCAATTTCTCAAAATTGGGAATGTCTTTTAATTTCACAGGTAATTCGATATCTGTGAAATCTAATAATGTGTCGTAGTGGGGGTATGATGTTGGTTTTGATGGTATATGCTGGTATACCGATTGATGTTGACATCAAGAAATCTTTTTCTTGAAATTCTGACGCCTGCGTGGTTATCTCATCTTTAAAATCGTCAAAAAATTCATCGATATTACTGGAAATAGTGACTATTTTATTGGCCGTATTCATCGATTTAATATCGGATAATTCCTTATCAGGTTTTACATAAAGCCCAAAAATCTCAAAGTTTATTTTTAATGCCGTGTGGAGTAGCAAATATCTATTTAAAATATTGAGAACTTTTGGCTTGACTTCATCAAGGAACTCGGAGTAATCAATTTTTTTTGTGGTGCTAGTAAATCTATATGAAGAAATTCGACTTTTGAATGCTTGGGATAATTTACTAATTCCATCCCCTAAAACTTCAACACCGATAGGTCTTATTCTCTTTTTAGGTATTGGGCACTGATCATTATTCTCACAATTATTAAGTTGGTGGCGATGTAAATTATAAGCTCTGGAAAACTGTTTGCCACACTTAAAGCACTGCATTGTATGAAGAGAGTATATCGATTAATCTTTTCAAACTGAGAGCGGGTCCGTTGCGCATCGCATTTATACTAAAATAGAGTGGTCACGTGACTGCCGGGTGAGTGGTGGCAATGATCGGTAATGAATTCTAGTTGACCTTGAGTTCAAAGATCTACTCCGAGCGTGAGAAAGTTGTTACATCGTATTTCCCACACATTTTAATTAAGTGGAATGAATGATATAATTAGATTCAGTTTTTTGCTCATTAGATATAATTATATTTTTTAAATAACCTGTTTGGCAGGTGGTCGCCGGATGTCCATATATAGAATGCTCATTAGATATAATAAAATGCATTTTTTTGCTCATTAAATATAATTGGATACCTTATTTATATAACCGGTTTGGCAGGTGGTCACCGGATGTCGATATATGGAATGAAGGTCAAATAAACCGGTTTGCTCCATTTGTACCGCCATTTAGTATCTACTACTGATTCTGAATTTCTTCCGTTTTTGTTTTTCAATTTTTTTTCATAGTATTTTTATTTTTCCGATGTTTTTTATGTTTTCGATTTTTTTTACGATATTTCCGTTTTTTCAAAATTTTTTGATTGTTTCACTTCAAAAATATAAAATTAAATTTAATACCACTCATCTCCAACTGAATACTTTCAATGTAGCCATTGAGCGCAACTCTACCGAGAGCTCGATTTTCATTATATTACGTAATGATGAGTCATTGTCTAAAATCATTCTACCACAAGAAAAGCAGTTTTTCAATTCAAGTAAATATATGAGATGGATAACTTTGTAATTTACGAAAAAAAATATTAGTTTTTGTAGTTGACATTCATGAAATGCAGATATTAATTTTGTTAAAGTAGATTGAAGAATTAATTACACTTTTTAATGATTTTGAAAAGTAGAAACCTCAGAATAATAATTTCGACTTATTTGCAGACTAGATATTTTATTATCCTTCAGCAATTCCAGATGTGACGTGACGATTGTAGTATAAAGCCAGTTAAATTTAGTTTAACAATTTTAGAAATCGTTTTTTAACTGTCTTTTTATGGCAAATATGGTTAGTAAAATAATTTTCGCAGAATTATTCAACTATTTTATATTCATCAAAAAATCAATAATATAAAAATTTGTTGAACAAACATAATGTTTTTCTTATACAGAAACTAAATGAGGAAGAAATCCGGAAACTAAAAGAAGAATCTTAGTTATTGTTTTGTCGTATTTGTAATAATAAATTAATGCGTGTATTTAGTGTTGCCTATTTTATAATTTTCAAAAAAGTCCAAACCGGGTCTTAGTATTTTTAGTAGTAGAATCGTTAATAACAGAATTAGCTTGTACGTTATAGAGAGTTCGGTTGTTCATTTTTGTGAAAAGTGAAATTGATTTTATTTTTTTCCTTCTGAAACGTTCCTACCCTAGGTCACTTAATCTCTTATTAATTCCCATTTTTAATTACTATTTTTCCTATATTTTTCGATTTCCGTAGCATTATTTTACTTATAAATTCTAATTTTATTTTTCCCTGTATAAAATTTACGCTTCAAATATTTCTCTTAAAATTCGTAAAAGACTCAAAATAGCTAAAAAGTTGTCCTCTGGAATGCAGTTATCTACGATAACATAAACAAATTGGCGATAACGAGTCGCAATAGGGTAGATTCTCACTACGCAGTTACAATGCCTACGTCACGAAATGAGATAATTTCTGGGTATAAAAGGGCATAAAATGAGAAATAAAATCAGTCTGAAAATTTTTACCATCGCCTAAACTATCTAACAGTACCTACGCTCCGCTTCGAGAAAGAATAAATAAAAAACCAGCCAGAGAAAAAAAAACAGTTCCTTTAAAAATACACATCGACGAAAACAACAATTATTTTGTAGACCTGTGTCTACCGCCAACTTCGACCCCGTAATAATTATTTGTAGGCCTTTGCCTATATATAGAAAACAACTGCCCATAAAACCAAAGAGAAAATAAGTAAAGAAAAATAATCCAAAATTCGTTACAAAATAAAAATATCTATCTAAATAAAATGTCTCAAAAACACCCCCAATTCAAAATCCGGGGAAGAAAATTCATATTTAATTTGCGTCCGGACAAGTAAACCATTTGTTTAATTGACCGTTCACAGCGGCGCGCCGTTGTGTGTTCGGAAGGGTTAAGTCAGGAGTCTCATTTACCAATTACAACAATACACAATACATTACACAGAAAATCTTGTGTTTTTATGAGTTGGTCAAGATTGTTACTATGTCTACTAAGGTACGGTCCCTTTTAAACAAAAAAAGAATTAATTATTTTGGGACGGTAGGAGGCAATGTGATCTCCCCTCCCCGTGAAATTTTCCCAATGAGGGATGTCGCAGACGGCAATAGACTCGCGGGCATTCCATCTTCCTACCTGAATGATTAGGACATTATTGACCATAGTAAATACACGTGATTTCAAATCACTCAATTAAAAAGGTTATAAAATAGAAACAAACAGAAATATAAAAATAATTACACAAACACAAAATACAAATTGGTAAAATGTGACAAATGTCTTCTCTTTCGTCCACCCAGTAGCGGGTCTCTGTGAGGGGTCCTCACATACAAATAGAATAAAGAGTAAATAATGTCTCAAGGTTTTGATTTTTGTAATTATCATAAAAGGTTGAAATTACGGAATATACGATTTGAAGGTTTTTCAGTGTTTTATTTTTTTTTACTTGCAGCAAACTTTACTATAACGAATAAAAATACAGCACAACTGGGTCCTTTAACAATACTAGACGATCAGGTATATTTTATGATAAATTTGAGTATAAAAGTTTCTTACCGAAATGGCCATCGGTTTGTTACTTTGTGCTCGCCTTTTTCATGAGATAAATGGCCAGGGGGGTGGGAGGTTACACTTCCCATCGTGTACCTTTGGCTATTTTACCGAAGAAATATGGTATTACAGCCGGCCGGTGTAAAGGTAAGAAAAATTATATCATACAGTCCGCTAATTATATTTTGTAAAATATAGAAATTATTCTTTTGTGCTAAAACAGTTATTGAAGTCATAACTTTAGAAATTAAAGAAAGAAATCTAGAAACTAAAAGCAGAAATCCGGAAACTAGAAGAATCTCAAGAAATCCAGAAACTAAAGGAAGATACAATCCGCGGAAACTAAAAGAAGAATCTCAATAAATAAAGAAAGAAATCCATATACTAAAAAAAGAAGAAGTCCGGAAACTAAAAGAAGAGTATCAATAATTGAAGTAATTTTAGCCAAACTGTCCCGAGGAAAGCCAAAACACCAGAATAAATACAAACTGGTGGGATGAAGAACTCGACAAACTCAGAAGAAAAATACGCTCTCTGTTTAATAAGGCGAAAAGAATAGGTAAGTGGGAGCAATATACCACCACACTAATAAAATACAACATAGAGATCCGAAAGCTTAAGAGAGACTCGTGGAGTAAGTTCTGCGAAGAGGTGGAAATAACCTCGGAAGCAGCGCGGATACACAGAATCCTAGCCAAAAATCCAATCAATCCTATCGGGAATATACAAAGATAGGACGGACATACAGGGAATCTGGTAGGGAAACTCTGGAGGTACTACTACAGACACATCTGCCAGATTCAAGTGAAACTAAAGAAAATCAAACAATCCCTAACACAGAAAACCAAAGACACAGAGCCTCAAAAAGGGATTGGCAAGTAACAAACAAAGTCGTAACCCACAGCAAAGTCAGCTGGGGAATAGACTCGTTTAAACCGTACAAATCACCTGAACCGGACGACATATTCCCAGCTTTCCTACAGCAGGGAAAAACACTGCTGGTATAGTTTTTCCATTCTCAGTTTGAGGAGGCTGAAATCAATCGAGGTTGTCACATTTATTTTCTAAAATTCTTTCTTAGCCTTACTATAAAAATGTTCTCGTTATTCCAGTAAAATTTTAGTTAGTGACGCTGTTAGATAGATAGTGTATTTTTTTGTAAATATATAGATATAAGTGTATTAGTGTTAAATTATAATTAATTAGTTCCACCTATGATAAAATTCACGTTAAATATAAAATGCATGAAAATTTTGGTAACTTGGCAACAGCCGGTCTTTGCGGATAAATACAATGGGTTATAAATCTTTTAAACAGTAGTTTCTAAGGGTTTGTTGCTATCGTAAAACCACTTCTTGGAAAAATTGACCATAACTTTTCTACGAACAGTGTAACCCTCAAGTCGGGTATTATAGGGGTAGTGTGTGTTAATACTAGTTTATTAAGGTTTGTATATAATCAGAATGGCGTTTTGGCGACCATTTGAAACAGCATTTCGAGATGATGTAATGGTGGAATGTATTGAAATAGCGCCGGAAATTGAATTGGCGCCGAATTTAAAAACAAAGATTTACATGTCCAGTGTCAACGTGTTGTTTTAAATATGTACGCGTGTTTGAAAAAAGAAAAAGCTGGAATTACGGATAATGAGGTTTTCGCGAGAATTCACCAATTAACGAAATTGGGATTTATGACGATATATAATGTAATTAAATTAGGCACTGTTATATACAGATCATTGTTTAAAACGAAAAAGACCAAATCAAAAATTGCGTAGAGTCGATAAAGCTACAGAAAATTTTATTCGACGGATTATTTACGGGTTTTATAAAGATAATATAGTACCAACTTTAGAACTGATTCATGATAAATTACGCGATTATAAATCTTTAGAGACATTGCGTGCGGTTTTATTAGCTTTAGGTTTTAAACATAAAAGGTTAGATAATAGAATGGTTATAATGGAATCTCAGCGTATCGTTCAACTTAGACAGGAGTATTTGCGCGTAAAATAAAAGGTTGCCGCGATTCAAACAGAGTTATAATTTATTTAGACGAAACTTGGTTCGATATGCATGATGTTGTCAAGTACGGTTGGGTTGACAACACAAATAATTGTGCTTTAAGTACACCTTGTTCGAGAGGCAAACGCGTTATTATCCTTCATGCTGGAAGCAAAGACGGCTTTGTACCTAACGCGTTTCTATTATCACGAAGATATGACAGCTGATCTGTTTGAAAAATGGTTTGTCGAACAGCTTTTGCCTAACGTTCCACCGAATTCAGTTATTGTAATGGACAATGCGTCGTATCATTAGCGAATATTAAATAAAATACCTAACATGAACACGAAAAAGGACGAAATCGTAAAATATATGAAAAAGAAACATATGAATATTCCCGCGAAAATTCCGAAAAAGGTTGTATTAATGGATTTAATAAAAAGTTAAAATTTTCAAAATGAGTACGTTTTTGATACTATTTGTAGCAGCCATGGTCAAACTCTTTTGCGATTACCCCCATACTATTGTATCTTCAATCCAATCGAAATGGTTTGGGGTACTGTAAAAAAGCGTTTACGGAAAATGCAATCAGTCACCAACTTTAAGCGCAACGGTCCTTGACAATATCCGACAAATAATAAGTGACGTTAATAGCGATGTGTGGAAAAATTGCGTGACTCATGTTATACTGACGAAAAATGACTTCCATGTTTTACCGCCTATACCACCAGTAGTTATACAACCTGGAAACGATTCTACTTCAGAATCAGAAGATGCTGACATATAATTTCCGTTTCATGTATCGTTATGTATGAAAAATAAAAACAAAAAAAGTTTAAGGCGGACTTTACGGCGACGACAAACAATAACAATGTAAGACTACAATACTAGACAGACAGACGAGCACACACACCAAAAAAAAATATAAAAAATATATAAAAAAAGGAGCTCGTTCCACAAAAAAAAAAATATTAAAACAAAAAAACGGAGCTCGCTCCAACAAAAAAACTATTATGTTTCAGGTTCTACTCAAGTAAAGTTCGCTGTTTGAATTTATACTCATTATTTTTTGTAATAATTATGTGGAATACGGCGTTCGTAAGAAAGTGATGATAAATGACGACCAGGGGACCTCGGTCCTTAAATGCGAACTCGCGATATGTCCACAATAGCGGAGAACCTGGGGGTGGCTTGGCAGGGGACTTGGGGATAAAGTGCCGATTAGGGGTCATTAAGGTGTGTGTGTAGGAGCGTACATATTTGTGGATACTTGTGTGTGCACAGACAGTAATTGTGGATAGCTTACGAATTGTGGCATACATACACACGTATACCACAATTTCTTTCATAGTTTTTCGTTATCTTCACTTCAAGCTGATTCGAATGGTACCTACTTTTACTTTTTGGTGTGTAAGGCTCCATAAATATTGTTTTTAGCATGTTACCTCTAAATGTATATTTGTGGTTATTTACACTTTTGCTGCGTTGAGCGCCCTCTACAATGTGTGTATAATTTTCAGCGCTTAATATTTGTGGTAAACTGTGTAAATTTTCTGGAATGTTAGTAACTGTGGTAACATTATTATTTTTCGGATGTTTTCGGTCGTCAGCGTAGCTGTATGAAATACTTTTGTCGTAGGAGGTATGTGGTTTCAGGTAAAGCTGTTTTATTATTATCGGATTGGGATGCATCTGTATGGACCAAGTTGATATCGTTGCAAAAATTAAACAGATCATTTTAAAGTTGATGTTATATTTAAGTCAAAACTAAATTCTTATTATGTACAATTAGATATTATGACCTATTTATTGCTTTTAAACAATGATTTATGCTCCTTATACAATACCTCTGTTAACTTGAGTATGCGTCATGAAAGCTAAACCAGGTCTAACAATAAATCACAAAATAGGGAAAATTGAGAAAAAAACAGGAAAAACTCTAAAAAATAGAAAAAGTAAGGAAAACTAGGGAAAAATAGGGAAATATCGGAAAAAAGAAAAAGAGGAAAAATGCGGAGCTAGGTGACCTTTTCAGAGGTTAAGTTAAGGTTTTAACATGTACCTGATATACCATCGGTTAATTTATGGAACCATGGGGTTTAGAACACTGCAAGTAATTTTTTTTAATAAGTTTATGTGCGCTTTATTTTAATATTTTATTAAAGCAGCAACAATTTCAAAGATTAACTGTCATGTGTTAATTAATTTGAATATATTCATTTATTTCCTATTTTCTTATATGTAAACATAATGAAGAAATTTTAATCTTTCTTTGAATTTGATTATGTTCTTATTATTTCAATGATAAATTATATTTATAGGGTACAGCTGTTAAGATTGTAAAAATTTTATTTCAATCACATTTGTTGTAAAGTTTGTGAATCATTTAGGTAAATAAAAAATCATTTTATTTATTGCCATTTTAGCCATTCAATCAATTATTAATATTTATCATTTGGTCTTTTAACATTTTCAAATAATAATTTAGAAATATTATATAATAATAGTTTTATAGTTATAATTTTGGTCTTGTTTACAAGTTCCACCGATGGTCAGCCCTTAGATTAAAGCAGGTACGCGTGTTCGCAAGCCCCACGTAACAGGTTATTTTCGCAAAGCCCACGTTCGCATGTCCCACATAGGCGTCCCATTGCTTGTTAATAAATAGTTACAGGGTGTCACAACTAATAATTATGGTAACAATGTGGACAAATTATATAAAAATATTAGATTGGCATATCACAGTATGTCAGATTTTTTATTTTGTGAATCGATAACTGTGGAGGATAATCCTGAAACACGTTGATTTTTATATTTAAACACGCGATTTGTGAGATATTTTTTATACGTAAGCGTCATAACGTTACCGATGATTTTTTTAATGGAAATGTATGCCGTGCGGTACCTTTTTTAAAAGTGTCGGTAACACAGATCGTTGGCTTTCGGTTATATTATGGCTGTTTATCTGCTAGAGCCAAAGTGGGTTCGTGCCTCGTATCTGATAATGAAATTTTAATTTAAAAAGTTACAGTGTTAGCTACTTTGCTCGAATATGTAAACCGCATTGAATAATAATTTAATTAATGTCTAATGCGGAGCGTAGATTTTCTTTCCCCCTGTGTCACTGTGCCGATGATGGTGGTGAGGTTTTCCGGGTTTTCCTACACCTATAGTTAAATGGCGCCATCAATCCTCAGTAAGTCGCTCCGGAGCCCCACGACAAATAATAATACTAGCCGTCCCTTCCCCGTCCAATCCATTGGCTCTGGGGTTCACTCGCAAGGGGGTGAAAAGTAGGGTGAGTATTATTATTATTATTGTTTCTCCAACCATATTAACAAGTATACCTTTAATAGCCAAGTTAGAAGATATTGCCTTTGAACAAGTCTACAATTTTTTTTAATTTGTTTAGATTCAAATTATCTGCTTGTTTTCTTAACCTTTTTTCTCAATAAAGTGCAATTAATTGGAAATTATCTGGAGAAATATTTTAGCAAAACAAAATTAATAATTAAAAAAAATTTATGGGATTTGAAATTATAGTTCGCTACAGATTCAAAATTTAAAAAATATTTTAATGTTGGAAAATCAATTAAAATTAGTTTCTCTTTCGATAAAAATATCTTACAAATAATAAATTTAATGGGAAATGAGCTTCATAGTGATTTGTTGTATTTTAATTTTTTATTTTTTTTTTGGATGGTGTACTATTTTTGAATACCAACATTAACCATTGTAATAAGTCAAATACAATTATTTCTTTATTTAATTTATTGAAATAAATTAAGTACACATCTGTTCTATTGCTAGAGCTACTAAGTTTTTAAACAAATGTTTTATCCCCATATAACGCGCATATTTATTTTTAAAAACTTAGATTCTTAAACTTTTTACATTAGATAAAAATTAATTTTCAGACGTTTTTCAATCATTGTACTATTTTATTTAAATATTTGCACTGTTTTCTGATTTAAACTAAAAGCGTTACCATAAATAAATTTTAATTAATTTAACGAATGATTAAGAAAACAATCATTTAATTGCAAAATCATTCATTTTGGCACTTCCATTAATTTTTTTATGGGTCAAAAAAATTAGAGTGGTAAATGTTGTCGGTACCATCTCTAATGGCATGCACCTTTATGAAGTTTTCATAACTTTCTTTTTGCCAAAATGCTACCTTTTAAAAAATTAATTATCCACCCAACTTAAAATAATTCATAAAGTTGTTTTTCTCTCTTAAGAGACGCCAATATAAAATGTTATCTTGCCTGTAATGGTTTTTGGACGAGCAGTCCCTTAATATTATAGATAGGAAGCTGCGGTTTTCACTAATAATTTCTGTATTTAATTGTTAAGAGCGCGTATGTGGCTTTTTAAAATTTTTTTTTAGGAAAAGTGATACGACTATCAACTTTTTTCTCTAAATAAATTTAAAAAAGTAGCACAGGTGCGCTCTTCTAATAAACATTTTAAATATCATGAGAAAAACCCGCATATTTTTAGTTGCTATATTAGGCGAGAACTATTCCAAAAACGAATAATTACGTTTTGTGCCGCTCTACCCTGTTCTGGGTAGAAGAAATTGGGCTAGAGGGTAGGATTACTTAACATTAACCGGAAAATACTAAAAAAAGTTATTGTAACACCCAATTTATTACAATACAAGCACATTTTTCTTAGGTAATTATCTAACCGGCAACCACAAAAGTCACGTGGTGTGCGTCCTTTTAAAGTAAGCCTCATGTTCCTATATTAACTTTTATAGATTTAAGAGGCCCACTCACTACGTGACTTTTGTATTTGCCGGTTAGAAATTTACCCAATAAAAATGTACTTGTATTCTAATAAATTGGATGTCAAATTTTTTTTTGGTTTTTCCGGTTAATGTTAAATAATCCTACCTTCTAGTCCAACTTTTTCTGCGCAGAACAGGGTAGAGCGCCATAAAACATAATTATTCATATTTGGACGAGAACTCGCCTAATATAGCAACTAAAAATATGCGGTTTTTCATGATATTTAAAATATTTATGAGAAGAGCGCGTCTGTGCTACATTTTTTAAATTTGTGTAGAGAAAAAAGTTGATAGTCGTATCACTTTTACTAAAATTATTCTAAAAAAAACTGCCACAGACGCGCAAGATAACCTATGGTACTGGCGCCTCTTAAGAAAACTCTTAACTAAAGAGGGTTATCGGTCGAATTTTACAACATATTGTGTGAATAATTAACTTATTATAGATAAAAAAAATTAACAGCATATAGAATTACAGATTGTCACATATTTTTTTATTTATTTTCTCTTATATTAAATTTTTATTCCTGTGATTAAAATATCTAAGGTTTTATAGCAAAAAAAATATATTTTTTAAAGTCTGGTTGCTTCGTTTTTTATTTAAGAAAAAGACTGACCATAAGCCCAAAGGAGCAGGTAAATTAAACATTTCAACTTAAAAATCCCATTGCTCGGTTTTAAAATGGTTTATAACCAGTAGTAAGGCCTTCATAGTTTCCGAGCATTTGATAATTTAAGCAGTGTTGTCAAATGCTGCAGCCCTGTAAACGATTGAATTGAAGATACCTAGAGTCGGTCTGACCTTAGGTATTTAAAATATTACAAAAATTTTCTTTATTAAATAAATAAACCATAATAAATAAAAAATATGTGTCTGAAATAAGGATTACAAGAAAGTACATTAATTGCGAGTGAGAAAAACTGCGTATATTACATATAGCTTTTGTACTATTTATTTTAATTTAAAGGCGGCAACATCGCTTCATCCCTAGGAAACTGATTCACTCTTTGTCTTTGGTTTGAATCTTTTGCCTTTAAGTCAGTGTAAAACTAAAAATTTAGTTTCGTCTTCGTCGTATAGTATATTGAATTTATTTATGGAAGAATTAAGTCATAAATTAGATATTTAAAAATATATATTAATTATGCAGGGTTTAACAAAAAGTCAGTGGAGTTAATTTATATTTAAAATTATTATAACCATTAAACCTGACTTTTGATAAATTCCGAATAACTGTAAAACAAACGGTCAGATTTGGGTGCATGTAATCTGAGGACCAAAATTCAGATTTATTTAAGAAAAAGACTGACCATTTATTTATTTTTTCATTTTTATCACCACAGCATATTACTTATACAGAGTTATTTAAAAAATAATAAAATTCAAGAAAAAATATTTCGTGTACAACGATAAAAAATGTATAGGTAGTGCTTCTAAAATCTTCGCACTGCATTTACTATTTGTGCAAGTAAAAAATGTTTCATCACTTTTCATAACTTTTTTTTTTTGAATATGTATACCAATTTAAAAGTAATAATTTGCAGCCGCGCTGACTTGTTATAATCTCAAATTCACTCATTTTATATTCTAAATACTCTGTTTATACCCATTGACATAAAATAATTTCAAGAAATTTGAAATATTGGGAAATTTCGTAATTTTTCGTAATATACTAAATTCATTATGTTTGCAAACATAAGGTAAGCCTAAAAACCCTTTATACTATTAAAATGTTATAATAATTTCAAGAAATTTCTAATATTGGGAAATTTCGTAATTTTTACCTGTTTTTATTTGGTTCTCAGTTTACATGTCATAAAATGATTTAGTGCTGAGTTTATATTCTCCGTCAGATTTTATAAAAAAATTATATGCTTTACAGGTCAATATTCAAAGAAAAACTGCATTAAGTTAGTTTTAAAAACTTACCGACAGACCGAAAACTGGCTTTCCAAATCTATTTTTTGTTCAAAATCGCCTAAAATACGATGCTTTAACAGTAGTTGTAACAAACTTGTAATTAAAAATAGTAACGCATTGACTATTATAATTTGATGTAAAAGATATTGTGTCTGAGAAGCATTATTTTTATATGTCTACAGGGTGTTTCAAATATTTTTAAAACACTCTACGTACGTTTCGCTAACTATGTTAGCATCATCAGGAGTTGATCAACTAGTTTTGGTTAGTGGTATCGATATTATTCAACATTGTTGAAAACCGAACGTTCCAAATTTCCAATTCAATATGAATAATACGTAAGTCGACTTGTAGAATCCAAATATGTAAAAATTCAGTGTTACGCCAATTTCAAAGAATCCGGAAGTCCGCCATTTTGGATTTTTATGTCACTTAATTCTAAATTAAATCTAAACTGACCAACCAAAATTTTAAAATAATCCGTTTATTTGCTCTGAAGATATGAACTTGGCCCGACCTCCTGAATGACCCGGTATACTTTTTTTTAATAAATCTGGCCGTTTGTTTTAAGGTTATTAGGAATTTATCAAAACTCAGGCTATAGAAATACACTATTGGGATTTCGTTAACCGTTATAGATACAAAGTTGGTTAAATGGGAAAAAAAGTTGCATATTACCAAAACAAATTTACTGGATTTTGAAAAATTTTAATATCAGGTCCGGTTTCCGAGATATTAGATAAAATCCAAAATTGACGATTTTAGTTTTATTTAATTATCACCTTGATTTTTAAATTTGAAAGAAAACTTTATGAATCTTTTTTGTTGAAGACCAAATACCGTTTAATTTTTTTTTTAAATACGGACCTGTCCTTTTTATTTTATTGAAATATCCATTTTTTTCTCTACCCAACCATGTATTACACTTAATTTTTTTTTATTAAATTTCGGCAATGGACTGTACTTTGGGAAATTTTGTAAGTACGGTCCTGTTCATTTTATTCTAGAATATTTTTAAGCCGTCTTGAATAACTTAGCTTTTTTTTAAAGTTAGCATCTAGGAAAAAGCACAATTTAATCACAAAAATGTATACCTACACAAATCTATAATTACAACAAAGAGATAGGTACGAGGTCGTTTAAATGAGACAAAAGTCGCATATTTTTAAGACTTTCGTGACGTTTTAAAATTAATAAAATCTGAGACGGTTTACAAAAGCGTTTTGTTTTACTTAAAATTAGTAAAATTAGTACTTAGTTGTATTAATATTGGAAGTATAATGCATATCTTTAAAAAAAAGCAGTGTGCCGTTTATTTTACTTTCGGTGAAAAGCACTTTGTTCTTAAACGGTTTTGATTGGATTTTGGTATGGTTGGATACAAAATAAACGTGATAATTAAATAAAACGAAAATCGTCAATTTTCATTTTAAGCAAATATCTCGGAAACCTAACCTGATACTAAAATTTTTCAAAATCCAGTCAATTTGCCTTGATAATGTGCAAATTTTATCCTATTTAACCAACTTTGTATCTAACGGTTAACGAAATTCCAATAGTGTACATTGAAATTTTCAACACCCTGTATACAATTAACTTACTTTTTTAAATACCAATTTTATGACAAAACAAATTCAATATACTCTGATAAATTTTTTTTTTTAATTCAAGAAATTGAAATTAAAACAAAATGACCTATATACACAATTATCCAACTTTGACCACCAATATCTTTTAAACTGGTAGCAGGATTGAGTTGAGTCCATGGAGACATTTAATCATAACGTTCAGATGGACAAAATAATAACATTTAAGAAAAATTGACCAAAAGACATTTTTTACAAAAGAAGTGATGGATCCATTAACTTGTTCACAAACCCCACGCTATGCCATTTATTTGTTCGCTCAGCCCACTTTCATAATAGTCACGCCATCGTAGAAGTGTCCATAGCTACAAGTTGTCATGTTTAATTTGAACCGGAGATTCAAAAAACAAAATATACAGGGTTGCCCATTAAAAAATGAAATTTAGTAGAATTTTTGGAAGAACCGGAAATCGGCCATTTTATTTATAAAATGTGCACTCTTGAAATTTGGAAAATCGTTTCCTGTGACCTTTAATAAAATATACTGCTTAAAAACCAAATATTTTGAAAATGTATAAGTTGTAATTTTTGGTGAATATTTTACATTTTTTTCTCTTAAAATCAGCGATCATGTAACTCTTTAATTAACCGCAACTTTAAAATTTAATAATGAATGAATTTGTGTTTTATTTCCGTAATTTCCTATTAGTATTGAAAAACTCTTAAGTGTGTAAAATTTTTATATATTGATATTGATTAAATTACATTGAAAGTCGCATTAACCGCATATAAAATTAATCAAACTTGGCCAGTAAATTTAATTGACTTTCTAGTTTCAAAGAAAAAAATAATTTTAAACAATTAAAAATATATATATTTAAAATCAAATTTGACTGAAATTCTGAGAAATAACTATATGTAAATATACAATAATAATAATAAAAACATAACTGTGTAAAATATTTAAAAATTGATAATACAGGCATACATGGGTAAAGTATTTATACATTAATAATAATGGCATACATGTGTAAAATACTATAATTTAATATTAATGGCATACGTGTGTAAAATATTATGCATTAATAATAATGGAGTACGTGGGTAAATGGTCGGTAAAATAATAATACTGGTAATCGAGTGTAAAAGAAAGGAATTTCTATATTTATGACGACGGTAGCCACAATAAAAAAATTTTAATATCTTTTTTATTTTGGAGTGTAAAACTAAATGAATCAAATTCAAATTTTTGTTTTTCAAATATCTATTTACATCTTTCAATATTTTAGTTGACACCACAATTACGCTCCATGCACGGTCTCCACAATTATTATTAAGCGTGTATGTGTGTGTGTGTGTGTGTGTGTGTGTGTGTGTGTGTGTGTGTGTGTGTGTGTGTGTGTGTGTGTGTGTGTGTGTGTGTGTGTGTGTGTGTGTGTGTGTGTGTGTGTGTGTGTGTGTGTGTGTGTGTGTGTGTGTGTGTGTGTGTGTGTGTGTGTGTGTGTGTGTGTGTGTGTGTGTGTGTGTGTGTGTGTGTGTGTGTGTGTGTGTGTGTGTGTGTGTGTGTGTGTGTGTGTGTGTGTGTGTGTGTGTGTGTGTGTGTGTGTGTGTGTGTGTGTGTGTGTGTGTGTGTGTGTGTGTGTGTGTGTGTGTGTGTGTGTGTGTGTGTGTGTGTGTGTGTGTGTGTGTGTGTGTGTGTGTGTGTGTGTGTGTGTGTGTGTGTGTGTGTGTGTGTGTGTGTGTGTGTGTGTGTGTGTGTGTGTGTGTGTGTGTGTGTGTGTGTGTGTGTGTGTGTGTGTGTGTGTGTGTGTGTGTGTGTGTGTGTGTGTGTGTGTGTGTGTGTGTGTGTGTGTGTGTGTGTGTGTGTGTGTGTGTGTGTGTGTGTGTGTGTGTGTGTGTGTGTGTGTGTGTGTGTGTGTGTGTGTGTGTGTGTGTGTGTGTGTGTGTGTGTGTGTGTGTGTGTGTGTGTGTGTGTGTGTGTGTGTGTGTGTGTGTGTGTGTGTGTGTGTGTGTGTGTGTGTGTGTGTGTGTGTGTGTGTGTGTGTGTGTGTGTGTGTGTGTGTGTGTGTGTGTGTGTGTGTGTGTGTGTGTGTGTGTGTGTGTGTGTGTGTGTGTGTGTGTGTGTGTGTGTGTGTGTGTGTGTGTGTGTGTGTGTGTGTGTGTGTGTGTGTGTGTGTGTGTGTGTGTGTGTGTGTGTGTGTGTGTGTGTGTGTGTGTGTGTGTGTGTGTGTGTGTGTGTGTGTGTGTGTGTGTGTGTGTGTGTGTGTGTGTGTGTGTGTGTGTGTGTGTGTGTGTGTGTGTGTGTGTGTGTGTGTGTGTGTGTGTGTGTGTGTGTGTGTGTGTGTGTGTGTGTGTGTGTGTGTGTGTGTGGGTGCGTGTGTGTGTGTGTGTGTGTGTGTGCGTGCGTGCGTGCGTGCGTGCGTGCGTGCGTGCGTGCGTGCGTGCGTGCGTGCGTGCGTGCGTGCGTGCGTGCGTGCGTGCGTGCGTGTGTGTGTGCAAATTGTTGGAGTTTTTTTCGTTTGTTCAATTCTAATGCTTCTAAATAATTTAATTTCAGCCCCTTTCTTTCTGTATGTAAAATTTCAAAGTTTGGATCAAACGAGTGATTTTCTTCTATTAAATGATTTTAATAACTAGAATCTGTTTTATTGTTTTATTGTGAAATGCGAGTTTTGAAATCTCCATACGTTCTTCCGATGAATGTTTTAGGACAATCTGCACAATTTAGGTTATATAAACACCTGACTTTTGAATTATTTGAGATTGTTTTATTATTTTTAATGTATTTACCTAAATTATTATTTGTCTTATAAGAAACTCTACAATTTTTTTGTATAAGGAATGATTTTATTTTATTACTTCATTTTTCTCCCTATACAAATTTTATATGCACGCCCGTTGTCGGCATGCCGCCCACAAATAATTTGTGACTTTTATAGTAGCACGTGTCCTCAAACTGAGGATGGAAGAACTATACCGGTGATTTGTAAATTACTTAGGGCATCGAACAACCCGAAGAGTAACTCACGTTAGCGGGAAAGGTTGGCGCATCCAGGTTGGGCATAACAAATCGCCATTTTTTAGGCTACATTTCAGCCGTTGCCGCATTTTATTTTGAGTCACAGTTGTTAAGTTGTGTTGTTCAAAGCATTTACGGATTTTTTTCTAATAGTATTGTGAAAAATTTCATTTCATTATAGTGTTTTACAAAAATTACTAATTTTGTTATTTAGTTTTGGAAACACCAATGATTTATCTTTGTTTGTACCTCGCAGCTGAGCTTAGGGAAGTCTTTTATTGGAAAGTGACCTGTCGGATTTGTTGTTTGGACTTATATGCGGAGGGTCCGAATTGAATCCCGGGTGAACCAGGTAGATTTTTTTACCACCCGAGTTGCATCTCACGACCATCCGAATTACATCCTATTGGTCAATTTAATTTAAGCAGCAAAAGTAATATATTTTATGATAATAACCGACAGCGTTATCACGTTTACTTAATAGTAAATATTGTAATATTGAAATAAATATTCATTACTGCAAACTGCAAAATAGTAATTCCTAGAAATGAGGACCCTTGAGCAAGAGTGGTCTATGTAACATTTTTGATAAAATGGAGTTGAGTATAGATTTAGGATCCTAATGCCAAACTACATATGTAGTAGTGGACTATCTGTTGCGGCATGGATTGCCTCTTAATTTTAATTTAATACTTTTATCGCTATATTCAAGTGTAAAAGGACACACAGTCGTATTTGTACCTGGTACCAGTTCACATCGAGAGCAATATCAAGTGTGTGTGTGAAGTGCCCATGCCGGCCCATATAACGACGAGATTCACCCGGTAAGTTAATCTGAGCTTTCGAATTGTGTCTTAAAGGGTTTACAACCCCATACGCTACACTATCACATTTGTATTTTGTACATAGAGATTATCCTGGCACATTTTTCGAGCAAAAGTAGGCTATTCATAAACTAGACATTTACTTCTATAGGTCCTGAAGCTAAAGTGATCTATGTTAGGCTATTGTGGTACTTAGATCACTGTGTTCAGATAAATACATCTACTGGTAAAGTGATCTATGTCACTTTTTTACGTTGTCTGAAATATTGCAATTCTGTGTGTCGTTTTAACAATTACCAAGGATACCAAATACTTCGAATTATGCATTAAGTGTATTTTCTTGTTGATGTACAAATGTATTTACTTACAAAGCCTTACACACACACTGATTATTAGATAAAATAAAATGCAGGGGATACGTGGAAAATGAATTGTACAATTGACTGTATAGGAAGGTGATTCTAATTCTGTATATGATCTTTTTTCTGGAACTGATCATGATATGGACTCAATTTATGAGCCAGATAGAAAAAAAATGTCAACAAAAGATAGGGAATCTGTGATGGTGATAAGTGGTTAGTTTGGTATCTTTTACTTTCCGTTATTTTTGCATGAAATCAACATCAGAGTAAATTTAACACCACGATTTTGGAAATAATGCAAATGGCCCTAAATCTGGAGAGTGAATGGTTAGATGAAGAAGGCCTAAATATTAGTATCCACCATAATAGAGTAACTTTTATCGAAGAAGGCAATTAGAGGGACTAAACCCACTAACCCTACATGTGTCTCTGGGGGAGGTCAAATATCTTGGGGTTATGTTAGACACGAACTTAACTGGAACCAACAACTGGAAAAGGTAAAGGAGAAAGCGGAGGCAACACTAATGACAAAGGTAATCAAAAAAACAGCCGCGGCTGAGTTAAGCAAGGTACAAAACTTGTATGCCAACACCAACAGTAGCCATGGAAAACATAATAAACTTATTTAAAATTTTTACATTATATAATTCATTGTGCTAGGGTAAGATATACCTTCAAGTTCAATAGTCAGGAATTTTAGCACAAAGTGGCAACGTTGCTACGGAGTTTGCCTATAATAGTTTTAATAATCAGAAAATACCTTTTTTCACAGGGCGATGCAATTCGGATTCTATCTTTTTTTTTAGTCAGGTAAAAATTAAATTTTTGGGATGCAACTTGGATGTCGCCCTTATATGTATTAAAATTAGATTAAAAGTACTTTGCGCTAACTTTTTATACCTCTTTATTTAACTTTTTTTACATCTTTTTTAACTTTTTATATCTTTTGTTATATTTTTACGATTAAATCATTTTATTTAATACTTTTATTAAATATATTTCTTTCATTTCATTGAAATATATATTGTGCATATATTGTGCATTGTACCCTCACAAGTTTAAAACATGTTAATAAAAGGTACAGCAAATTAAAATATAGTCGAGGGTTAATTCGATTCCAAATGAAAAATGTGTGAATGATTTAAAAACGCACGTAAACAATTGCAAACGTTATAAAGAAATAAACATTCTAAAAAAAAGGTTTCTAGTTTTTTGCAAATATTTACGAAAAACTAGTACATTTTTGAAATCTTTGTTTATGCAATTAGAAAGTTTAGCACATTTTTCTACACATCATTCCGAATCGAATGAGAAATCGATAATATTTTAATTCGTTGTAACTTTAATGACTAAATTTTTAAACTTGGAAAGTAGCCTACTCTGCTCGTAAATAAAGAAGTAAAGTCGGGTTTGTCGAAATAGTTATTTATGCAACAAGTGTGTAAAGTGATACTTCGAAAAAAGGCACTTTACACACTGGTTGCATAAAATATTTTTTCTGTCAAAAATAGTCAAATTAACTGAACTATAGCAGGACTTGGAGTAGTATAATGACGGTACTTTTATTGTACAAAATATATATAAACAACTCAATTCCTAAAATTAACTACAATATAATAACATTTAAAACATTTTAAGATCACTTACGATTGCCTCTGTTCAGTTATTGTATTTTTTATAAAATTTTAGAACTAATAATATTTTAATTTTGACTTTGACAATCTTTATTTATTTATCTTTTCATCACTTCGGCAATCGCAGTGGCGTATCTTATAAACATTAACATTTAAAAAAAAATTAATTTAATGGTCCATTATCATGTTTTGACATTTTCTATTACCATAATATTTATCTACAGAAATAGATTTCGCACGCAAGAGGTAAACAAGCTATTTTCTAAAATCTTGAAGTTAACCAGTTGATTTCTGACACATAGAACCTTGGCAAGATAAGAAACATAAGGATATTGCAAAAAATGTGTTGCACATGTAAAAAAGTTATTTTGAAAATTTTATTTTACTTTAACGCACTAGTGAAAAAAAGTTAAACTTGACGCACTCCTTAGCGTGCGTAAAGTAAGTACTTTACGCACGGTAGTAGAAAAAATATTTACCGGATTATTACAATGGTAAGTCATTATAAAATATTCAATTAACACATAACTTAGTTTCTTAGGCTCTGTAAAACCAATATCTGAAATATCGCTGTAAAAAATATCAAATTTCATTAAATAAACCAGCGGGTTTAAGCAGACTCTGGATAGTACGTATGGGCAAAGCCATTCCTGAGAGTGTAACCAAAAAAATGGCGCAAGATCACCAAAATTTGCTTATAAAGTTTAATGGGGTTTCCGAAGAGTTACCCTTCGGGTTGTTCGGTGCTTAGAGCAAGTCTGGCTACAGGCTATATTCCATTAAGCTGGGAAAAAAGCCAGAGTTGTCTTCTTTCCAAAACCTGGGCAAAACTACTCTCAGGCAAAAGAATTCATACCGATAACTTTATCATCCTTTATGATAAAGCTATTGGAAAAACTGGTTGAAATACATGTCAGGGAAAACTTTCTAACACTCCATCAACTTGTTTCAAGGATAGAGCCCGTACACAGAAACAAAGAAATTGCTCTAGCAGCATTTCTGGATATAGAGGCTGCATTTGATCACACCTCCTTCAGATTGATAACAGCAGCTGTGGCAAGGCGTGGTGTAGACGACACAGCGTGTAGATGGATACAACACATGCTAAACCATAGGACAGCTGATGCATCATTATTGGGTGAGAGCATGGATGTATCAATCTCCATGGGATGCCCACAGGGGGGGGGGGTTATCCCCTCTACTGTGGGATTTGGTAATTGACGAGCTCCAAGTGGAGCTCAACAATGGCAGTTTCTATACCCAGGGCTATGCAGACGACGTACTCATACCTGTAGTGGAGAATTTTGCAAAAATTCTGTCAGACCTGATGCAACAGGCGCTGAACATCGTGGACAGATGGTATCTCAAGGAAGACCTTAAAGTCAAGCCTGGCAAAACAGCACTAATCCCCTTCACGAAAAAGAAGAAGCTGAACAACCTCGGGTTACCAAAGCTTTTCAACATGCAACTACAAACGAATCAGGAGGTGAAGTATCAAGGCATAACCCTACATGCACAACTAACCTGGAATAAGCACTTGTAAAAAATCATAAACAAAGGAAAAATGGCATTAATGGCTACCAAAAGAGCAGTGGGCACCAAAGTAAAACGAAGAAGGCCTATACTGGAGCTTTCTTAACTCCAAAGACTAGCCTGTATTTGTATTACAGTTGCCATAAGTAGCACTCCAACCGCGGCTATGGAAACTATACTTAACCTCTCGTCATTTGATATTCATATCAAAGCTTAGGTAACAATGGAAGCATTCAGATTGGAGTTCAACGGAAACTGGTGTCCTAGTAAACAAGGACATACCAGTGTAACAAAAGTCATAACAAGCTCGTTATTGGAAATGAGAAGTGATGAAATGATACAAAAAAAAAATTCGGTTAACTTGGAAAGGTGAAGACACATCAAACTGTCGAGAGGGAGCACTGGTATGGTATACTGGAGAATCCAAAACCGACAGATGAACAGGTGCTGGAATATATGACGACAAACCCAGATGTAAAGCTATGCGTCACTGGGGAATTACGCATCAATATTCTAAGCAGAGGTAGATGTCATAGAGCTATGTCTAAGGGAGAATATTGAAAGGGGTTATAGAGGGAAAACAATCCTCATTTACTCCGATAGTCACGCAGCCCTACAAGCTCTAGTCTGCAAAAAAATCAGATCGAAACTGGTTTGGAACTGTCTACAAACCCTACTGGTTTTGGCAAACAAAAATAAGGTAACACTTAAATGGGTTGCCGGACACAAGGGGATAACAGGCAACGAGGAAGCTGACGCTCTGGCACGAAAAGCCTCAGCCACCAAATTTACATTCCCCGAGCTCGTGTTTGGCATTCCGAAATCCTCAGTACGACTCTGGCTGACTACGTGGATGCTAAAGAACATCAGACAAGTTGGAATCTCGTGCCAGGTCAGAAAAACACTAAACTGATGGTCAAAAAGCCATCAAAAGCACTGACCAACGATATTCTGCAGCCAAACATAAATCAAATAAATAAAGCATGTCACAGGACTAATAACTGGACATGGCCATCTTAGGGAACATCAACTGTAACATGTAGGGCATGTTTGTATAATTATACTAAATTATTTTCTTAACTTTATCAAATTTATTTTAATTTAAAAGACATTTTCTAAATTCAATAACTCTTTTAATTACAAAATTAAATTCTTTAATTTATTAAGAGCTGCGCGATTTCAAATATTCAAATTTTCGTTCCTAGCCACGTGACTTTGTGACGTATTTCCACTTGCTATAAATGCACTAAATTGAACACGAAGAAACATTCATGATTCTTTTTCGCTGAAATCGTCAGCTTTACTTGATCATCTTAGTATTTCTTTTATCAATATACTTTGTATAGTTAAATCAGAAAGTTTTCTATTAATCTTTAAACAAAATGGCGAACAGTCCATGCCGGTATTAAAATTTCATGTTCCTTATTATTAAAATAAATATTCTTGTTTTCAATTAATTTATAATCAATGCCAGCATCTAACATCTAAAATTATAGTTATTAATTTTTTCATTTTCTTTTGTTAATAAATTTAAACCACGTCGAAATTAACTCTTTAAAAACCATTTAAATTTAATTTAATTTAATTTTATCTTCCAAATTTTTTGTTTCCATTCCTCCCACAGGAATATAAGCAAAGTTTACGTTTTTGGATCGTGTACGTTCTTGGATTGTTTACGTTTACATTTTTGGATCGTTTATGTTTTTGGATCGTTTATGTTTTTGGCTAGTTTACGTTTTGGTTTACCATTTTTGGCCGGTTTACCAATTTGCAAAAGTTTCTTGTGATCAGCTAACCGGAAATTCAGCTCACCGGAAAGTCAGCTCACCACCTACCGTTGCATCTCAACTATTTTTTTCTGAAAGAAAACTACTGGTAATAAGTTTAATTATTATAGAGGTACCTTGTGTTATACGCTGGAGGTACAACCTCCTGGGGATAGAAAATACACAGGAGACCTTCCGCTGAGATAATCTTGTGAAGAGGCTGTTAAGCCCGATAAAGGTAACAAATCTTTTAACTTGAAAATAACGATAGAATTGGCATGGATCAAGATACAAATGGCATGGCACAAGATACAAATGGCATGGCACAATAAATCTTAAGGCTGCAGTGTTGAGGTCTAAATCCTTAACCAATAACATCGATTAAATCAATCAATCAATAAATTTAGAAACTGAAAAAAGGAATCACAATAATTGAAGTAAAAAAAATCGAGAAACTAAAAGTAGAATCTCAATAATGAAAGAAAGAAATCCAAAAACTAAAAAAAAAAAAAAAATCCGGACACTAAAAGAAGAAACACAATTATTGAAATTATTAAAAACTGAAAAAGTAATTACAATAATTGAATTAAAAAATCGAGAAAATAAAAGTAGAATCTCAATAACTAAAGAAAGAAATCCATATACTAAAAAAAGAAGAAATCCGGAAACTAAAAGAAGAGTATCAATAATTGAAGTAATTTTAGCCAAACTGTCCCGAGGCAATCCAAAAATTAAAAAAAGAAGAAATCCGGAAATTAAAAGAAGAAGAAATCCGGAAACTAAAAATAATTTCAATTATTGAAGTAATAAATTCAGAAAGTAAAAAAAGGAATCGCAATAATTGAAGTAAAAATCGAGAAACTAAAAGAAGAATAAATCCATAAATAAAAGAAGTAATAAATTCAGAAACTAAAAAAGTGAAACGATACTTTAATTTGTTGATAATAAATAATTAACGTGATTAAGCCCAAATTATATTATGGGTTCGTTCCACGAATAGAATTTAAAATATATCAGAAGTAGAATATTAAATAAAAAAAAGTTTTGGACGCCGTCAAATTGATTTTTTGATGTAATTAGAAACAATTGACAAAAAAAACTATGATATATTTCAAAATCCGTCCTTACTTTTTTTTTGTTTAAGGAAATTAAACTCAAATTAAACGTTATATTTGTTTATATCACGAAAAAAAATTCCAGAGAGTTTTTCCTTTTCTTTAAAAAAAAACAGCTTTTCTTGGGGTTCCTTTAATATTCCTTGTAAACTTGGTCCAAAGGAAAAACTGAAGAAACTGTAGTACACTAAACTTGGTCCAAAGGAAAACGAAATCCAAAGGACAAACTGAAGTCCAGGGGAAAAAGTAATTCCCAGGAAAAAAAAACCCTATAAGATGAGGGGGAGAAAAAAAGAAATATTCATTAAGCGACACGAACGATATAAAGTCAATTACTTTGACTGAGTAGGCAAAGAGAAGAACATTATTAACATGGGAAAGACATTTTATAGGAATACCAAGAGAAGAGAGCTTCATGACGCGAGGAAATAAGAAGGGGATATCAAGCTAGTATGAAATTAAAATATATTGTATAGAGAAATAATGAAAATACAGGGTGGCACAAAAAAACGTAACAAAAGGAATCGCAATAATTGAAGTATAAATTGAGAAACTTAAAAAAGAAAAAAAGAATCTTCATAATTAAAGAATGAAATCCAGAAATCAAAAGAAGAAGAAATCCAGAAATAAAAATAAGAATCTCAAGTTTTAACTTGGCCACTTAGTGAAGAGTTATTTTCCGATGAGTTAGAATAAAAATAAAAAAAAATACTTAGTAGCGGAAATATTTGTGTATTCCATACTTTATATTCAGTCGAATACGGAAATACAATATAATAATAATCAATAAATAAGATTAAAAGTTAATAAATATTTTACGGTAAGTGTATGTTTAATTATCCCAAATAGCAATTAATTTTTATTGAATTTTTTTGACAAAACCCCTTAGAAAATTGAATTTTTGTTTTGTTTTGTGATATAACAATCCGCGACTGCCTGGGCGAACTAATCCTAAATCTTACCTGGGAATTGTGGTGATTTGCATGAGGCACATCGCGAGAAACAAAAACGAAGCGCAAGTGATGTAACATCGGAATTCCGTATCAGGTTGGCCGCGATATTCCGTCTCGTGCTTTCTATTCTGGAACCACAACAGTACAGGATGAAGCTCTTCGCTCTTCCACCACTTTCTAAAACAAATTAAATTCGTCTTATATCTCTAAGTTTTTAGTAGGAAACGTTTCTCAAATTAGTTTAAATTAGGTGCAATTTTTTTGATATATGATGTAGTAAATAATGACGAAACGTTGTCTTTATTTACAATATTCTAGTCCCTACAAATTAGATGAAAAAACGATGTTTTTCCAATTTTACGGGAAAACTATTCATTTCCGATAAAAATGTAACATAGAAGGATTTTAGATAATTAAATTCTCTACAACTTTTGTCTAAAATGTTTTATAAAATTACGCATAGTTTAGCCGCTAGATGACGCGCAAGGTATATACATGTCAGCTATTCGGCCATGTTTTTAGATTTTCAGTACAAATAAAAATAAAATAATAATAATAATAATAAAAAAAAATATTAAAAAATAAAGTTGTAGATTACCAAAATTTCTACAACTTTTGCTTTACACTTTATCCACATTCCCCATAGTTGATTAAGACCATTTCCAGATGAAAGTCTGTCTGTCTGTTTGTCTGTCTGCCTCTTCCACGATACAGGCCACACGTTTAATCCAATTAAGCTGAAATTTAGTATATGGCTTTGGGTTACCCGTCGGAAGAACTCATTAGTTTTTGTATGACATCTGTCAAACGGAACTGTCACTATCAAAAAATAACAGATGCAATATGTCACGGAATTTGACTTACAATGTGTCATTTGAAAGCCCTTGAAAAACTCTGCTCAGACAGTCAAAATTATTTCTCCAACTGTCACCTGTCAAAAATAAAAAAATGTCAAAATTTGAAACTTTAACATTAAATATCTGAAAAAGTATTCGAGGATTTTTTTCAATTTTTTACAATTTTTTACAATCTTCCAATTTTTTCCGATTGTTTTTTCAATTTTTCTTTGATTTTTTAATAGTTTTTGAGATTTTTTTGTTTTTTTCATTTTTTTTTTATATTTTTGGGGTTTTTTGAGATTTTTGAGGTTTTTTGGGGTTTTTTGAGGTTTCTTGAGATAATTTGAGGTTTTTTGAGTTTTTGAGATATTTTGAGGTTTTTTGAGATTCCTAGAGGTTTTTTGAGATACCAAGGTTTTTTGATTTTTTTTGAGATTATTTGGGACTTTTTAGATTTTTTAAGAATTTATTGTTTTTTTGAGAATTTTTTTAAGTGTTTTAAGATTTTTTTGAGATTTATTTGAAGTTTTTAAAGAATTTTTGAGATTTTTTAAAACTTTGTCAGATTTTATTTTTGAAATATTTTAAGGTTTTTTGATTTTTTGATATTTTTTGACTTATTTGCATTTTTACAGATTTTTTGATCAAATTTTTGGCCTTTTTAAGATTCTTTGAATTTTTCCAGATTTGACGTATTACATTTTTTGAGATTCTATGTGAATTTTTTGATTTTTTAAGAGTTTTTAGAGATTTTTGAGATGTTTTTGAAGCGTCTAAACTTTTTTTGGGATTCTTATGAAAATTTTTGAGAATTTTTTGATACTTTGAGGTTTTTTAAGATTTTTGAGGTTTTTTAAGGTTTGTTGAGGTTTCTTGATTATTTGAGATTTTTTTGAGATTTCTTGAATTTTTTTGTGATTTTTTAATATCTTTTAAGATTTTTTGAAATTTTTATGAAATTTATTTTAGTTTTTTAAGATTTTTTGAAATTTTTATGAAATTTATTTTAGTTTTTTAAGAATCTTTCAATCTTTCCAGTTTTTTGAGAATCTATAGAGATTTTATAAGGTTTTTAATTTTTTTTAATGATTTTTTGAGTAATTTTTAATGAATTTTTGAGATTTTTGAGTTTTTTGAGATTTTGTTTTTTGTTTTTTTGAGGTTTTTTAATAAAATTTCAAAATTTTAAGCTTTAAAATTAAATATCTGAAAAAATATTCGTCTCTGGATACTCGTCGGGAAAATTTTTTAGCGACAAAACCGATTTTTTAAATTTTTAGGACCGTCAATGTAGTTTAGTGCAAAATATTCTTGTTAACTTTTGTGCCAAACTTTTTCCAGAATTCCCCGTAATTTCGCTGCTAGAAAATGAAAAAGAAATGGCAAAAATATACATATAAAGAAAATTTTCAATTTTTTAATTTTTGCATTAAAACAATTGTTGAATTTGAATCTTTTTTGTTGTTTCTACTCATTTTCTCCAGATTTAAGAATTTTTTTGGAAGTTTGGCAACGGCGCTTCAAAAATATTTAACTAATAATTATTACTAAAAATCACTAAAATTTCTGTACTATAAACTAAAAAATTACAAAAACGGTAAAATTTGCCAAATATCATTTATAATTTTTTTTTTGGCGATTTTCATAAATGCCATTTTTAGTATCTTCTATGTATTTTCCCCAGATTTAGGGAAATTTTCAAAAATTTGGCAACGGCGCTTCAAAAATGAGAATTGTTGAAAACCAAAAATGACTACAAACTTTTAAAATTTTTCAAAAAGTTCACTTTTGTGGAACGAAAATATTAAATTTTTTAGCGATTTTCATAAAATCCATTTTTATCATCATTTATGTATTTTCCCCAAATTTAGGAAAATTTTCGGGCATTTGGCAATAAAAAAAAAATTACAAAAATTCAAACTTCTTTGTTTTACCTTAGAAGTATTTTATTGTTTTATTTAAAATTTCGATTTTGTTTTAAATAAAATTTTGATATTTAATTCAATTTATTTTAAATTTGAAAATTTCAAACACAAAATTTTTAGTGATTTTAATAAAAAGTCCCTCAGATTAAGTTGACATTTTAAATTACTTTAAAATTGATTTATTTTTGCCCAAAACAAAACAGGATGTAATTTGTGTTAAAAAATGGCAACGTCGCTTCTAAGTTTTTAAAAATTACTAGTTTTTAAAAATAACAAAAAACCGTAAATTTTGTAAAAAAAATTTCTTATAGAAAGAAAAAGTTTCATTTGTTGGTTATTTTAATAAACGGAATTTAAGCATTTTTGATATTTTTTATGGTCAAAAAATACACAGATTTAAGGAAATTTTCGGACATTTGTGTTTTGAAAATATCAAAATTATCCAAAATAAAGTCAAATATTAAAAAACGATAAAATAACCAAGTATTTAGGGACTTTTGTGATAAAAAATTACATGTACTATAATAATAATCAATCTCCTATTTTCAATAGTTTTTCATTCCCTCCACCCGAAAAAAGTGCTTAGTGTTTAAAGTAACATTCCCCAGAATAGGAAAATTTTCAAAAAATTGGCAACGGCACTTTAAAAAATTATTAGATTTGTTAAAAATCCGTTGAATTTAAAAAAAAAAATGGAAAAAATGTCAAAAAACTACGGGACATTCTGGAAAAAGTTTGACACAAAAATTTAGGGAATTTGATGCTCTACAACTTTCCAATAGACCATTTTGCACTAAAGTGCATTGCAGGTACTTAAAATTAAAAGAAAAAATCGGTTGTGTCGCCCTAAAACTTTCCCGACTAGTATCCCAAGGTATAATGACATTTTTTTTTGACAGGTGACAGTTGGAGAAATAATTTTGACTGTTCTGAATAGAGATTTTCAAGGACTTTCAAATGACATATTGCAAGTCAAATTCCGTGACAAATTGCTTCTGTCATTTTTTGACAGTCACACTTCCGTTTGACAGATGTCGGACAAAAACTAATGGGTTCTTCCGACGAATAACCCAAACCAATAACCAAATTTCAGCTCAACCGGATTAAACGTGTGACCTCTATCGTGGAACAATACAGACAGACAGACACACAAACAGATTCACAGATAAACACACAGGCAGACAGACTGCCATCTGGAAATGGTCTTAATCATCTCAGGGGACCTCAAAATGGATATTTCTATCTTTATCTCGAAATTTGTTTTTACCCGTTCTCGGAGGTGGGTCGAAAGTAAAAAGTCAAAAAATTCTACATGTGTATTTTTTCGCCCTCTAGCAGCAAAATTATGGAAAATTCTGGAAAAAGTTTGATACCAAGGTTGTAGGAAGTTTTATGATCTACAACTAACCCAATAAGATTTTCTTCGAAAATGCATTCTTTGTAAAGAAAATCTGCAAAAGTATCCTTTGGATTGGACCTATAGGGTATGGGAGATTCCTGTGCCACACGCAGGAACCATTCTCAATTTTCGAAAATTATTAAGCAGACTTATGTCGTATGGTATCAAAAAACAAGTCATCGGTAATTACTACACTCAACGAAAGCTTTCCAACGAAACCCCGCATCACGCATTTGAAAAAAACTTTCACCTCCAGATCAAAAATTTTTTCAGATAAAAGTTGTATAAAACATTCTAAAAGCACCTCTTAAGATGCATTTTTCTAAAAATTTCAACCCCTACAGTTTGTAATATGAAACTACCTTAGGATCCAAAGTATATTTGTACCAAATTGGTGTTGACTCAAAAACTGCGACCATGACAGAGACGCGCGAAATGGCCTGTAAAATATTTCAGGTGTGGAGGGTGGGGGTGGAAAATTTAAGTTTTTTAAAGTGCGTCATATGAGGTATCGTTTTAAAGCTCTTGTTGAGTGTAGTAACCACCGATGACTAATTTTTTAAACAATTCGCAAAAGTCGACTTAAGAATTTTCTGGGGTGGGGGTGGGAGTGGAAGTTTTTATAGAATTGAGTCATGTGGAGTATCGTTGAAAAGCTCTTGTTTAGTGTAATAATCAACGATGCTTTGTTTTTTGATACCATACGACATAAGTCGACTTAAGAATGGTACCAGCGCGAGGTACAGAAATCTTCCTGCCAAAAGGAATTTTTGTACTGTATTTAGTCTAAATCAGAAACTTTTTTTGTCTTAATAGGCACAGACTTTTAGTAACACAATTTTTTGTTTATTTTTTATACTAAATTTAGATCTGAGATCAAAATTTAAAATTTTACACAAATAAGAAAAAACATCATGAATTTTATAACTTTAGACCTCTATAACTTTATTGTATCAATAGACACAAATTTTTCGCAATACAATTTTTGGTTTACTTTTTTATGCTGAATCCAAATCATTTAGTAATTATAATGACTCCTGATCTGAATTTGTAAAATAGAAAAACCTCTCATCACACCAAAGACCGAATTATCCCTATAACGCTCTTTGCGTCGTCAAGCGATCTTAATGCGCCTTTGTCCATTGCCTCGGGCGCCACCTACTGTTTGTAGTGTGAAGGTCACTTGCACCGGACAGCGTCAGTGAAGATGAAATAATCCAGTGGTCGTTATGGTATCGACCAATGCCTCGGCGGCTAGAAGGGCGCGCTTTACTTGCCTAACTGGGTTAAGTAGCTGGATATTCGCTGGTGCGAAGAAGTAAAATTTGTCAAATAAAAATAACTAACTTTTGACAGCTGGATATCAGTGTTGCCGTTCGTAAAATGCTGTTTTACCCCAAAGTGTAAACGAAAATACCAGAATTGGCAACATTTTACCCTCAAACTTAACCTTGAACTTGTTTAAATAAACATAAAATAAAATAACACATACTCGTAATGTCGTAATGAGAAGAGATAATTTATGATTAAAAAGTTTATGCTCTAACACCCTTTTTACCCCCAAATATTTAGATCGCCAAAAAATCCCCCACGAATCTCAAAATACCCCAATTTGGGGTAAAAACCCCAAAACGGCAGCACTTCTGGACATGAACTGGATCTGAATACGGTCCTACTTTACTGGTCAGGCCTCCCTGTCTTGTCTAAGGTCGGCTTCGCTTCCCTTCAGCTTGACCTATCTCTAAAGATCGCTGAACAGGTACTGTATCTGGACCCTGATTTTCTGCTCGAGCTCCAACTACAACTGAAACTGCCAGTGGAACTGATGATAACGGATTGAATCGTGAGACTCTATAAGAATTGCGGCGTTTAAGAAGCATGGACGCGAGTGTCTCCATCCTTCGAGCCGGAGGTTCAACTGGTAAGACTGACCTTATAGAAGGAAGGTTGCCTTTCCTATAATTTTAAGTTAATTCTAATCCAGTGCCGTGCGCGATATAATTTAAATATTTTAATTAATTTCTATTGGGCCCTTCGCTGTCACGCTTTCAGGATATTAGTACCTCAACTTATTCGGTCATATAATCCCAGATTTTTTCCATTCTAGTTATTAGTAAGTTAACTTACAGAGAGATCCAGAAACTCTAATAACTGTGCTAGTAATAAAAGTATTAATAGTAATTTTTTGGGATCACCCTATAGTAGTCAAATATTTATTCTCCACTATCGAAATTGATAAATATTTATAACTTGCTGATAAAAATGAAATATAGTGACAACCTACTTGTCAGTATAAACTTTTATAGTCAAAATATTACGAAAAGTAACGTCACACAAATATAACATTTCACTTGTGATGTCTTCCAGGTATTTATTACGGTCGATTATTCTTACAATCTAATATTTATTATTTTTTTCTTTTTGTAGATCACTAGAAGATAAAATAAACAATAAACCTTTTCCAGCAGATTTTTTATTCGGTACTGCCACGGCTTCATTTCAAATTGAAGGTAAATTTACTACATCCGCTGCTTATATTAGAGATATTTTAAGCCCTTTAATTATTCGCTTTTCTTCCGTTATCGTTATTGTGAGCATGCGCAACGGAAGTTTGCCGTTCCTTTAACTTTAATAACGATAACCGATTCCGTTACTTACGGAAAATTAAATATAGAGAGTGGCTATGTCTATCGTTATGCGTAACAAAGCACCGTTGCCACACGTTTCAGATTTTCGAGAATATTTAATAATTTTGAAAAAGGAGATGCATGTGCTGATTAAAATATTTAACATTAAACTATTAACAAAATATATCTGTTTCTTTAACCTACGGAGTATTTGTTATATTTTTTCTTAATATCGTAAAAATATTGTTCAATGTTTAAATATCATGTTTAATTTTTTTGCAATGTCGTGATTGTAAAATTTAAATTGAGTATCTGACAACACGCAAAAGTGATATTAGATTCTTGTGAAAAACATAACCTAACTACTGTTAGAGTTCTGTCAGATTTGACGTTGGCCTGCGAAAACATATTTTAATAGGGCAATCCAGAACACGTGACCAAATGTCATAAAAAATGGCCGCTGGTAGACACACATTGTATTTTTACTGCATTTTGCATGTGTTTTAAGTTTATTTGAAGTATTTTGTGCTTTTAGAAGGTATTTGAAATAAAAATAATTGCTGTTTTCGATAAGAGTGATCATTTATTAGACAGTAAAAGTAAACAGAATAAAATACGTACAGAAAATAAGAAAACAAATAATCCTTTCTGAACGAAGAGCAGGAAGCCCTAGTTCCTAGTCTGCGTCGTTGTGTCGTTTAATTAACACAAATTTTATTTGGTTCTGAGATTTAATTAATGCTTGAATACATATATTTTTCTTTTTTAAAATACAATATCAAAAAAACGACATATAAAAATTTCGTATCTATCATCTCGACATATAACAAAACTTCAACTATTTATTTTTTCGCTATCTTAATTTTTATTAAAAGGTTTTTGGCTAGCCACAATAGCTAGTAACAGGTATAATAAGTATAATTTCAACAAGTAAAATTATAAAATATATTATAAGGAAGAGAATTCTTAACACTTTCACACTTATGAATGTTTTTATTATTATTTATTACCATTCAAACAGGTTTACACCCAACTACGGAACAGAACTAATATAAGTAAATTCAGGTATAACAGAATAAAATACATACAGAAAATAAAAAAAATAACAGCTTAAATGACAATATAAATAATTACATAACAGGGATGGTAAGCAAATTAAAAAACACAAATACAATACTTCGAGAAGATGACTTTCCATCAGTGACAGCTTTCCACATTTTGCAATATTTGGTTCACACACAAAGTTTTTACATTAAAGAATAAGCAAAGGTCTACAAGTGTTTGTCAGCATATAAATATTTTTCCTGGTTTTTGAGATAATTCCGTTCTGGTACACTGTTACTTTATTAAATATCGATAATGCATCCCGAGTAGTTAGTCACACAACTATTCTAAATTAAAATGTCCGTTTTAAGCTCCAATCGTTTCATATTTTAAAATAAACTGCAATTAAACTGCTCTATTCATGTTAACTACTTGAAAGACATGGATTTGTGTGTCTACCAGCGGCCATTTTGAATTTCATCTGACAGCATCTTGGATAGGTCTATTGTGTATACTTTGGGGATACTTTTTAGGTATGTGAATAGTCCTGATCGTGTCCCGATATTATTAGGAATTCGAAGAACCCTTACTAATCTAAATATTTCAGGCCTTTCGAACCTGAAATATGGTTTCACAAACGTATCCTCTATAGCATTAAGATCAAATTCTGGGATTTCCACTATCCCAATCTCAGGCACATGGAAAATATCTCTAAGTATAGCCTGCCTTATTAAATCCGCATTACGATCTCTTCTATTGATAACATTTTCCAAAACATTTCCCATTTCAAAATTAAATATATATATTCTTTCAATTTTAATACACAACAAAACACCAGAAATTCTGAGGTTAGAAAAACCAAAAGAAAATAACTATCGCCTGTCACTTTGTGAAGTTTAAAGTTGAGATTTAAAATGTCTTAATTTCATTTCCGTGCTTATTGTTATGGTTAGCAAAAATAACCACAACAACGCCAAAATAAGGAGATTTTTTAAAGGGCTAAATCTCTCTATTAATATAGTCTTTATTTTTTTAAATTAAAGGCGGATGGAATGAAGATGGAAAAGGAGAGAGTAACTGGGACAAATTTTCTCATTCTCCTTTTAGTAAAATCAAAGGAAAGCATAATGGCGACGTAGCTTGTGACTCCTACCATAAATATAAAGAAGATGTAGCGATGCTTAAATTCCTCGGAGTTGACTTCTACAGATTCTCAATTTCTTGGGCTAGAATATTACCAACTGGACAAATCAATAAAATAAACGAACCAGGAATACAATACTATAAAAACGTAATAAAAGAATTAAAAAATAATAAAATAATACCTTATGTGACTTTATTTCATTGGGATACTCCACAAGCTTTAGAAGATTTGGGTGGCTGGACTAATCCAAATATCATCCCATGGTTCGCTGATTATGCAAGACTTTGCTTTCAACGATTCGGCGACGATGTAAAACAATGGATGACATTTAATGAACCCAAACAAATTTGTAACCATGGATATGGAGTAGGTTGGTTTGCACCAGGAGTTAAATCTCCAGGTGTCGGAGAATATATATCTGGTTATAATGTTATGAAAGCACATGCTGAAGTATGGCATATTTATCAAAAAGAATTTAAATGTAAACAAGGTGGTAAGTTTTTATTCGTTTTTATTAACAATAAATAATAATTGTGTTTATTATTTAAGGACAAATTGGAATAGTTATAGATTGTGCTTGGTATGAACCAGAAGATCCTTGTAATCCTAAACACCAAGAAGCAAGTGAAACCAAACTACAATTTACTGTAAGTTATATAAATGTATTTTCATTATTAAGAGACCGAAAACAATAAATTTTAGTACGCCTAAGTAGAATAGCAATGACAGTTCTGGACCACTCCTTATGGTCTCTTATTTTTACTTTTACGACCCACCTCCGAGAAGGGAAAGTATTGTGAACGAGCTAAAAATAGAATTTCGAGATAAAGATGGAAATATTCATTTTGAGGTCACCTGAGATAATTAAGACCATTTCCAGATAGAAGTTTGTCTGTCTGTCTGTGTGTATTTTTCCACGATAAAGGCCACACGTTTAATTTGATTGAGCTGACATTTGGTACATGGGTTTGAGTTACACGTCGGAAAAACCCATTAAATTTTTATCTACGTACGACTTTATTTGGTCTATTTACATAAATTTAGTCAACAGAGGCGTGCCGTGACATTTCAAAAAATATTTTATAATTTTCATCCAAAAATTATGAGAAGAGGAAGAGAAGGTTTAATTTTATTTTCATATATTCTATTTATATGGAGCTCTACAACGGAAAACACAAATTTAAAAAAAAAATATATTATATATTAAGAGGGGTTTAACCCTAATATGATTGTAAGTAAAACACTGTACCGCAAAAATCAAACTACTCGGATTGTGGTTAAAAAATTCAAAATATTTTTTTACTTTTGGATTAAGAAAGGTTGGATATAGGCATCTCTCGAAGTACTTTTTTTAATTTTTGAGAAAAAATTGAAGAAAAAAAATTGACAAAATGGGCCAGATTCATTATTTTTTATCTCATAAAAAAAAGTTTATTTCAAAAAAGTACTCTGAGAGATGCCTCAAATATACATTTGCCTTTGTTGATAAAAAATATTGTTAAGATCAATCGAAAATTAGACCCTCAAAAGTGATTTTTGCCGAACCCCTGCAAGGTGAATTTTGGAGCATTTTTCATCACTGATCCAAGCGCCCTCGCACAAATTTGCACTTTTATATGAATACTATGAATTGCTGAATGAATCGCAATTTCATTCTTAAACATAACAATAGCACAGGAGATAAAATTAATAGAAGTGTTCAAATAAAAATACTAAAAATAGCACAGGAGATGAAATCAATAAAAGTTGCAAATGGGTTGATTGCCTTTTCGAATACCTATGACATATTATTAAGTTATATGTATATATGATGAGCATAATCATTGTCTTAAATGCGTTAATTGGAAAACAATCCAATATTTAAAAAAAAAATCATATTTTTGACATTTTCAAACTTTCAATTTTTAAGTTGCGTATACCTGAGTTACGACTTTATTATGGATAGTGAATTCATTTGTGAAATTGAAAATGAAACACCGATATCCAATAAAAAAGATTTAGCTATTATTATTAGAAAAACCGCTGTTATCGTTTTCTAGTCAGCGTGGACTGTGAAATGATTGAAAGGGATTTTTGCACCTAGAACAAGTGCATTATTTTGACGGCGATTCTTTGTTCGGCATTTTCTTTGACACGATATTAATAAAAAACATTTTTTGCTAATGCGGCGGTGGGCGGTCAGTAAAAAAGGAAAGAAATTATGAAATAAAAGAAGAATTAATAAAAATAAATTGAGGTTATTACAGAAACGGAATAAATATTGAAAAATTATTGTTATGTCTGATTAAAATTATTACAAAATTGTGTCAGTAATCAAGAGTTACCATTTTTCATTACTATCCCACTTGTTATACCATATACCGGGTGTAAATGGGTCTTGGGCCACCCCTATAACGTTTACACGGGTTAATAGATTTATACCAAATTTTGGTGGATTATAATAGAGCTATTTTTGGATTTTTTTAAATAAAAATCCAATTTGGCCGACATCCGGTTTGACCGGAAATGACATGAAAATTAGAAATTAAAATGAAACACCCGGTATATTTCTACATATTTGGATTCTACGACTTCAAACACGTACAGGTCTACTGTCAAATGTGTCGTAAGACGCCATTTTTTATTCTATTTTTGAATTTTTTTTATCCATCCTATATGGCCATGAGATAATCTAAATTGCTTATAATCAAACTAAAATTAACTAAAAGTCTCAATTTTTTCAATTATTTATTGTTTATTCTTAATAATTATTTATATTTAAAATATGATGTTCTAAATATCCTTTTTTGAACAGGGATGTCTTCAGAAGAATTTTGTATCGAAATTAAAAAAAAAATAACATTTCTTCTTTATTTGAGAAAAAAAAGATGTTATGTACATCATTTTAATGGTAATTGAATAAACAATTTTTAATACTGGGTGGCCCATCTGTTTCATTTAAAAAAATTGAGTTTTAGTTAAAAAAACTGGATTTGCTGATTTAAATGGTTAATAAAAGTAACAAAAATAAATAATTGACAAAATTGATAGTTTACAACTAATTCTAGTTTAATTATAAGTAATTTACACCAAATCATGACCACCTACGATAGATAAAAAAAATCAAAAATAAAATAAAAATGAGGGGGTAATCCCACCCAACTTTCCGAATACTCCTAGTAAAGTAATTGTTTAATCAATTATTTTAGTTTTTCTGCATCAAAATACATTAATAAAATAAGTTTACAAAAATTAAAAAAAAAATTAATTTTTTCTAAAAATTTTTTTTAACTTTTTATAATTTTGTATAATTTCTACAAGTATTATTTTAAAATTATGAAATATTTCACACATATTGCACTTTTTGATCCCTTTCGGGTGTACTAGTTACTTTTTGCATTTGTTTTACCATTTTCGATAAAACAAAAGGACAACAAAATTTAATTTTTGTTTTATTTTGGTTATAATAATTACAATGTTAAATTCGAAGAGACTAAATTATTTTTTAAATTTAGAGTTTTATATTACCAATCCCATTTTAATATCTTTAATATTTTTAAAGTTATTCAAACTTATATTAAATTTAAAAAAAAAAATGAGGAATTCTACAATTTTTTGAATAAAATTTTGAAAAAAATCACAATTATAGAGTTTTTTACTACAAATTTAAGGGTAATTTTTTAAAATTTTTAATATTAATTTTAACCTTAAAACAAATCAAACCTATTTTTGAATAATTTTAAAATCATTAAATAATTAATATCTCATTCAATTTTATTCAAAATGGGAAACAAACCTTTTTTTAGGTTTTTTGGATCAAAATGTAGTAATAAAGAAAGTTTAAAAAACTAAAAAAAAAAAATTTTTTTGTTAAAAATTCATGGGTAAACCCATTGAATTGTTTTAACTTTATTCATTTTTTTCTATAACTTTTACAAATACTATGTTAAAATTATGAAATAATTTACACACATAGTACTTTTGGATCCTTTTCGGATATGCTATTTAATTTTTTCATTTATTTTATACTTATTGATAAAACGAAATTACAAAAAATTTTAAAAAATTTCTTAATTTTGTGTATAATAATTACAATTCTAAATTTTAAGAAACTAAAATACATTTTAAATTTAGAGTTTTATTTTATCTTTAGATTAGTGCAAATTCCAGTTCAATAACTTTAATATTGTAGAAGTTATTCAATTTAGTTTAAAATCATAATATAATTTTAAATGTTTCTTAGCCAATTTTTAAAAAAAATCACAATTTTTGTAATAAAATTTTGAAAAAAATTATAATAATAAAATTAATTATTACAAATTTAAAGATATTTTTTTAAAATTTTTAATATTAAAATTTAAGTAAAAAATAATAATTTAATAAGGATAAAAATTGCTTAAAAACTATGCGGAACTCGAAAAAAAATTAAAGACAAAATTTGTAGAAAATTTTATATTCTACAATTTTGATTTTTTGTAAATTTTCATAAAAATCCATAATTTTGTCTCAAAATCTAAAAAAAGTCGCAAATGTCTATATACATTATTTTTCACGCCCTCTACCGACGAAACTATGAGGAAATCAAAAAAACGGTAAAAACAAAATGTGTAGAAAATTTTATGTTCTACAACTTTCATATCCTGTAATTTTTCATAAAAATGCATTATTTTGGTTTTTTAAGAAAAATATGAAAAAAAATTACTTTTTGATAAATCTGGCAACAATGGCAAAAGTTTTTGAAAATTTTAATCAGTCGAAATTAAACTATAACGTATAAAAAATATATGTGTAAAACTTTATTGTCATCTTGTTAGGTAATGACGTCATCACTTATAGCAACTGTCACTTCCGGTTGTCCGATTAACTCCAAAATCTATACAGGTCGTCTCCTTGTTACCCTAAATATGTATATAAAATTTCATCTAAATCGGTTCAGCCGTTTAGACGCTATCGTGTTCACACACACACACACACACACACAGACACACACACACACACAGACACACAGACACACAGACACACAGACACACAGACACACAGACACACAGACACACAGACACACAGACACACACACAGACAGACATCATGCTAAAAATGGTATAAATGGATTCAGGTGACCTCAAAACGTAAAGATCCGTTAAAATCTGGGTATGGTCAAAATATCATGATCGCAATACTTTCCTTCTATACAACTCTGTTGTTCGGAAAGTAAAAATGGCGTCTTAAGTGACATTTGATATTCGACGTGTACGTATTTGGAGTCGTAGAATCCAAATATGTAGAAATGTAGCGGGTCTTCCATTTGAATTTACAATTTATATGTGATTTCCAGTCGAACCGGATATCGGCCATATTGGATTTCTATGTAAAAAAATCTAAAAATAGATCTAATCAACCCAAATTTGATATAAATCTGTTTACTCGTTAAAGTGTTATAGGGGTGGCCAATGACCCATTTGCACCCGGTATACTATAATCGATTATGTATGTAATTCTTTAGAGCGCGTCTTTGTACTTTTTTTTAAAATTATTTTTAATAATAGTGATTCTATTAGCAACTGTTTTTTTCTAGATAAATTTGAAAAAAGTAACACAGACATGCTCGTATAATAAAAATTACAAATATCATATTTGCAGTTACTATATTTTTAGTTACTATTAGTTGCACTATATATTTTAGGGTAATTTTGTTAATAATATTTAATCTGATGAAGTTGTTATACAACGTAACATGTAACATAATTAAACAACTTTTGTTATATTTGTTGTGAAAATTATAAAAGGTTGTTTTATTGAACTAAATAAGATCTATATTGGAGTATATTTTAATATTTTAGGTATTTTTTAATGAACCAATTATGAATATTTCGAATATTTAAATACTATTATTATTCAAAAACTTTGTTATCAAAATATTTCCTATTTACCTATTTTTCTTATAAGTAATAAACATTGTAACATCCAACAGGGTAAAAAAAATTGGTTGTGTAGCCCCAAAACTTTCCCAACGAGTATTCAGAGATGCACACTTTTTCAGATATTTTATGTTTCAAACTTTGACATTTTTTTATTTTTGACACGTGACAGTTGGACTGGTTTTGACTAATCTGAACAACAGAGTTTCAAGGGCTTTCAAATGACGTATTACAAGTCAAATTCTGTGACATATTGCTTCTGTTATTTTTTGACAGTTACAGTTCCGTTTAACAGATGTCGAATAAAAACTGATGGGTTCTTTCCATGGATAACCGAAACCCATATACCAAATTTGAGCTTAATCGGATTAAGCGTGTTTCTTATATCGTGGAAGAATACACACCATCTGGAAATGGTTATAATCGTCTCAGGGGACCTCAAAATGGATATTTCCCTATTTATCTCGAAGATTTTCTTAATTTTTGAGAAACAATTGAAGAAAAAAAATTGACAAAATGGACCAGATTCATTATTTTTTATCTCACAAAAAAAAGTTTATTTCAAAAAAGTACTCTGAGAGACGCCTCACTTATACATTTGCCTTTATTGATAAAAAAAATTGTTAAGATCTATCTAAAATTAGACCCTCAAAAATGATTTTTGGAACCACAGCAAGCGAATTTTGGAGCATTTTTCATCACTGATTCAAGCGCTTCTATCGTGGAAGAATACACACAGACAAACACAGAAAGACAGACACAGAGACACACAGACAAACAGACACACACACAGACAGACAAAATTTTTTAGCTCGTTCACAATACTTTCCCTTTTCGGATGGTGGGTCGAGAGAGTAAAAATCTCATGTAAACTCTACCCTGATGTAAATGATTAAAAATTAAAGAAAAGCTACGGAGCCAAGTAAAATGTAAAATATAAGAAACCGAACTAAAATTAAAATACCATTTCTTTGTCAGCCGGAGCGATAGGCGGTCACTTACAAAGGACTACTCGACTCAAAATGTGTTATGATTTTATTTCGCTCAGACGATCAGATGTTTACGATAATTTTACGCAAAGCCGCATGACAGAGACACTAAATATATATTTCTTTATCATCAGGTCACGCCTTTATAGCTCTGTATTTTTACCTCGCCTTTCACCCCGCAAATATACTCTGATCTTTTATAAAAGGTTAACCCCCTCTTAAGACGAATCAAAATCTATATAACAGAATAAAGGCGGCTCTAGCGAAACGTAAAATTTTGTTATTAAAAGTTAGCCTTTAAATTTGATTTTATTAGAAAAATATTTTAAGAAACAAATTCTGAATGAAAATGACTAAAGGCTGATCGTGCTATATTTTTAAATTTCCATCTGTTTTTTGAGTAAAAAATTAATATTGAAAAAATTTAAAATAAAACCGAAATAAATAAATATTTCGCACGATCAACTTGTTGGACATTTTATTTTTGACTTTTTAATATATTTTAATTTTTTTTATTTTTATGAATAAATAGGAAAAATTAATAATTGTTTCAATTAATAAAATGTACCGGTAGTAGCGCTCTCTCTGTTGTTGGCTGATGTCATCCGGTGTGTTCATCCATGCCTTGGCGAAATACACGTTAGTCGCTGTACAGTATCGGACGTGCCATTTTAGTTGGGAATTGTTTTTTGGTGATATCATGAGAGATACAGTGTCCTTTTTCTTGTAAAGAGCTTACTCCTGAGGCTGGTGTTACAGAATATAAAATTAAATTTTTATTTAATTCGGCAATTAACTTAAATTAAAAAATGAGGGGGTAATCCCACCCAACTTTCCGAACACTCCTAGTAAAGTAATTGCTTAATCGATTATTTTAGTTTTTCTGCATCAAAATACATTAATAAAATAAGTTTACAAAAATTAAAAAAAAAATTAATTTTTTCTAAAAATTTTTTTTAACTTTTTATAATTTTGTATAATTTCTACAAGTATTATTTTAAAATTATGAAATATTTCACACATATTGCACTTTTTGATCCCTTTCGGGTGTACTAGTTACTTTTTGCATTTGTTTTACCATTTTCGATAAAACAAAAGGACAACAAAATTTAATTTTTGTTTTATTTTGGTTATAATAATTACAATGTTAAATTCGAAGAGACTAAATTATTTTTTAAATTTAGAGTTTTATATTACCTATCGAATGGTATAAATCCCATTTTAATATCTTTAATATTTTTAAAGTTATTCAATTTTTTTTTAAACTTATATTAAATTTCAAAAAAAAATGAGGAATTCTACAATTTTTTGAATAAAATTTTGAAAAAAATCACAATTATAGAGTTTTTTACTACAAATTTAAGGGTAATTTTTTAAAATTTTTAATATTAATTTTAACCTTAAAACAAATCAAACCTATTTTTGAATAATTTTAAAATCATTAAATAATTAATATCTCATTTAATTTTATTCAAAATGGGAAACAAACCTTGTTTTTAGGTTTTTTGGATCAAAATGTATTAATAAAGAAAGTTTAAAAAACTAAAAAAAAAAAATTTTTTTGTTAAAAATTCATGGGTAAACCCATTGAATTGTTTTAACTTTTTTCATTTTTTTCTATAACTTTTACAAATACTATGTTAAAATTATGAAATAATTTACACACATAGTACTTTTGGATCCTTTTCGGATATGCTATTTAATTTTTTCATTTATTTTATACTTATTGATAAAACGAAATTACAAAAAATTTTAAAAAATTTCTTAATTTTGTGTATAATAATTACAATTCTAAATTTTAAGAAACTAAAATACATTTTAAATTTAGAGTTTTATTTTATCTTTAGATTAGTGCAAATCCCAGTTCAATAACTTTAATATTGTAGAAGTTATTCAATTTAGTTTAAAATCATAATATAATTTTAAATGTTTCTTAGCCAATTTGTAAAAAAAATCACAATTTTTGTAATAAAATTTTGAAAAAAATTATAATAATAAAATTAATTATTACAAATTTAAAGATATTTTTTTAAAATTTTTAATATTAAAATTTAAGTAAAAAATAATAATTTAATAAGGATAAAAATTGCTTAAAAATTAAAATAAAAACTAGCGGCGAAACTATGCGGAACTCGAAAAAAAATTAAAGACAAAATTTGTAGAAAATTTTATATTCTACAATTTTGATTTTTTGTAAATTTTCATAAAAATCCATAATTTTGTCTCAAAATCTAAAAAAAGTCGCAAATGTCTATATACATTATTTTTCACGTCCTCTAGCGACGAAACTGTGAGGAATTCAAAAAAACGGTAATGACAAAATGTGTAGAAAATTTTATGTTGTACATCTTTTATATCCTGTAATTTTTCATAAAAATGCATTATTTTGGTTATTTAAGAAAAATATGAAAAAAAATTACTTTTTCATAAATCTGGCAACAATGGCAAAAGTTTTTGAAAATTTTAAACATTCGAAATTAAACTATAACGTATAAAAAATATATGTGTAAAACTTTATTGTCATCTTGTTAGGTAATGACGTCATCACTTATAGCAACTGTCACTTCCGGTTGTCCGATTAACTCCAAAATCTATACAGGTCGTCTCCTTGTTACCCTAAATATGTATATAAAATTTCATCTAAATCGGTTCAGCCGTTTAGACGCTATCGTGTTCACACACACACACACACACAGACACACACACACACAGACACACACACAGACACACACACACAGACACACACACACACAGACACACACACAGACAGACATCATGCTAAAAATGGTATAAATGGATTCAGGTGACCTCAAAACGTAAAGATCAGTTAAAATCTGGGTATGGTCAAAATATCATGATCGCAATACTTTCCTTCTATACAACTCTGTTGTTCGGAAAGTAAAAAAATGATAATTTATATTATCAAGTTCAAGGTCAGCTTGCTATTACAGGTGCTAAATATTGTAATTTTGTTGTCTGGACACCTTATGGTATGGTTGTGGATGTTATAGAACGTGATTTACGATTTTGGTTAGAAATGTGTCATGTCGTTTTTTTTCTGCAAATATAAATTGTAATTGTTATTAACAAAAAAAAGCCATTTTATTTTTTGATGATAACTCAAAAACTATCCAATATAGCGGGAATTGCAAAAAAGATCCTTACAGAGGAGTAAATTAACAAAAAAAAAACTTCTGGACCCCTAGCTCTAATATTTATAATTTTAATTTGTTGCTGAAAATAGGGTTCCGCGCGACAGTTTCGGAATGAGTAAGCCGCCTCTATAGTGAGTACCGCATCTAAAATAATTTTTTTAAAGCACTAAATATTGATTTAAAAATTTGAAAAAATTATGGTGTCATTTCAACACTTGAAGAAAGAAAGTCGCGTTGGAAAAAAAAATTTAAATTCATTTTTCAAAAAGCTAGCCTATTGTTAATTAACTATTTTCTGTCATACCGCTATTTTCATTGAAAGCTGGATAATTATTTAAATAATCACAATAAACATTTTTCACCTCTTGGAGTATTTTCTATGAGTGTACTCAATAAGATGACGCTATAAATTTATTTAAAATTTGTTTATATTGTTCATAACGAGTACGATATTTGTTTATAAATTGCTTATAAACAAATAGTTTACTTTAATATTTTTGAAAAAAAAAAAAATTTACCATTCAATTGTTTAGGGCCAATGATGTTTTTTTTAAAAAAAAATTAATTTCCTAAAAAAATTTTCATATTGTTTATAATCGTTTTTTTTTATATTTGCATTATTTAAATAATTAGTTAAGAAATAATTTTGTCTTTAACAATCATTATTGATGGCTCATAATACAATTAAAAAAATTTTTTTCAATAATAATTTCATTGTTTATTTAGTTCAAAATTTGTTATAAACAATATTTGAGTGTCACAATAATTTTTTTCTAATACTACTAAAAATTACAAAACAACCATACCCAACAATGTGGCGAAAAAAAAATTCTGAATTTATTTTGAAAATTGAATAAAAAATACATAATTTTTTGTTTCTCAATTTCGTTGCATATGGTTGTTTTTATAATTTTTAGTAGAATTAGAAAAAAATTATTGTGACGCTCAAATATTGTTTATAACAAATTTTGAACTAAATAAACAATGAAATTATTAATGAAAATTTTTTTTTTAAATTGTATTAAGAGCTATCAATAATGATTGTTAAAGGCAAAATTATTTCTTGACTAAATATTTAAATTATGAAAATATGAAAAAAAACGATTATAAACAATAAGAAAAATTTCTGAAGAAAAAAATTTTTTTTAAATCATCATTGACCCTAAACAATTGGTGGTAAAAATTTTTTTTCAAAAATATTAAAGTAAACTTTTTGTTTATATACAGGGTGATTCACGACCGACGCCACGGAGTTTTATGGCTTAATGGCATATATTCGTCAACTTATATTGCGGTGGTATTATGTAAGTCAATAAGGACTACATTTTAAAAATATTTTGAAATATACAGGGTGCTCCACAAAAGAGTAACGTATCAAAGTTATGATTTTTTAAATGGCACACCCCGTATATTATTAAATTTTCGAATTGTACATAAAAAATAAGCTATACTTTCATAAAGGTTCCCTATACCTACATACAGAGTGTTCTAAGTTATGTCCATTTTAATTAAAATGTAAGGTTTTAGAAAAAAATTAATATCTGCGGATACAACCAATTACAATAAATTTACTCTTAGATTTAATTAAAAGTGTTTCCTTAGTCTATTTATTGATTCACTGATACATTTTTCATTACAGGATGTTTATAATTTTAAGTTCAATTAGTAGAACATTCGCACTGTAATATTCGACTTATTTTAAATGGAACACCCTGTATTTTATAAGCCTATCGTAAAGCTAATTTAATTACCTTTCAACTTTAATAAGGGTTTCCGATACTTAAATCGTCAAGTTTTCAACTTATTTAGATATTTTTTAAATTTGGTTTTTCTTTATAACAAATGTGCAAGTAAGTATCCTCTCAAAATATCTAATTAATGCCTTTTTGCTAATTGATGTAGTAATAGACTTTGGCGATAAGTAGATATTTCAGATTTAATCTTTTGTGTAGCTGTTAGACTTACAGATATTTGTAATTTACAGATTAACATGTATTAATATGTGGTGGTACTATATCACAATCCAAAAGAAATTAGGTGTGCTTTGAAATTGACGTTGCTGTCAAAATGTTGCAATTATGCACAAATTGTCAATGTAATGTCATTAGTTCTTTATACTTGGACTGTGTTATAAGCTGAAATATTTTCAACGTTACCATGGTTTATTCACAACAAGAAAGAATTGACATGGTTTTAATTATTGGTGAATGTTACGAAAATTGTTTACTTGCTTCAAGAGTGTACGCAGAAAAGTACCCCGACCGCAGCCACCCAAATAAAAAAGTTTTTGAAAGGTTGATTCGAACATTTCGTGATACAGGCAGTGTAGCTTATCCGAAACAAATAAAAGTAAAGCCTGTTACAAATGATAACGAGTATTTGGTATTAGGTTCCGTTATTGACAATCCAAATACCAGTACAAGAGTCATCGCAAGACAAACAGGAATTAGTCAGCCTAGTGTATGTAGGATCTTACTAAAACATAAGTTCCATCCCTATCATATACAAATGCATCAAAATTTATACGGCACAGACTTCCAAAACCGTATTGATTATTCCTTATGGACACTTGATCAAGTTAGTGAAGATGCATGATTTTTTTTTGAACATGTATTATTTACGGATGAGTCAACATTCCACAATAACGGTTTAGTGAATCGGCACAATTTTCATTATTACGACACCGAAAATAAGTATTTATTCAGTACTACTGATCGTCAAAATCGATGGAGTATTAATGTGTATGGTGGAATTATTGCCGATCATGTTATTGATCCTTATTTTTTCAATGGTAATTTAGATGGCCCGAAATTCTTGAGATTTTTAAAGAGACATTTTTGGATACTTTTAGAAAATATTCCTTTGACAATTCGGCGAAAGATGTGGTTGCAATTAGATGGAGCTCCTGCACATTTTGCACTTATTTGATGTTAGATATTACCTAGATAGAAAATTTCCTGAGAAGTGGATCGGGAGAGGTGGACCCATTAACTGGCCCCCTAGATCTCCCGACCTAACCCCCATGGACTTTTTCTTATGGGGCTATATTAAAAATTTAGTTTATACCGCACCCCCCACCACTGCAGATGATATGAAAATACGAATTAAAAATGCTTTCGAAACGGTCACTCCTAATATGTTACAAAATGTAAGACATTCTTTAGAAAAAAGGTTAATAATGTGCATTCAAGAAGATGGGCATCATGTAGAACAGTTATTATAGTATTTTTTTAATTTGCCTCAATTATTATTTTATATTTCACTTTTCATTATTTATAAAATTTCATATAAATGTTTTGATTAAAGTTACTACGGTCTTAATTTTAAAACGTGTCTACTGTATTTTAGTCATTTTGTCATACGCATTTATTGAAATACTTTTGAGGGGAAGCGGTTGGTTGGATTCATTCTAGTCTATTAGCCATAGATTATTACATTACTTATATTGGTAAAAGACAATAATTAGACATTTTGGGAGGATATTTACTTGTACAAATGTTATAGGAAAACCCAAATTTCAAAAATATCTAAATAAGTTGAAAACTTGACGATTTAAGTATCGGAAACCCTTATAAAAGTTGAAAGGTAATTAAATTAGCTTTACGATAGGCTTATAAAATACAGGGTGTTCCATTTAAAATAAGTCGAATATTACAGTGCGAATGTTCTACTAATTGAACTTAAAATTATAAACACCCTGTAAAGAAAAATGCATCAGTGAATCAATAAATAGACTAAGGAAACAGTCTTTTAATTAAATCTAAGAGTAAATTTATTGTAATTGGTTGTATCCGCAGATATTATTTTTTTTCTAAAACCTTACATTTTAATTAAAATGGACATAACTTAGAACACTCTGTATGTAGGTATAGGGAACCTTTATGAAAGTATAGCTTATTTTTTATGTACAGTTCGAAAATGTAATAATATACGGGGTGTGCCATTTAAAAAATCATAACTTTGATACGTTACTTTTTTATGGAGCACCCTGTATATTTCAAAATATTTTTAAAATGTAGTCCTTATTGACTTACATAATACCACCGCAATAGAAGTTGACGAATATATGCCATTAAGCCATAAATCTGCGTGGCGTCGGTGGTGAATCACCCTGTATACAATTTATAAACAAATGGCGTTAAAAAGTCTTACTTACAATAATTTAATCTTTATTTCTAATATAAAAAAAATTCCTGTCAGACAAATTAATTTTATAATAATTAGAGCATAAAAAAAGTTTTATGAACTGTTTTAATATTTTTGAAAATAGCGGAGATACAATTTTTTTGAAATTTCAACCCCCTTCAGTTCCATCCCCGTGGGTCGGATGAAAAAAGTTTCAGATAAATTAATTTCATAATAATCAGAGCATAAAAAAAGTCTAATGGTCTTTTTTAATATTTTCAAAAATGGCGGAGATCTAAATTTTTTGAGATTTCAACCCCGTGCAATTGTCACCCCCTTAGAGGTAGAATGCCTATTTGCAATATGCAACGAATTACTTCCCCAAAGAATTTTTGTACCAAATTTGGTGTCGATTGGACAAAAATTGCGACCTCTATCGTGCCGGAACGGAATGTCTACACATACATACATACATACATACATATTGTAATGAAATACTCTGTATGAGTCATTTTTTTATAAGTTAAGTATTATTTATTCGTTGAGAGGTTTGAATAACATAAATATTTTACGATTAATTGGTATATAAAATATTTAAAATTAACAATTATGGAGTAAAAAAAAAATCTTATTTGTATTATCGTATCGAAAAGTTAAATTTTGGAAAGAATATTAAAATTAATTTTTGCTGTATAATTAAAAAGTAAATGGCAAGTTTGTCAAAAGTGATTAACAGATAAAAATTATTCATTAATCAAGTAACAAAAAATTTATTTTGGGTAGAGAGAGACACTTGAAAAAGAATAATAAACAGATCGAATTTGAACACTTTTAAAAAAAATTTATTGTCAGATAAAAAAATTATGGTTTTGTAAAATATAATATGGAAGGATGGAGAGAATAACAATAAAAAGTATACACCAATAAAAATAAAATGTTCTTCATTTAAAAAAAAAAAAAAAATATTAAAATTTACGATCAAAATTGAAGATAACTAAAAGAAGAAAACCAAGTAAAAACAAGTAAGAAGGGTATAGAGATTATAGAAGTAGAGGAACAGAGACTGGAGAATTGGGTTAAGAGGAGGAAGTGAAAAGAAGTAGTCGAGGTAGGGCGAAGAGAGAGAGAAAAGATTGGTGCAGGAGACTGGACAGGAAGTGGAGGAAGTGAAATAAACTAGAGTAAAAGGACATACACAAAATTTAATTTTTTTTTATAACTATGTAATGTTAATTATTTTTTTTTATTTCTTTAGAACTCATCCCAAAATTGAGATTATCGCAGAAATTCATTACAATATATATATATATATATATATATATATATATATATATATATATATATATTGTAATGAATTTCTGCGATAATCTCAATATATATATATATATATATATATATATATTCGTTTTCGGGCCTCGCATGTCAAATGCTTGTATATAAGCTTATTTTTGTTCCTCTGACCCCCCAAAATATTTATCTCCGATTTTTTGTTGGGCTCATAAGTGAATCTGCATACCACCTCTTATACGGTTTTTAGTTCATTCTATTTTTAACAAGTTGTCGCTTCAATCGTTTTGTATATATTCGTTGTTAGAAATGCGAGGCCCTCGTATATGCGTTCAATTTACAAGTTCATTATCAATTCCGAGGCCCTTAAACATGGCAACGGTGTTAATGTGTTTGTTAACTGATAACAGAATAAAAACATCACTTTTAAATCGTTGGATGCTGTACAAATTTATAATATTTATATTAACTGAACGAAACGATTTTGTTAAGATTGATCTAAATTAGTTTTTAATCATAGTAGCCACCAGTTATCGATAATATTTCTAAGAACTTAAAATAAGTATTTTTTATGGCCATTATTTAATATACTTTTTCTGCATCAATTATTAATATTAAAATGGGGAATCTCACAAAAATTTAAACCTTACTTTGACCACGCTTATGTCAATTGAAGGTATTACTTATAAATACCACCGCTTGCTTTTACTTTTTACTTTCCCGACCCACCATACGAGACGGGAAAGTCTTAAAAACGAGCTAAACACAATTTTGAAGGTAAAGATGTCATTTTGAGGTCCCCTGAGGTGATTAAGACCATTTTGAGATGGAAGTATGTCTGTCTGTATGTCTGTCCGTGTGTATTCTTCCATGATAGAAATCATACGCTTAATTAAATTAAGCTGAAATTTGGTATACAGGTTTTGATTATCCATCGGAAAAACCCATTAGTTTTTGTACGACATCTGTCAAACGTAAGTGCCACTGTCAAAAAATGATACACGAAACTTGACTTCCAGTATGTTATTTGAATGCTCTTGAAAAACTTTATTCAGAACAGTTAAAATTATTTCTCCAACTGTCACCTGTCAAAATTAAAAAAATGTCAAAATTTGAAACTTTAACATTAAATATCTGAAAAAGTACTTCACGGACTTAACCAATTTCGGCTAATCGTCGGAAGAACCAGTGAAGAAGTGTCATAGTTTGAAACTTTAACATTAATTTATCTGAAAAAGTTTTGAGTTTCTGGAAATTCGTCGGGAATGTTTTAGGGCGACACAACCGATTCTTTTTTTGTTTTTTGTTTTACGAATTAAAAAAATGAGTATAGTAACATGTAGCATCAAGATATTTGAGTTTTTAAAAATTTGCCACAATTTTTAAAAAGTATGAAATTAGAAAAATCATAGTTGCAATAAATGCGTAAAGAAATTTTCCTGTTCGCTTGAATTGCAAAGTTCACCTCCAAGAAAATAAAGGATCCTAAAAATGTAATATTAAAAATCTATTTTGACAAAAAAAGGTACAGAAAGGAACTAAAGTTACAAATAAAAACGTCGATAAAATTTGTATTCATATACAAGGTGTTTCCAAATTTGCACCCTACAGAACACATGCTTATTCCTCATAAGTCAAGAGTCATTTAAGAAGAAAAATCGGCGAATTAATTAAGTAAACATTATTTTTAAAAAGTTTTTCAAAAAATGTGTTACTGCCGACCCGTAGTATTATAATTTAAAAAACCAAATTTTCGACAATGTATTTCTTTTTATAAATTAACTCCTATATAATATGTGTCATTTAATGATGACAGTTTTCTCATTTTGACAGCGATAAAAATGATAAAGAATATCGTCACACTGACCAAAACTACATTTTTGTAACAATCTACTTACGTTTCGCTAACTATATTATCATCATCAGGAGTTGATGATAAACTAACATAGTTAGCGAAAGGTACTTAGAGTGTTAAAAAAGTGTAGTTTTGGTTGATGGCGACGGACGATATTCTTCAACATTGATGAAATCAAAAGGTTCCAAATTCACAAGTTAAGGGATAAAAATGCCTGTTCCTCATAATCATACTACATCTATTATCCCTATACGCTTCGTCGGTACGTCTGTTAGTTCTGTCAATTCAATTATTCAGTTTTGTTGATATTGAAATATGCAAGATAAATAATAAATTATTAAACCAGTAAAAGGAATAATCTCTGCGCGATTTTTCAAGACTACGGCCGGCCCGTTTCCGTCAACGGAAGAAAGTCTGATTCGAAGAAATGGGAATTTTTCGAATAATTTTTTTTTCAAATTTTTCAATTTTTTTTCAACGAGACTCTTGCAATATGGATATCAATCGACGCGTCTTGACTCACATACCTTAAAAGACATCAGTATGGGCAAATGTGCTTTCCTTATCAAGATATCTCGAATATCAGTTTCACTTTGTAGGCGGGCCCAGGATCCTCGGACCCGGAATAGCTCATCTTCTGATGGAGCCTTATTTTTTTGAATAAAAACAGAATTTTTTCGCGGAAAATCAATTTTTTCCACGTCTCATGATATTTTAAGTCATTTGGAGCCAAAATTTTTTTTGAGATTTTTGCACGATTTCAATACTACGGTTTGCCCAACTTCACCAAGGGTGAAGTGTGGGCGGGCCGTAGTAAAATAATTTAAAAATCATAATAATAATGAAATAATTTAATTGTATCAATATGAATATTGTTGTTGCACATTCATAATATATTCTATCGGTAATTTATCTTGTCAAAAGACACTCGAACTTTTCTTTTAAGGATAAATTTCTTTAAAACTCAAAATTTTTGCTTCGGTAATTATTCTTGAAAAAAACATCATTGGCAGTTTTTCTCGTAAAATTACTGATTTGGCAAATTTTGGCAACAAGGCATTTGGAAGTTATGAAATAAAAATTATTAATTTAGAGACTTGTTCTCACCTAATAATAAAAAAAACTTTCAAGTTGCGACAAAAACAAAATAAAAACATAAAAAAATCAAAATTTGTTTCCTGCACATCTAGACATTATAACGAATAAACTTTTCTTTTACAATAAAGTGTCTCAACAATAGTACAAATTGCTACAACCATAACAAACAAACAAAAAAGTTAACTTAACAAATACCTAAAATAAGGATATATCGGTTAAGATATATCGGTTAATTGGGTCCAAAATGTAATTTTTTAAACTAGACAACTGAATCAGTCGCACTATGAAAAAAAAAATTTGAAAGCAACCATTTCGTGCAATTTTCAAAGTTTTTGAAAAAATATTTAATGTTATTTTTCTTCAAAGATTTCATAATTATACACTAAAAAAAACAATTTCGCCATAAAAAAAAATTAAAAACGGCTGTTACATAAATATTAGTTTTCTTTATATTGATTATAAATAAAAGTTTTAATTCAAACCCACTCTATTTTTGCAATAATGAAGTATTTTTTTTTTAATATTGATAGCTTCAACTTCAAAGGCTTTTAGATAATTTTTACTTTCCGAACAGAACAAAGTATAGAAGGAAAGTATTGCATTCATGATTTTTTGGCCATACACAGATTTTAAGGGATCTTTACGTTTTGGGGTCAACTGAATCTATTTCTACCATTTTTAGCATGATGTCTATGTGTATGTGAACATGATAATGTTTAACGGCTGAACCGATTTAGATGAAATTTTATATACATATTTAGGGTGGCAAGGAGACGACCTGTATAGATTTTGGTATTAATCGGACAACTGGAAGTGACAGTTGTTATAGGTGATGACGCTATTACTAAACAAGATGGCATTAAAGTTTTACATATATATCTCAAATTTAAAAACGTTTGCTAGATTTATCAAAAGTAAATTTTTTATATTTAAAATATAAATGAAAATTACAGGATATCAAAGTTGTTATTGTACCTCTGCCACCTGGCTTCTGTAATGTATCTCCATGTAGTTATCCTATTCCTTGAAATTCTTTCCTTTATACTTTAATTATTGATAAACTTCTTTATTTATATATTGTTTTTAATTAAATGGTTCTTTTATTGGTATATATTTATTCCATTTTCAAATATCATGTATGTACATACATATTATTATTTTACAAAACATCTCCTAATAATTTTTATATATTTGACATTTTTAATTTTTTTTCTTTTGACAAAAATATCTTATTTGTTTATTATCTTTTTTTTTACATCTGTTTCTTTTCCCAAATTAATATTTTCCTTATTTGATTATTAAAAAAAATTTAATCGCTTTTGTCTCTCTCTTACCTATTATTTACTTGTGCCTTAACTAAAATTTTGTTTTGCATTTCCAAAATTATATTAAATCTTCAAAAATAAACTCATACAGAGTATTTCATTACAATATATATAGTCTAGTCGAGAAGTGAGTTTTCTGTGAAAAATAGTTAGAAGGGTAAGAAAAATATAAGCGATGGTTCTTTCGACGCGGATTGCAATTCTGAAAAATATGTCATGTCGATTTTTTTCGTCAAATAAAAATTGCAATTGTTATTATCAAAAAACGAAAAAAAAAACAATTTAATTTTTTGATGATAACTCAAAAGCTATCCAAGATAGCGGGAATTGCAAAAATGATCCTAAAAGACTAGGAAATTTCCAAAAAAAAATTTAACTCCCAGAGCTCTAGGTCTAATATTTATAATTTTAATTTGTTGCTGAAAATAAGTCCCCGCGCGACCATTTCGGGATGATTACGCCGCCTCTATAGTGAGTATCGCATCTAAAATAATATTTTTAAAGCACTAAATATTGATTTAAAAATTTGAAAAAAATATGGTATCATTTCAACGCTTGAAGAAAGAAAGTCCCGTTGGAAAAAAACTTTAAATGCATTTTCAAAAAGCTAGCCTATTGTTAATTAACTATTGTCTTTCATACATCTGTCTTCATTGAAAGCTACATAATTTTTTTTTGTCTCCTGGAGTATTTTCTATCAGTATACTCAACAGTATGACCCTATAAAATTATTTAAAATTTGTTTATATATAATTTATAACGAGTTTTTTAACTTAACGAAAAATGAAAGTCAAATTGTTGTTAAATTTTTTTTCTCATATACCATGGCAGAGCTATTTTTATATTAGAAATAAGGATTAAATTATTGTAGGTAATATTTTTTTAATGCTATTTGTTAATAAATTGTTTATAAACAAATAGAGCACTGCATACGTACTGCATAGTACTGCAGTTTTCCACGCAAAGAAAAAAAATGTTTTAACTTTCTCTTAGATTTGATTTATTAACTTCAAAAATAAAATATAATTTACTAATCTAATAGTTGGCAAAGGCTACTGATTATTTAAATCATTTGTTCCGAGGTTCTTGTTTTCTTCTCGAGAAAATCGAAAAATATTAACTTACCTAGATCTGTATTTATTTTTTAATTTATGACCTTGTTAAAAATATCGCGCGAGAATCACCGACTTATGTAAACAGATTTAATATCAAAACATGAGTGCTTTGGACATCTTTTATTTTGTAAACTTTTCTTGTTTACAGTTGTTTTCAATATTGTTGTTTTATGTTTAAGATAACAGCAATAAGCAAAAATAGACACTAATAGAATAGGCCACATTTGCATGCTTTTAACTAATCTTATATTTACTTTTTGTAAAATTTAAAATTAACTTGTGATGGATGTTACAGTCGTCAATAGTATATAGAAACCATGCGAATACACAAAAGAATTAAAATTTAGAAAGGGTGTTTTAATCAGCAAATCACTAAAACTCACTTGAACCGAATACCGAATGGAACAAAGAGGTTAAAAATAATATAGAGTTGGATGTTGTACCTATTAACTGTACCTAAATAAGATCAGATATAACGTGTACTGCAGAGTACTGCATAAATACTGCAGAGTACTGCATACGTACTGTATAGTACTGTACACATGTACTGCAGAAAAAACGTGCAGTACTTCGGGGTCAATGATAATTTAAAAAAAAAAAATTTGTAAAACAAATTTTCTTATTGTTTATAATCGTTTTTTTCATATTTGCATTATTTAAATAATTAGTTAAGAACTAAATTTGTCTTTAAAAATCATTATCAATGGCTTATAATACAATTTTTTTTTCATTAATAATTTTATTGTTTATTTAGTTCAAAATTTGTTATAAACAATATTTGAGTGTCACAATATTTTTTTCTAATATTACCAAAAATTACAAAAACAACCATATGCAACAATGTGACGAAAAAAATTTTTCGGATTTTTTTTTGAAAATCCAATATAAAATACGAAATTTTTTTTTTTCTCAACTTTGTTAGAGATTTGTAATTTTTAGTAGGATAAGAAAAAAATTATTGTAACAATCAAATTTTGTTTATTTTTTTTATTTTTATTATGAGCCATCAATAATGATTTTTAAACAAAAAACTATTTTGTAACTAAAAATTTAAATAATGCAAATATGAAAAAATGATTATAATCAATAAGAAATTTTTTTTTTCAAAAATATTTGTTTATAAACAATTTATAAACAAATTGCGTTAAAAAATCTTACCCATAATAATTTAATCCTTATTTCTAATATAAAATAAATATTTTTTTTAATTTCGTTTTATCAAAAAGTATAAAACAAATGAAAAAGTAAATAGTATGTCCAAAAGGGATCAAAAAGTGCTAAATGTGTAAATCATTTCATAATTTTAATATATTAATTGTAGAAGTTATAGTCAAAAATATAAAAAGTTAATAAAACTGACTTTATTAATACATTTTGATCCAGAAAACCTAAAAATGGTCTACTTCTCATTTTGAATACAATTGAATGAAATATTAATTACTTATTGATTTTAAAATTATTCAAAAAATGTGTTAATATTTTTATGGTAAATATTAACATAAAAAATAAAAATATAATGTTAAATTTGTAATAAAAGATTTTATCATTGTTCTTTTTTTTCAAAATTTTATTCTAGAAATTGTGCAATTTTTAAAAGAAAGGTCCAAATAAATTTGAAGTTTTATTACGATTTTAAATTAAATTGAGTAACTTAAACTAAAGATTTTAAAATGGGATTTGTACCATTCGAAACAGAATATAAAAATGTAAATTTAAGATCGTACCTATAAAGAATTGATTGTTATAGCAAAAATGAAGAATTTTTTTTAAATGTTTTGTAATTTCATTTTGTCATAAATTATAAAATAAATGAAAATAGTGAATAGACTGTTTGAAAGAGATTAAAAAGTATTATATGTGTGAAATATTTCTTAAATTTAAATTATGATTATAAAATAAGTTTTTTGTTTGCACATCTTGTACTATTAATTTTACAGAAAATTTCACTCTTGATAAAAGTTTATAAATCTAATGAATTTAATTAAATTAAAAAAATTGAAACCAAAAATATACAGGATGATATTAAGAATAGGTAAATTATGATTATAAAATAACTTTTTTGTTAGTATTCCCTGGTACTATATATTTTAGAGAATATTAAAATATAAAAAAAAGAAATACGCTTAATTAAAAAAAAATTATCTGAATAGCAATTGATTAAACAATTATTACTAGTGTTCGGATTACCCCCTCTTTATTTTATTTTTTATAAAATGTTTAAAATATTTCAACATAATATTTTTTTCATGTTTTATCCAACTTTTTTTAGTTTTGTCATAGCTAAAAAATAATAATAATAACTATTATTCAAGGGACGCTTAAACGGTGATGCACCTTTTCGGGAATTTGGCCCATTGGGTATCGGAATGGCTAGTGCGATCTTGGCCAAACTTCTCACATACATGTGGGGTGATAATATACATATTGTAATGTGGAAAAAGTTCTAAAAATTATAACTGGAAAAAAGTTTTCTTGTGCAAAACCCTTAATTTGTATGGCGGATAGCGGAAGAGATTCTGTTCAAATTCAGAAACGTCGAAAGTGATAATAAGAATTTTTTTTTGCTATCACGAAATTGTACTGATGCTTTTGGGCCTCAGAAAAATGTGCAATATTAAGTTTATATGTTTCACTTAATTAATTTTTTGTTATGAAAAATTTGGCTTTCTTCTACATTTTGAGGTTCATTAGAATTCGAATTTGAATCTGAATTTTGTTTTAATTTTTTATTCGGATTGTTTTTACGGCTAAAGCCTTCGGTGTCCTAGTTTAAACTGGAATTTGTAAGTCTCTTTGATTTCCATGTAGTTGCAACGTGTTCTTTAGTATTTTCTAAATTTTCGAAATAAATAAATCAAAAACAGTATCCGATTTAGGTACTAGATCTGTGATATTCAAGGATCGAGTGACTTTGTCATCCATAAATTAAGAATATTTCAAGTAGACATAAGATATTTTTTCCTGTAATATATTTTTTTGCTGTTTGTTTTTGAAAATGTAAATCCTATTATTTAATTTATTAAATAGAAACTAAATCACCACATCAACTAAAAAGATAGGTGCATTAATGTAAACAACCATCGGAGCTTTGAACGAAACATGATACGAGACACTTGTAAAATAAATTTCTTATCGGTTTTTTTCTGCTTTCATAAATCTCGTTCACATTAGAAACGAATGGAGAAAAACACAAGGTCAAGCTTAGGTAGCCAAATTCCCTGGCAACGTCGCGGGGACTCGTATGTACATTAAAAAAACAATTTATAAACAGTGGGCCTCGCATGTTAGTTAAATATTGTAAAGGGACTCGAATGTGATTTGCATACATGTATATTGTAATTTTAGAAATATCTTACCCCTCATGGGGGGTTATTATTAAATAATATAAAAACATTTAAAAAAACTAAAATATACTTTATAAAAATGTTTCCTTCCGATGGGCCTCGGGTTGCCTGTTCAATATATCGGGCCTCGCTTTTGTCAATGGATGCGTATATATATATATATATATATATATATATATATATATAGACGTACTAACCATCAATACGAAGCCAAAAACTCTATGAACCTCAGCTAATACGAAGCCCAACACCGACATACGAAGCCCGACTTCGGGCTTCCTATAGATAAGCGTGTATAAATGAATCCTGAGGTTGGACCTATATATCTAAAGTTATTTATAAAATTTTCGATTGGGCTTCCTAAGCTGACTGTTCCTATCCAAATAGCCACGTCATAGTACACAACATCCAACGCTAGGAGGCAGGGTAGCCGTTTCGTATATAATTTGCACACTTTAAATATATTTTACCGATTTTTCGAGCCCTATTATTATCTGTATTGTAATTCTAAGCCCTTTTGATTTGGCAACATCTTATGTTGTGTCTTTGGTCTGTTTTAATCATTTTTAAAGTAAGAGCGGTTATTTAATATTTGTGCAGCGCAAGTAAATTATTATAATGCAAAGAAGCAAACGTTTAGTGCAAATGGCTACGGCGCAAAATGGTAGCTGTCACTAACTTTAGTTTTAATAAGTTAATGTGCTTCAGTTATTTTTAAAATACAGGAACTTTCTTTTATATAACTAACAAATTAATTAAAATCCCTGATGTATACACCTTTTCCCGCCAAAAGTTGATATTCATTCTTTTACACGGCTAATTAGGGCAAAGTGGGCAAAATTAATATGTGAAAGTTTAGGATATAGAGTGTTGGGGATTCTTAATCACGAATTATTACAAATGCCGAATAGAAAATTAAAATTTTAGCTTACCGATATATAAAAGTACAATTTTAATCATGCATAGGCTTCCCTCTAAATGTGCAACTTTTGTAATTTTTTTTTAAATTATTTTTGAATGTATAAGGTCAAAATGTATTATCTACACTGATTAATAATTTTAAATCTTAACGGTTTTGGGCCCTACTGACTTCTATTTTCAAATTTCGCCGGTTATGACGTACTACCTGTAACTCCTCCCATTTTGCAGATTTAGTTTGAAAATGTCTACTAGACCACATATTGTATTTGGTGGTACAGGTAAAATAATCGGTATATCGATTTTGAGTGGCTTTCGTTAATAGTTAATGAGAAATAACATCCAAAGGCAGAAAAATTTGGTTTATTGTGATTGTGCCTTAGCAACACACATCTCACATACTTAAACTGCAGGCTTACCTAAATTTAAATTTCATCGATTTTTATAATCGTGTATCATAAAATAATCCACATTAGGAAGATTATTTGATGTAGCTTTTATATATTCATTCTCCATTTTTCAGAACACTCCCACAATCACAAATAAAAAATCACAATCGATATAGCATAAAGATAAAGACGTAAACAAATTTTGGTTTTCAAACTGACGTTATATAAATATTTGTAATGAGCCAATTCAATCAAATCTCAGGTAGTACGTCTTTATTTATTTTAATCTGCTATTTCTTAAAGAAAAAGTAAATTTGTGCAAAGTTATTTAAGGTATCATATTAGTCATTTAATAAGTAATAACTACATATCATCATGTATATTAGATTTCGTTATACAAAAGTAGCCCATTCTGATTAGAGGAAATTAACGTGAATTATTAATGTTCTCTTAAGTGAGTAAACCAGGTGAATATTCTTTAATCCAAGCAAATTATCCGTTAAACAATATTATACCATTTCTTTTATTGAAAATTTTTAAAATATTCTTTAATATGTTTTTCGAATTCTTCGGATATTTCGAATTTTAATAAATTTGTATGGGTTCAGTTTAAAGTTCAAATGTCAGTTAAACTTTGGATTAATGAATAAAGTTCGTTGTATAGGTATCTGTGACTGACAGTCCGAGTTTAACTGTCAACTGATGGATGGAGGGCCAGTTAAACTTCAAGCTTCGGTTAACACATACGCAGATTGAAAATTAGTATACTTCGTATAACATGTCAGTATTATAACCTATCAAATATTTGTTATTCTCTTGACACGATTTTTCAAACATAATTAAATTTTCAAAATGTATATTTATGAAATAATTGAAGATATATTATTTGATAATGAAGAAGATATAGATGTTATAAATATTGTGTAAAACCCAAGAAGACCTCGAATTTTTCTTTCATCAAGAATTTATGAATAGGTTCAAGGATTTCAAGAGCCTTCGTTGAGATATTAATTCAACAAATTTTTCGAACCAATGTAATCTGAAGCTAGGCACCCATTCTTTAACTGGAACATATTCAAGAAATATTTTTAATTTTCATCGGTTTAAACTTGATGTTTAAATTACAGTTTAAACCTTATATTACGTTTTCTTGTGCCGCCCTGTATTTTCATTCTTCCTCTACTCTGTATATTTTATAGTTTCATGTTCGCTTGATTTTCCCTTTCCTTTTCCTCCGCGTCATGTTCCCCCTTCTTCTCTCGGCATTTATATAAATTGTCTTCCCGTGCTAAGAACCTGCCATTTATCTATTTAATATCAAAAATAGACTTTGTATATCTTTGTATTGCCAGTGTTTTCTACTGAAGATTTCTCTCTTGCCTCCCTTTTATTTATAGGGGTTTTTGGTTTTTCTTGGTGATTGTCAATTTTCCGGTGGTTCCCACGTCTGACAGTCAAGTCTGCCGGGTCCAATAAGTTTTTCTGGACAACTGAGACGGGACAGCTAGGAACAGGACAGCTTGCGCCTACAATACCAAGACTCTCTACATAAATGGAGCTAAGTTTTTATTGAAAAAAAAAGAAAAATCTCTGAATTATTCTCGTCAAATAAACAAATCTAACGTTTCATTTGAGTTTAATTTCCTTAACCCAAAAAAAAGAAAGGACGGATTTTGAAATATATCATACTTTCTTTGTCAATTGTTTCTAATTACACCAAGAAATCAACTGACTGGCAGTCAAAATTTTTTTTATTTAATATTTTACTTCTGATATATTTCAAATTCTATTCGTGGAACGAACCCATAATATAGTTTGAGCTGAATAAATTTACCTTTTTTTATCGTTTTAAACTATACTATAAACGTAACATATACAACTGACCCTAAAATGACTTTTTTAAAAATCCTGAAACTGATTGTTGACATAACTGTCAAGATTTTGAAATCACCCTTGTCAAAGTAGTAAAGTCACCTCTAATTTTTTTTAAATCGATTAAAAATACTTTTATCTTAATTTCCAATAATATATTCAAATATTTACAGGGTGATAAGAAATGTTAAAAAGTGAATAACTTCAGTTGATTTAAAAAGAAAATTAAATGGGTAAAGTATCTTGTTCTTTTTGACAAGTCTTGCTTGGAAACTAGAAAATTGTTATTTCTTATTCAAACAAAAAATTCAAATTCTTATTTTCTTTCTTGTTTCTCTGTTAAAGTAATTTTATTAGTTTTATTTAAGAAATCCCAACTGTGTGTTTACAAGTAAGAAATGTCAAAAATATAATTTTTTTATTTTGAGGAGAGGCTACAGCAACTTATTTTCTATTTAAATGAATTGGATTTAATTATTATTTTATTATTTTTCACCACCCAATAGACCATTAACATTCATCCTTGGAACGAGCAAAAGCTCTTTCAAAAAAGGTATAACGCGTCATACATTACTTAAAAAAATTGCTATAAAAATATTTCGACCGATATAATTACAAAAATTTAACAATTTTGTTCAAAAATTTAAAAAAAATAAATAACCTATACAGGGTGTTTTTTAAAAAGTTTCCACCCCCAATTGAGGCTTACCCAATAATTTTTGATTTGAGGGGGACAAAATTTTTGATAACAAACATCACTCTAACGTCAACCCGCTTCACCCCTCGCCCCTCAACTTTAAAATTTAAATAGGGAACATACCATGTGTGGCACATCAGGGAAAAGGTAATTCAATGCAGAATTCAAATCACTAAGTTTAATTTTTTTACTACCCCCCTAAACAGAAATACAGGGTATTTTTTCCTACCCTCACTTTACTCTCGCACAATAATTTTTGAGAAAAATAGTGAGACACGTCGACTTTTGATTTAAAGGAAACGAAATTTTTGACAAAATTTGTCGCTCTACCTTACCCCCTTCACCCCCACCCCGTAACATGAAAATTTGAATGGGCGATACACCCAGTGTGGCACATCAGAGGAAAGGTAATTCAATGCAGAATTCAAATCATACCCTTTGTAAAAAACATTACATAAGGTGAAGGGGGTTGACGTTAGAGTGATGTTTGTTATCAAAAATTTTGTCCCCCTCAAATCAAAAATTATTGGGTAAGCCTTAATTGGGGGTGGAAACTTTTTAAAAAAACACCCTGTATATCAGGTTTTTTTGCAAATTTAATCGATCACTGAACTAAATTATATTTCATATTTTATCAATGCATAGATTGACAATTTACTTTTCGATTAAAAAATTAAAGAATTCTTGTGCCCAGTGTACAGTATTTTTAAGAAGTATTTTTTATTATGTTTTTTAGTGTTAGAAAATTTTAGTTTTCCTTATAGAATGTACCGAATTAGTATATTATATTCAACCAATAAAAAGTTATGTTTTGTCATATTACTTATCTTATGTAAAAGCCAATATTATTTAAATATTTTAGCTGCCTAATTAATTTAATCTTTCGCAAGAGACAGTCTTTATTCCTAATAATAATGCATCATACATTATTTATTAAACAGAAACTTTGGCAACATCGCTGGGCTTCATGTAATTGAAAAAATATATACATTTTATACAGTTGGGTTTAGTACAATACGTAGTATTCTCTCGGGACTCCTTGAATTTGTAAAATATCCTAAATTATGTATATTGAAATAAGTTACCCCTCGAAGAGAATTTTCCTTCTTATTTTTATTACCTTCTAATATGCCCAAAATATACAGAGCATTTTACAATATTAGGCTGGGCTTCGGATTACCTGTAGCACCTTATGGGCTTCGTAATAATAGTTGGGCACGTATATATATATATATATATATATATATATATATATATATATATATATATATATATATATATATATATATATATATATATATATATATATATATATATATATATATATATATATATATATATATATATATATATATATATATATATATATATATATATATATATATATATATATATATATATATATATATATATATATATATAGATAGGTATATACCGATAAATTTTTTTTTACTGATTCTTATTCAGAAGGTCATAAACGGCGTAGCGCCCCTATTCCCGGTGCTGGATCCCGTCATTGAATCGATTACAATAGGTAGATTCCATATATGGAAATCTACCTAATAGCTATACCATAGTATATGAGAAAAAAAATTTAACAACAATTTTCCAATTTTTCATTTTTCGTTAGAAAACTCGTAATAAACAATCTCACAAAATTTTAAATAACTTTATAGCGTCATCTTATTGAGTACACTCAGAGAAAATACTCCAAGAGGCGAAAATTTTTTAGGGTGATTATTATCCAGCTTTCAATGAAGACAGAGGTCTGAAAGAAAATAGTTAATTAACAATAGGCTAGCTTTTTGAAAAATGAATTTAAAAATATTTTTCCTAGGGGACTTTCTTTGTTCAAGTGTTGAAATGATTACATAATTTTTAAATTTTAAATCAATATTTGGTGCTTATTTTAGATGCGGTACTAGCTATAGAAGGCGTACTCATCCCGAAGCGGTCGCGCGGAGACCTGTTTTCAGCAACAAATTGAAATTATAAATATTAGAGCTAGAGATCCGGGAGTTAGTTTTTTTTTTTGGAAATTTCCTCCCTCTTTAAGGATCTTTTTTGAAATTCCCGCTATCTTGTATGGTTTTTGAGTTATCTTCAAAAAATAAAGTGGCTTTTTTTTCGTTTTTTGTTAATATCAATTATTTATATTTGCAGAAAAAAATCAACATGACATATTTCTCTGAATTGCAATCCGCGTCGAATGAGCTATCGCTCATATTTTTCTTACTCTTCTATTTTTTGCAGAAAGCTCAATTCTCGACTAGACTACGATGCATTATATACTACCTATTTTGAATTAAAATTATTTATTTCGACCTATTTTAACATTACCATTTTTGCTGTTGAGTTAATGTACGATAAAACAGTTTTCAAAAACTTATTTATTATTTAATAATACTAATAATATTAATAATAACAATGACGCTAGTAATGTTTAAATACAAGAAATAGGTAGGTATCATCAATAATATAAGTACCTACAATTTTTTAATATATCCAAGGATATTCAGTTTATATAGGTATTTTTCATTTGATTCAATTTCAGAAAATCTTTTACTTTAGAATGTAAATAAATATTTAAATTAAATCTTGTTATCCATTTATAAAAAAAATACATCCATAAGATGAACCCCACAAAAAACATTAATTAATAAAACACAGAAAGAAAACAACCATTTTTTCGAAGCGGCGTAATTGTACTAAAAGTAATAAACTAAACTTTCAGAATGAATGTAATATGCAGACAATTTTGGCCGGTCCGAGTGTTCGGTACAGATAAACACCGAGAAAGGTAGACGTCCTATTTAACTACGCGATAAAACGAGAGAAAACTATTATACGTACAACTGTCTGTATACGAACAAAGTGAGTGTTACGTGTAAGGATATTTTATGAAATGGATGAGGGACCTCTCAACTTTGGTAGAATGAAAAGCGGTAGAGCCGCCTTAACTTTAAAATTTTTGGATCATGTTCATAGAACTGTTTTGTCTTTTTTCTTTTTCGAACAGTTTGAGGAACTGGAAAGTTTGGTCCGACATCAAGATCTTCAGCTAGATCGTTAATATCAAAAAGAAGTTCATCAAAACTTTTATCTGACCTCACAGTTAAAAAATATTTTATTAAATTATTTAAATGATCTATGCTAATTTTTATATTAGTTTCTGGATTTTGCAATGTTTTACTTAGATAATTTATTTTAAACAATATGTTATACCAAATGACTGTTGAACAAAAAAAACTAAAATTTTGAATTTTGGTAGCCAAACAACGTGTCTGATGAGATGTAAGTATTTTGTTTAAGACGAACTGTCCATTAGTTGAACTACTAAAGTATCATAGATCTTTTAATACCGCAGAGGTTTTATGGCATCGATTCGACTTGAAGCATATAACTTTAATACCGACCATAGTGTGTCAGCACAGGAATGTTCACAGCACTCTCCACAGCGTAACAAGGGAAGTCGTTGCCACCAAGGGGTGCCCTCAAGGGGGAGTACTCTCCCCACTGATGTGGTGCCTGGTGGTTGATGCCCTACTAAGAGAGCTAGAGAGAGAAAATATCTACGCACAAGCATTTTCTGATGACGTAGGTATCATTATAAATGGAAAATTTGATGCCGTTGTATCAGATAGGATGTATCAGATAGGATGCAACGGTCCTTTACAAGGAGAAAAAACCTGAATATAAAGGGACTCTCCATGTGGGGAAAACAAATAAATCTGTCAAAAGAAATTAAATATTTTGGAGTTATCCTGGATGACAAATTAACGTTCTCTAGCCATATAGATAGGGTAACGGATAAAGCTCTAAGAGCCCTTTGGGCCTGCAAGAGGATGGTGGGGTCTAAGTGGGGACTCAACCCCGGTATGGCGCACTGGCTCTATACCAGGGTTGTGAGACCTGCCGTGACCTACGCCTCCGTAATATGGTGGCACAAAGCGAACAGCGCTAAAGCAGCTAGGCAAGCTACAGAGAGTAGCATGCCTTCTGATTACAGAGGCGTTTAGAACAACGCCAACAGCGGCTATGGAAGTTCTGCTGGGGCTTCCTCCGCTACATCTAGTAGTGGAAAAAGAGGCACTGGCAGTAACGTACAGGCTGGGTATAAACGGCATGGGATGGGAACTTTCAAGAAAAGGTTATCATTCCATGATCGCAGAAAAACTAAGAGAAAATCCGGTGCTAATTATGCCATCGGACAGAATGCCTGTCAGTCACAACTTTGTGAAACCTTTCATAGTAACCATACATGAGAGGGGCAGAAAGAGTGAGGTCAGGACACAGAAAAATGAATCTGTCTGGTGTACGGACGGGTCTAAAACAGAAGACAGTACAGGTGCTGGATTCTATCATATGAACTCAGGGAGAACTTGTATTCTAAACCTGGGATCTATGGCAACGGTCTTTAAAGCGGAAATGACTGCGATAAATGCTTGCTTAAACTTGATGTTGCGCGAGGATCTTAGAAATAAGAGAATCCGTATACTCACGGATAGTCAAGCATCCCTTAAAGCATTACAAAGGGTGGAAATACAGTCCAAACTAGTATTGGACTGCCATAAAAACCTAACTGCCCTGGCAGAACACAACAAGATAACTCTTGAATGGGTGCCTGGGCATGAGGGCATTGAAGGAAATGAAGAGGCAGACCGCCTGGCTAGTAAAGGAGCCGAAAAACCTTTAATTGGACCGCAACCCACATGTGGTATTTCTTAGAAATATATAAAGGGTATGATGGAAAAACAATTAAGGGACGAACACAGGAAATACTGGTTGGAACTTCTTGGACTTAGACAGTCCAAAGCACTTATCGAAGGTCCACCCAAGAGCAGAGACAATCTGCTGCTACTATGCCTAAAAGACACCTAGAAGACACCTGAACCTCATAGGTGTATCAGAAGATTCACTATGTAGGAAATGTGAGGAAGAGGACGAAACTAATCTTCATGTATTATTGCCGGGACCTAAACATGGAAAGGGAATGGCACTTTGGGTCACAGTATCCTGAACCCGAAGAGATAGCGAAAGCTAACATCAGGACTATTCTTAGGGTACATAAAATGTTCTTGGATTTATCTTTAATATTTTGTGATGTTTTTGTTGTACTGTTGTTGATACTTCATATTGTACCATATCCGATGATTGATGTAATTAGTATACGCGGAATTTTCGTATTTGTTTTTTTTTTGATTTGACTTTGAGGCCTGCGCGGCCGCCCCATTAAGTGGCCGTCCGTGTGCCTTGCACATCTTTGCACCCATAGACGGCATGTCCCTGTTAGTCAATTGAAAAATATTAAAACTTTTAGCATTAGCGACATAAATTTTGGATTCAAAGAGTGATGCCCCTAAATGTCGGCAAAACATTATACAATTTTTCAAAAAATAAGTCGCGTTTTCTTAGCATGCTATGGAAATAAACGTCATGTCATTTATATTGTCAATTTTTGTAACAAAATATTATTGTATCCGAACATTTTCTCAACTTTACCTACGAATATGTCTGTATAGTAGTGAAAGTGATGAAATTATAAGCACTCCATTAAATAAAGGTTAAATAATTGCGATGTCCTTTATTTAATGAAAATAAGTGGGCGTAGAAAAAGTATAGTACGATACACGAGTGGTAAGCCCATTACGCACTCGTGAAATTTATGAACTCGCTGTTGCGCGGCCTCGTGCGTATACTTTTTCAGTTCGTGCGTAATGGGTTACTTACAAGTCTTGTTACAGAATATACCATTACACACTAGAGCGTAAAGTAGGTTGCTTATTTTTTACTTAATATATACATGTTTTTTGGTAGTAGAAAAAATATTGTATGCAACTAGTATGTTAAGTGTCTTTTTCCATTCACGTGATTATCGCACTCGGCATTGGCTGGTGCGACAAAATTCACATTCAGGAAAAAAGTATCACTTTACATATTTGTTGCATAAATAACGATTTTCACATTAACATTAACATTTATATTTGTTTATTTTATATTGATTCAAAAATTTCTATTTCAGTACGGACTATACGCCAATCCAGTAGTCTACGGTGACTTCCCTGAAGTAGTAAAATCTAATATTCGTAGACGTAGCTTAGCGCAAGGCTACAAGACTTCTAGACTACCAGAATTCACCAGCGAAGAAAAATCTAAATTGAAAGGATCCTTCGACTTTTTGGGCTTCAATTATTATACATCATTTTTAACAAAACCGGTTCCCAATCCAGATCCAAATCTTCAAGGATGGGACGTAGATTCAGAAATGATCGAATATCATCCTCAAGAGTGGGAACAAGGCGGTATTAAATGGCTTAAAGTAAGCGTAATTTGTGAATATTTAAATAAATCAACCATTATAATCTTCTAATATTTTCGTACTTTGGGTTCGCTCGGATTTAAATGCTCAGTCGCATTATAACTAATTTATTTAAGTAATACAACTAATTTATATGTAATACGACTAACATAATATATTAATTTATCTAACACGACATACAAAATTGAACTTATCCATGTCATTCCTTTTCGCCTTATTTGTATCCATTTGACTCGTTCTAATTATTTTCGAGTCGTTTTCAGAACATTCGCGAGATATCCCGATGCGTCTATAGATTTCTAGCGCGCTGTTCCAATGAGTCGCCAATATTCTGTGTACATTCTACCAGATAGGGCGGGCCTCGTTACATTGCCCCCTCAAGATCACATCGTCTCGAAATGCTCCAGGACCCACTATGGTATAGCGATATCTGTAAGACTCTCTATTCCGGTACCGGGATGTTCAGTTTAGTGGAACTAACAGTAGATGATCTTCAAGTCTGAACTGCGAGAATTGAGACAGCATACAAGTGTATTGACACCATCATACTCCTCACAACCTTCAAATTCATCATGACGTTCCTCAATTCTACAAAAACCTTTCAAAGGTCGTAATAGATTGGCTTAACATGCGAGAACGTATTTGTTACCAAATGTCTCTTTTCTCTAATGGTTTCTCATCTTTGATTTGAAAGTCTTGAGCCACATAAATGAACCAAGGAAAACTGTATTGGCATTTCAAATAGAGTTTGGAAGTTCCTCTCTGGTCACGCCGTGCTACACTTTCTGTTAATCTTATTTAACATCGTGTAAGAACTCTGCAATTTAGGTGAATATCCACGACCATGTTTTGAAATATACAGTCAAACAAGATCAGCCAGTTGGAATTCTCCTTCTTCCTCTTTGATGTCATATGCTCCCTTCATCCGGACTAGTTGATGGATATTATTCATTTTTTGGTGTAACTTGCTGACATAATCTTCGCCTGTGGTCTCTTCTCCTGGGAGACACCCAAACTTCAGATCACTTGGCAGTCGCAGCTCTCATCCCGTAATAATGCTGGTAGAAGTTTGATCCGTTGACTCGTGTACCGATGTACGATATGTTATCAGAAATAGGTGGAGATATTTGTCCCAATCTTCAAAAATTGACAGATGTATAAATACGTTAGACTCGAAATTTCTTCCTTGTTCTGAATGTAACTTTAACGGAACACCAAAACGGCTGATTTATTTCATGACAAGAGCATCAGCAACGGTCAATGTACTTATTTACAAAGTCAGATTCAGGGAATGGTCCTGCACTCTGAGGACCATTACTTGCTGCACAATCTGTACATTTCCGGCACCAATTCTTGATATCCGCTTGGCAATTTACCCAGTAGAATCGTTTTCTCAACTTCACTAGGGTTTTCGTAACTCCAAGATGTCCTCCGATGGTACCATTATATATTTTCCATAACACTTCTAATCCCTTCTTCCAGGGATTAGCTTAGGTTAGGTTAGGTTCAATGTGAGTGGAGCGTTTGCTCGTCCCTCCACTGCGGCCGGCTGAGGCCTATTGTTTCTCACCTCTATGGGCTATAATTCATCATACAATCCACACCTTCTTACGAAGTCTATGGTTGATTTAGGTGAAGCTTCCTTGAAGTCGGTAGGCTTCAGCTGTACGAAACCAAACGTGCGAAGATTATTCATTTCCAGAGCAGGACAGGAGCATAAAATATGTTCCGCTGTTTCATCTTCCACACTACAGAAGCGACAGTCCGATGTTTGACTCAGATCTAGCTTCTTCAGATGGTAAAGCAGATGACAGTGCCCTATAAGCAGTCCAATTAGTATTCATAGATCACGTCTACTTACTCCATTCTAGGATCTGCGATAGAGTGCTACCTGAACGCCTTAGAGTGAGCTAACCCAGGAATATCCTTTCAGTGCTGGAGAGTTTCCCTCTCGGCCCATTTCCAGATAGTATCTTTGGTACTGCTTTTGGATATGCCAACGAATGGTTCCGGTCCAATGAACTCGGATTCTGCACCTCTTCTCACAAGAGTGTAGGCTTTCTCATTGCCCTCCACCCCTTCGTGCCCAGGTACCAAGAGTAAGGTTACTCTGTTACTGGTAGCAATGCGATCCAAGGATTCGATGCAGTTCTACATCAGCTTCGAGTCCAGCCGGTTGGAGCTCAGTGCTTTTAAAGCTGCCTGGCTGTCCGACAAAATGTAAATACTTTTTTTGACATGAGGATAGTTTGCTAACTCTCTTGCACACAATTCTATAGCGAAGACCTCCACCTGAAAGATGGTAGCATACTTGCCGAGTCTTACTGTAATATCAACGCTCGGTTTTCTGCTGTACACTCCGGATCCCGCACTATTTGGGGTCTTTGAACCATCTGTGTATAGGAAAAAGGACGTTAAAGGACTTCCGTATCTGAGTTCTCAAGGAGAGCACATCGGAAACCATTCCGAGAGTGTGGTGAGTACTATACTCTCACAGCAGTCCAGGGGATTACGATCTGTTTCCTGTTCTCATCTCCCTCTGGAATTTCCAGCACACGCTTCACAATTCCGTCGTCTAGAATGAGAGAGTTCCATTGAGCTCAGTATGACTTCGTGGTGGGTGAATATCGAGAAATCACCTGCCACATAAAGGCCGATTTTCACTTTCGCGCACGGTACGTGCTCGGCACTGGAAAGGCACCGTCTCGGCAAAATATCTTTATCATTGAATTTTATGATTTTTACGAGATTTAATTCACACTATGAGGGCCACGGCTCGGCAAGCGACGGCCTTTGCACGCGGCGTTCTCCAAAAATAATATTTGCCTAGCATATGCGGTGCAGGTCCCGACAAGTGTGAATACCCATCCGGCAGTTAAGATGCATTCTGAATTCAAATGATTCTAATTTAGTAGGGAAAAGTATAGTGAACATGACGAAGCGTCAGCAGAAGCTCAATTTTTCATTTGAAGATGATGAAATTCTTATTGAATACCTTACATGAAGCTCTTTATAATTTCTCTAATAAAAGATGTTTAACTATAACGTGGTTATTTGTAACATATGGTCCGAAAGTTTTAGAAAAAAATCAATAGCTGATAACTTTTATAAAAATAGTTTAATATTTTTACATTTTTTCCCAAAACATTCGGACCATACGTTTTATTAATTTTTTTTTATTGAACTCCTGTTTATCAACAATAAATTTAAAAAAATACTTGCCTTAAACAGACAGCCACTTTTTGAATAGGAAAGATGGATTCACGAAGAGTTGTATTTATTTTTTTTTTTGAAGAAGAAGTTCTCCAATTTGGCCCAATAAACTGTCAAACTCGTCCAGTGACATTCGATAATACTTAAAAAATTTTGTCTGGTCATCTAGAATTTCTGGGTGCAACGTTGCGAATTTGCCTTCTTCTTTTCGTTTCTTTAGCATTTTATGCACCCAAGAACGTCTTTTTCTCTTTCTGCAATTTTCGTTTATTTCTTGCTCTTCTTAGTAAAATATTAGAGCAATTTTTATTAACGTGGTAACAAAGTTACACAATCTGAATTGTCTGAAGAAATCTTGCTCGTGCCCATCCGGTTCTTTGCGCTTCTAATGAGAATCGGCCTTAAATCTGCGGCCTTCTTCCTTTATAAGATAATTTTTCTCATGTCCGGATCTAATTTTTGGTCATTTTTGATCCCCCCAGATTGCCAGTGGTCTTTTACTGCAGTAGTCCTACAAAGAGCCGCCTCTTTTTTCTCTGCTTACTGATAATATTTGCAGTCATCAAAATTTAACTGATCCTTGTCAGGCATTTTCGCCCTATTTATATCAATTTTGTTCGTTCTTGTTTCCAAAATATTCGCGAGATATTCCGTTGCGTCTATAGATTTCTCGTGCGTTAATCGGCAGATGTTCTAATGAGTCACCAATATTCTGTAACATTCCATCAGACAGGACCGGCCTCGTTACAGTATAGATTTATTTATATTGAAAAATACTTCTTTGTCATCTAGGGGTAGAGAACTGTTGACAAAAATAAAAATAAAACTTCCTTTTAGGATATATTTTTTACAATCAAAAAAATTCTAATAAGAGAACAGACTACGGTTTTGCGCTTCGGTTTTAATATTTTATTCAGAAATATAATTATACAAACGTACCTTTTTTATTATACATTATTTCATTATGTAGGTTATTCCATGGGGCATTCGTAACGTTCTAAAATGGATTGATAAAACTTATGGACACGTGCCCATTGTTATAGCGGAAAATGGCTATGCTGAGCATAACGATGAAGATGATGTATCGAGGATTAGCTATATAAAGGTTAGTGGACAATTATGTCCTATTACACTAATTAAAGTAAAAATACTTTTCTAGAGACATGTAAGCAATGTTAGAGATGCAATAGACGATAACGTGAATGTTATTGCTTATACATATTGGAGTTTAATGGATAATTTTGAGTGGACTTCAGGATACACGTAAGAAACCATTTTTGATAATTGTTGTACAAACATAAAAAATAAAATCCAAATGGTTATCCATATTCTCGAATGTGGTCAAGTGCTGAGTTAGTAAAACTCTAAATCGAGTACCACATTTAATATAATTCTTTTTATAAATGCTTCTAAGTTACATTGAATGAAAAGATAGAGGCGCCGAATAGTTTTGGAAATATGCCATCATCAAGCCAAACTAATTACAAATGAAACTAAGAATGAGTTACATACCAGGTATTATTTTATAATACTCCAATAATAAGTCAACATTTGTTTTAAGAAGTATTTATTATTATAAAATCAAACAGCGTGATGTGGACTGTACGATTTACAATATTGGTCCTTCGAGCCGGATATGACCTATGTTAAAAGTATAGCCTCTACCCCGCCACTGGCACTTGGTTGGTGCTCAGCCTTAAGTTTTATATTTTAAGTTTTATACTTTTCAATCTTGTACTTCCATTGATTATTGTAACTCGTACAGTCCACGTCACGTTGTTTGATTTTATAATAATAAATACTTCTTAAAATAAAAGTTGAGTTATTACCGTCTGGAGTATTTACGCAACAGAATCTAACTGGAGAGTGACATTTCTAGTACAAACTTTTGTTTGAAAAAAATCGATAAAAAAGTTGATATCTCTCGTTGTACCCAAACCAATTTAGGTACCATATTTATCAAAAGAGTACCACTGTACTTTTTGACGATCAAGTGGTGCTATAGTACCACTTTGGCAAGATTGGTCGTAAATAACGTATATGCCTGACGACAGCTCCATCTGACAAGTTATCACCAAGATATGGCTTATGATTCAACTTGCCCCTGCGCTCAACCAACCCCGATCTCCCCTACGGAGTACACAATGTCCTCTTAGCCTACACTCTGTACCTTTCCCCATCTTTTCATTCAATATAACTAAGAAGCTTTTATAAAAATAATTATATTAAATGTGGTATTGGATTTAGAGTTCTTCTACATTACAAAAAATAAAACTTGCTTTTATGATATATTTTTCACAATTACAAAAAACTAACGAGAAGATGGGCCCTACTGAAGATTTTGCACTGTGTGATGTAAAGTATTCAAACGTAGAATTTCATCGTAGTTTTTATGACCATTGCCAACATTTATTAATTATTCTATTTTAGGGTAAGATTTGGATTGTATCACGTTGATTTTGAAAATCCATGCCGACCGAGGACTCCAAAAAAATCAGCTCTTTACTATAAACAAATTATTGAAAATAGAGGATTACCATCTTGTTAAATTATTTATTAAAGATAACTGTTTAAGTATATTTAGCAAAAATAAAAACGTTTAATTAAAACAAATAGGATAATAGATGGCAAAACAGTGGAAGATTTTAATCATTTTTTTATAAACGCACCATTAAAATTAGTTAATAAAATAAACCAACCATGTGGGAAATATTTTAATAAAAATTCAATGTTTTTAATACCAGAAATTGAATTATTAGGTTTTTGTAAAAAATCAATAATAAGAAAGATACACTTAATCTTATGGAACATGCTCTTGTTTGCTACCCGATCAGGTAATTCTACGTCACTGAAAAAAACATTGAAATGGGTCAAAAGACCAACAACAGTCCGAACATGCTCCAACACGAACGTTGGACGCTTGATATTGGATACTCGTAGTTCGACCAATGGCCACACGATACGTCCAACCATCAAGCGTCCAAAATTGGCAGGTGTTGGTAGCATCGGCTTAATCGGCTTAATCATTGGTACATCCGAAATATGATTTTCCGGCCCCAATGGGTCATTTTCTCGGACCCAAACTGGGAATTTCAGCTGACCAAACACTTTTCACACCCAGTCTCAGCTCCAGAATTGGAAAGTCCATGAAAATACCACAGTCGCGACGGGGACGTCCAAAACAGGATTTTCCGGCCCCAAGGGGTCATTTTCCCGGACCGATACCCGGAATTTCAGTTGGCCATAAATTTTTAGAGCACAAATCCGGCGTTAGCTCCAAAATTCAGCGTCGACTTCGCCTTATCCAGGGAACCGCATTTCAGGCCATTTTCGGCCCCTGGGGCCAATTCCAGACGTGTAGGCACAATTCTGAACTCTGGATCGGATTCAGCGTCGAAAAATACATATGTCACTCTCTTGTGTATGAACTTTTTTTTGTGGGTCTGTGTTAATTAACAAATTTAAAAGTACTGCGTAATAGTTACCATGCACCAATGGCTGACTACAAAGTGAAAACTAAGAATGATAATTGAAATTTAGATGTGGACTACATAGTAAAGGACCTGAGAAAAAACGAAGACTAGATATCAGAAACAGGTAATAAAAGTTGTTGTACGTAAAAGGCCATAAGGGATCCGGTAAAAGAAAGAAGAATAATACAACCTATATAACGAAATGACTGAAAATATTAAATTAGTATTGACTAATTTTGGGACCGCCAACTGCCTTAGGTTCTTGGCCATCATCATATTTCTCAATTCTACCAAAGCCTTCTGGCTTATCTCTTTTACGCTCATCTTCGAGTTGAAGGAATTTTCCCACCAATGGATTCTGCTTGCTACACTTTCTGTCCATTCAAGTACAGTGCCATGAATTGCTTGAAGGTCATAACGTCCTCGGGTGGTTAAATGTTGCGAACTTGGGCTTGGTCATCTTCGCTGTCATGGCTTCCTGTATAAGGGGCTACTCTATTATAATTTACTGCTCATGGTTTTCTTCGAGGAAGCTTTGTAATTCTTCTTTAAAATCTTGTAGGGACCCTCCCAAGAACTACAATTTTGATGAAAATCAACGACGACATTTTGGGTTATACAGTCAAACGAAATCACCTAGTTGGAATTCTCACACCCGTATGCATAGTCGTTCGCTCGCGATACGCCGAAGGCTTATCCCAGCGAGTGATCCAGCGACGCGCTGGCGAAAGTGCAGCGCAAGGTTTACTATGCATAGTCGATCTCTCTCCGGTCTCCTCTCTGGCAAAGCTCATACGAGTCTCCGACCGTCCTTGGGTGATTAAGCATGCGTAATTCATCTGTTTACAGTAAACACGTGGGTATTACTACGTGCATTTGAGGAATTTAGATGACACGGTGCATTTTTTTCTTATTGAAAAGTTAAAATTCGGTGGTTAGGTTGCGGTTGAGGACTATTAAATTAAAAATGGCAGTGAAGTATTCAGTGGGCGAAAAAGAAATATTAATACAGATGCTTGGACGATATCCTGTTATTGAAAATAAAGAACGGATGATAATATAGAAAAAAAAAGATGGGAAAAATTTGTAGCCGAATTTAATGTGACAACGAATACGCAGGTAATTATAATAACGATGGATTAATAACGAAAAAAAAAATTATATGTAGTATCGTTTTTGTATATCGTCTGTTATACTAAATGCAGGTTTTTTTTCATAGATAAAAGCCGACCAAAAATTTACGCATGTACGTCTAACGTACATATTGAAGGAGACACAGTGGTGGAAACAATATTGAATTCGGAAAAAGGTAATTTTTTTTTAATAATTTACAAGTTCTTAAAAAGATATGGTGTATTTTTTATAAAAATTATTACAAAAAAAAGGTTTCCCTTTTATTTTAAACACACCTTCAACTTCTGTCACCTCTGAAGCACGGGTAAATGAAGTAGTACTCCCAGTAATAAGTGCATATAATTTTTTTTAATTATTTACGTTTAAATCGTAAAACGTTTCAACAAAAGAATTAAATTTGTACTTTTCAAATTACGTATTTTTTATGAATATGTGCTACTTCATACATCATGTGAAAATTGTACTGAAAAGTATAATTTCTTTTTGTTCTTGTTTGTACTGTATTGTCCAACATTTTTTATTTATTTCAGCTACACCATCTACTCTAGTGTCTTCTTAAAAAAATAAAAACTGCAAAAAAGTCACCTAGACGAATTAACGCAAGTTAGGTTGCAGCTCATAAATAGGGAACGAGAAAAGCTTGAGGAATTACATAAAGTAAGAATGGATGAGGCATGTTATAAAACTGGTTATGCAGCAAGAACAGGCTAAATTAAAAAAAAAATAGAAAATTTAAAAAAAATATTTCCTCCTGTATATATTGTAATAAAACACTGTGTAGAAACTATTAAAAAGTTATAATTATAATTTAATTGTTAAAAAAAGTTTAATATGATCAATTTTGTTTGTGATAATGTATTTAGATGTTAGTTTTATATTTAAAATTGGAAAATTAAAAAAAATATTTTTCATCCTGTATATATGAAATACTTTGTATGAATTATTAAAAATATATAATTATAATTTAATTGTTAAAAAATGTTTAATATTATCAATTTTGTTTGTGATAATGTATTTAGATGTTAGTTTTATATTTAAAATTAGAAAATTAAAAAAAAAATTTTTCCATCCTGTTTATATGAAATACTTTGTATGAATTATTAAAAATATATAATTATAATTTAATTGTTAAACAAAGTTTAGTATTATCAAATTTGTTTGTACTGATAATGTATTTAAATGTTAGTTTTATATCTAAAATTCGAAAATTAAAAAAAATATTTCATCCTGTATATATTATAATAAAACACTTTGTAAGAATTATTAAAAAAAATATAATTATAACTTAAAAACTGCATTACTACAACTGTTCCCTGAACTGAAATAGTTTTGAAAGTGTGCCGGAGAATTGGCGGAGATGCTACTGACCATCTCCCGTATTTCGCCACCGCTTCGCCGAAATATAAACTAGTGCGCAGTCGTTACTGTTCTGGCGTTTGACTATGCATTACAATTCTTGGGTAGCGGGCGGCGAAACTTTGGCGAGTGGCTGGCGAACGACTATGCATACGGGTGTCAGTCTTTTTCTTAACTTGCTGACATAATCCTTGCTGCGGTTTCTTCTCCTGGCGGACAACCAAACTTCAGTTTACATGGTAGTCATAGCTCTCGTCAAGGGTTTAACCCGTTGACTCATGTACCGATGAACGATATGTCATCAGAAATAGTTGGAGATACTGGTCCCAATCTCTCTGATGATTAAAGACTACTTTTGATAAATGCCTATTAATGGTTCTATTTATGCGTCCATTGCTCCATCGGATGTGATGCTGTAGACCGTGTTTTATTAATATTCAGCAGTATGCAGACGTCTTAGAATAAGACTTGAAATTTCTTTCTTGGTCTAAATTCCGTGATAAAAGCATCAGCAACGGCCAGCGCTTCTTGGTTCAGCAAGGCATAAGCTTCAGACCATTTACTAAAGTAGTCCATCACCACCACAATGTACTTATTTCTAGTGTCAGAATCAGGGAATGATCCTGCAATATCGATTGCAATTCTCTTAAATGGACTAGCAACGTTATATTTATTTATACGACCTTTTGATCACCTATAAGGACCATTACTTGCTACAAAATCTGTACATTTGCGGCACCAATCTTTGATATCTGCTTAGAAATTAACCCAGTAAAATCGCTCTCTCAACTACCCTAGTATTTTTGTAACTCCAAGATGTTTTTTTATGTATTTCTAGTAGTAAATAAAATATATATAATGTTGGTAGTGGCATAATGCGAAATTTTATAAATAAAGTTTGACATGGATCTCGAAAACCTACATTTGCCAATATTCTAGCAGCCTTTTTTTGTAATTTAAATATTTTTATTGAACAGGGAGAATTGCCCCAAAGAATCACTCCGTAACTAATAAAAGAATGGAACAACGAAAAGTAGGTTATTCTTAAAACATTATAGTTAACCAGATGTTTAAGTTGGCGAAGAACGAAGATCATACTAGATAATTTACTTTTTAATTGATCTACATGTTTGTGCCAGGATAAAGTATTATCAAGAGTAATACCAAGTAACTTGACACACTCATTTGTAGAACCCGTGGCAGAAAATTTAAGATTTTGTGTTTTATCCGAATTTAATTTTAGTTTATTAGTTGAAAACCACATATGTGCTTTTTGATTTATTTCCTGTGATACCTCAGATGGTTCGGAAATATTTTTGTCATAGTAGATAAAGGTCGAGTCATCTGCAAAAAGAACGGTTTTATGTGGTGACATAAAGTCACACAAGTCATTTATGTATATAATAAAGAGTAAGGGTCCAAGAATAGATCCTTGGGGTACTCCGTGGGCTATCAACTTAAAATCTGATGTAATTTTACTACATGAAACAGCTTGTGAACGATTGGTAAGGTAAGTTTCAAAAAGAGATAAAGCTACCCCTCTGACACCATAGTAGTGTAATTTGTCTAATTATATAGTATGTGACACACAGTCAAACGCCTTAGATAAATCATAGAGCTTAATGGATGTGTGCCAGCCTTTCTCAAGACCATCAATAACCGAACTAACTACATCAAACACAGCATCTGAAGTAGAACAATTTTTACGAAAACCGTATTGGGATTTAGAAAAAAATGGTTTCTTTCGAAATAGGTATATAAACGTTCTTTCAGTATTTTCTCTATAATTTTACTAAAAATTGAAACAATCGTGATTGGGCGATAGTTGTCTAATGATGCAGAGTCACCTTTTTTGAAAATTGGAATGACTTTAGAAAACTTAAAAGCATCAGGAAATATTCCAGTTTCAAACATTAAATTAATCAATGTCATTAGTGGATAAAGTAGAAGATCAGTTGTGTGTTTGATAATGCTACTATTTAGCTCTTGATTATCTAAACAGTTTGAATTTTTGAGTGATGATATGGCGTCCTTGATGTCCATTTCGATAACCGGATAAAGATAGAAAGAACTGCTAGGAGCAGGGAAATTTTTTAATTTTAATAGATCTGAAATCGGTAAATCGGGTAGCGATTTTATTATATTATCAGCAATGGTAATAAAATAGTCATTAAATTGTTCCGAAGATATATTAAAAGCTTTTGTGGCAGATACATTTCGGTTACTTTCATAATTTATGATTTTCCAACATGCCTTTGATTTATTGTTTGCAGAAATAATGTACTCGTCGTATGCCCTCTTTTTAGTAGTTTTTAATTGCCAGTAGTAGTTTCTTTTTAATCGGTTATACAAGGATATATTCGCAGGATCTCTGGTAACATCAGAAATTATTTTAACATTGGATAATGTGTTTCTCAATGATCTTAACGAATCGTTAAACCAATTTACCGGTGATGCTTTAGCTCTCTCTGTACGTTTTAGGATTTTTAATGGAAAATATTTGCAGACATGATTGCTATAGGTAGTAGTTAGAAAAGAAGCTAAACTGTTAACATTTTTATTATTTTTAAATAGATTCCAATCTATATTAAGGAGAGAGTTTTTTAAGTTGTCTAATCCATATTTTGTTATTTTTCTAGAATATATTGTTTGATTTGTTATAGTTTTGAATTTGTTTATATGTAATAATAAATTTTGCTTTATGATCCGCAACACAAGGTTCACATACTCCGGTTTTTATGGAACATTCATTTAAATTTGTAATTATGTTATCAACGCGAGTCGAAGAAGTAGCCGTGATTCTTGTGTCTAGTAAGCAATGAAGGTCGTTTAACACATTTGAATTTACTTTAAAATCTATGTTAAAGTCTCCCATTATAATTATGTTAGTAGTTTGTGTTACAATATTGGTTAATAGGTTTTAGAAATTGGTTAAGAATAGTTCAGTATCACCATTACCTGATCTATAGACAATAATGACTATAATCTTCGGGCTAACTAGTTCTATTCCACAAAATTCAGAGTGTACATCTCTATTATACTCAGTTAGATTTAAAGTTTTAAATGTAAAATTATTTTTAACAAATAAGGCTGTACCTCCATGTTTAATTAATTTCCTACAAAAGTGACTACTGAGAAGATATCCATCCAAACAAATACTACTAAAATTTTCCTCTCTCTGCCAATGTAAATCCCACTTTAGGTTTGAGTCAATAATTACACCTAAATATTTTAATTTTGTTTCAGGTAGGATATCAAATGAGTTGTTGTACGCCTGTATTGATATTTTATTAAATTGAGGTACTCCTGCATGATTACAAGAAAAAGGTACGTACTTAGTTTCTTCCATGTTAATTGTAAGTAGCTTATGTTGTAACCACTCATATATTTTTGGAAAATCATTTTCCACCTTTAGTTTTAAATTAGTCCAATTGTTAGATTCGTAGAAAATTGCCGTGTCATCAGCGAATCCGACGATGTTACCTGTGATGTTTAATGAAAATAGTTGATTAATGTAAATATTGAATAATACCGGTCCCAGAATAGTACCTTGGGGTACTCCGTATTCAATTTGTCTTGGAGTACTGTGAACATAGTCAATCTTAACAACTTGAAATCTACCCGATAAGTATGATTTAAACAAATTCAAACAATCGCTTCTAACTCCTACATTTTCTAAGGACTGGAGGAGTAGAGAATGACTCACGGTGTCAAAGGCTTTTCGAAGATCAATAAAAACACAAAGCCTTGGTTTAGTTTCGTTAAGAGCATTATGTATCATATTAGTTAATGATAAGATTGCATCTTCGGTGGATTTACCACTTTTAAAACCATATTGATTTTTTGCTATGATTTGGTATTTGTCTAAAAAGAATACTAATCTATTTTTAATGACCTTTTCGAATATTTTAGATATGTGAGTGACTGGTGTATTCAATCAATGTCGGTCTTGAGGACCTTCTACTGTCCCAATTTAAACCTAAAACTAATGGTCGTATTCGGGGCACACAACAATCCTTCATACCAGGTTTCAGCTTGATTAGTCAAACGGTTCGGTAGTTATCGTGGAATACACAGACACACAGACAGACCATACGCTGGAAATGGTGCAATCTTCTTGGGGGACTTTAAAATGGATAATTCCATCGATATCTCGATTCTTTTTGCTCGTTCACTATACTTTCCTTTTGATGGGCCCGGGAAAATAAAACGATATAATATCCAAGAATTTAGATAATTTTTCAATTTTGAAGGGACTATTCCTAAATTTATTGTTAATAAATAATATCACTTTAAAAAACAGCAATTCTAATTACCCGATGTACGAGACTCAGGGATGTGATTTTTCCACATAAATGCTGTTTTTATTGCCAAATCGAATTTTCCAATTTATGAAACGTGGAAAATTTAGTTGACATGAACAAAATTATTCCAATATGTATACTTATTTCAAATTGAATATGAACCGGTCCAAAATAACATAAAAATAATAAAAATGTTTATTTGATGTATGTTGATTTTGTTCCAGAAAAAAAATTAAAAAATTGGCATAAAAAAGTTCTTTCTTTTCAAACCCAATTCGTGAAGGAAAATACGGAGAATCTTATAAATGATTCATTGGATAGTAAACAATAGACGTTAGGAGATTTCACTAAATCCGCTGCGGAATTAAGAATTTCAATAATCTCTCAATATCGTAACCGATGCTGAAAATATATGGAAAAAGCCAATTTGCATCATAAATAAAAGAAAAAAATAAATCCTCATTTTCCTATCGAAATATCTATAAGAAAAATTTGCTTACTTATTAATCCTTTGTCTTATTATCAAACTGTCGTTGGTACCGTTCAAATCTAACCAATAATAACTCAGATAGAAGCTAATGCTCTTTTGGCAAAGCTACTTCGCATGATTTTATTTATGTATTAATTAACGTTCAGCCGATGTTATTTAAGGAATTTTAACCGGAAATTTTGTAGTGTCAATATTAATATTGAGTGTGATCTTGAATGAATCAGTTTTGCTACTTTGAACCTTAAAATTTTGTATCGAAAAATGAGAGTCGTTGTTTTCGTGAGGTGCAAAAATTTCTAAAAATTTGAGGTGGAATAAGTTTTGCCAAGCAAAACACTTTTTTGTGGCGGGTACCGGAAAAGCCTGCTTGCTAACTAGTAAAGTGATAACCGAAACTCGTTCGGAGCTTTTGTTCAAGAATTTTAGTGTTTACATCCAGACAGACGTCTGGAGAGAATTTTTTGAATTTTCGAGCTCAGAAACGTCGAGAAAAGTGATAATAAGAAATTTGTTTTTCATCACGAAATTAATACTGAAACTTTTGGTATTCGGTAAAAACCAAATAATTAGTAAAACTGACATAAATTAATAAAAAAATTTTAAATATAAAAAAATATCGTTAATAACAACAAAACAAACAAAAGAAAAATAATAACAAATATTGTTTAAAAATACCAAAAATTGATGTTATTAAAAACACCAAAAAATCTAATTTTTTTTTACCAATATCTAAATTTACGAAAACTGTGCAATATTTTTAATTTTAGGTAAATTTAGCAAAATTGCAAAAATCTCAATATTTTATGAAATTTTTGAAATTTGGCAACGTTTCGAACATTTTTTTAAAATGACAAATTTCCGTAACTTTGGTAAACAAATTAAAAGCATGTATATAATTGAATTTTTTGACAAATTTTAGTTTTTTGACATTTTTTAAAATTCCACCGATAACAAATCAATTTTTTTTTAAAGCGCAGGTGACAAATTTTTTAAAATTTCCCTAATCTGGGTAATGACACTTTAAACACTATATAAATTTTGTGGAGGGGATGAAAAACAAATGAAAATAACCGATTTTTATTGTAGTACATGTAATTGTTTTTTTTATCACAAAAGTCTATAAATTCTTGGATGTTTTATCGTTTTTTAATATTTTTCTTTATTTTGGATATTTTTGGTATTTTAAAAGCAAACTTTCAAATTTCCGAAAATTTCCTTAAGTCTGAGGATTTTTTATGAAAAAAAAAACTAAAGATGCTAACAATCCTTTTATTAAAATAACGAACAAATAAAACTTTTTCTTCCTCTGAGTGATTTTTTAAAAAAAATTTGCAGTTGTGATTTTTTATCATTTTTTTTACAAACAAGTGATTTTTATAAACTAATAAGAGCCTAAAGCAACGTTGCCAACTTTCCAAATATTAACCTTAATATGAAGATTTTTTATTAATATCACCAAAAAAACTAATAATTTTTTTTCTACAAATCTCTTAATTTAGGAAATTTTACGAAAAATGTGTAATATTTTTGATTTTAGAAAATATCATAAAAAATTCTGCAAACTACGAAATTTTCCTACATTTAGCAATTTTTTCAATTTTTTTAAAAACTCCAACGATTTTTAACAAATCTAATAATTTTTTAAAGCGCAGTTGACAAATTTTTGAAAATTTCCCTAATCTGGGAACTGTCACCGTATACGTTTTGTGGAGGGGATGAAAAACAAATGAAAATAAGCGATTTTTATTGTAACAAATGACTCTAAATTCTTGGATGTTTTATCGTTTTTTAATATTTTTCTTTATTTTGGATATTTTTGATATTTTAAAAGTAAATTGCCAAATTTCCGAAAATTTCCTTGAATCTGGGGATTTTTTACAAAAAAAAAAACCAAAGGTGCTAAAAATCCATTTATTAAAATAACCAACAGATGAAACTATTTATTCCTGTGAGTGATTTTCTAAAAAAAATTTAGTTGTGATTTTTTAACATTTTTTTTACAAACAAGTGATTTTTATCAACTCTAATAATTTTTAAAAAGCCTAAAGCAACGTTGCCAACTTTCCGAATATTACCCTTAATATGAGAATTTAATATCACAAAAAAAAACTAATAATTTTTTTTCTACAAATCTCTTAATTTAGGGAATTTTATGAAAAATGTATAATATTTTTCATTTTTTTTTCATTTTAGGAAATTTCATAAAAAATCCTGCAAACTACGAAATTTTCCTCTAATTTTAGGTAAAGGACCCCGCTCAAAACTTATGGAAAAGTACTCTATGTGGGAATTGCCTCAATTTTTGATATTGTCCAGAGGAAAATCTCCTAATTAAAAGTCACCATTGCGGTAACCAATAGTTTTGGAGATATTGGCTAATGACTCAGACGAAAAATATGTACGGGAAAACAAATATTTCATGGCTTTTGGGTAGATTGTCGCAGTTTTGTAATAATATAAACGTTCTAAATTCACATAAACCAATATTTAAAATAATTTTATAACACGAGAAAAGAAAATTCTAATGAGCTTCTGAGAAGGTACCATGGCGGTATTTATCTCGGCGTTTTCTCGCAATTTTCTTCCGATATCTAGTGTCCATGGAAATAAAAGTGGCGTCAATTTGAAGTATAGGTTGATAGGAAAACAAATATATGTTAATTATTGTTATATGTCAATCTGATAAAACACGAGTTTTCAAAGTTAACTTATTCTCAATTTATATATGTATGTATATTAAGATTAGGATTTTTAAGTAGCATTATTATAAATTGTTAATTTGACATCAGTGTTCGAAAGTGTTTAAGCAGATGAAACATGGCGCATATTAATGTTATGCCCTGCTTCATTTGCCCCGCTGCTTTTCTTCCAAATATGTGCGTCTTGATATTGGTCCTAATAGTGAAAAATTATATTGATAAACGCAACATTGCTATCAAACGACGTTTTAAAAAATCAAAAAAAGTGGCAAAAAGGGATAAAGACAACAAAAAAGATAAAAACGCGACGACAAAAAGGCAAAATAGAAGCCAAATAAAGGCAAAAGAATATCAAAAATGCTCAAAAACTAAAAACAAAATACGGCAAAAAGGAAAATTCTCCAAAAAAGAAAAAAAAATATACAAAAAATTTAAAAAAAAGCAGAATAGAAGAAAAAAAAAGTTTTAAAAAAGTCCAAACAAAGATACCAAATAAAGGGAAATAACCAAAATACGCCAAAAAAGAATAAAAAATCTGATGTGGCCAGCACATGACCTTTCGCCATTTTTGAATCAAAAATTTACAGGTTGACACAAAAAAGTATGAAAAAAAATTATTTTTTTGTAAATCTGGCAACAATGGCAAAAGTTTTGAAAATTTTAATGAGATGAAAATAAACTATAGGGTATACAAAATATATGTGTAAAACTTTATTGCCGTTTTGTATAATAATGGAGTCATCACCCATAGCAACTGCCACTTCCGGTTGTGCGATTGGCACCAAAATCTAATCAGATCTAATCTAGGGTATCAGAATCCTGTATGCAAAATTTCAAATTTTTTATTCGGTAGTTTTTGAGTTATCGTTACTACAACATCCATCCAAACACACACACACACACACACACACACACACACACACACTAACACACACACACAGACATCATCGCGAAAATATCAAAATCGTATTCTAGGGACCCCAAAACGTGTTTATCCATTGAAAACTCACTACCCAATTTTTAGCATGATTCCTATACCTCTCTTATCTGAAGAGCGAGAGTTAAAAAGAAGCAAAATAATATGAAAATAAAGCCAAAAAGGCAAAAAAATACAAAAAAAGGCAAAAAAGCAACAAAAAGTTCATCAAAAAAAGTTTTGAAAAGGGCAAAAAGGTCAAAGAACGGAAATAGGATAAAAACAAAATTAAAAGTATCCAAAAAATCAAAACAAGGGTAAAAGGGCAAAAAACGTCAAAAAAGCAAAATAATATGAAAATAAAAGCCAAATGGCAAAAAATTCAAAAATAGGCAAAAAAAGGGGTAAAAAGGCGACAAAAAAAGGTAGAAAAATCTGATGTGGCCAGCACATGACCTCTCGCCATTTTTGAATCAAAAATTTACAGGTTGACACAAAAAAGTATGAAAAAAAATTATATTTTTGTAAATCTGGCAACAATGGCAAAAGTTTAGAAAATTTTAATGAGATGAAAATAAACTGTAGGGTATACAAAATATATGTGTAAAACTTTATTGCCGTTTTCTATAATAATGGCGTCATCACCCATAGCAACTGCCACTTCCGTTTGTGCGATTGGCATCAAAATCTAATCAGATCTAATCTAGGGTATCAGAATCCTGTATGCAAAATTTCAAATTTTTTTAATCAGTAGTTTTTGAGTTATCGTTACTACAACATCCATCCAAACACACACACACACACACACACACACACTAACACACTAACACACACACACACACTAACACACACACACACACTAACACACACACACACAGACATCATCGCGAAAATATTAAAATCGTATTCTAGGGACCCCAAAACGTGTTTATCCATTGAAAACTCACTACCCAATTTTTAGCATGATTCCTATACCTCTCTTATCTGAAGGGCGAGAGGTAAAAAGTAACAAAGGACAAAAAAAGTCAAAAAAAAAATTTAAACCCGGGCGAAAAGGCGTAAAAAGGCAAAAAAAAATCTGATGTGGCCAGCACATGACCTCTCGCCATTTTTGAATCAAAAATTTACAGGTTGACACAAAAAAGTATGAAAAAAAATTATTTTTTTGTAAATCTGGCAACAATGGCAAAAGTTTCGAAAATTTTAATGAGATTAAAATAAATTATAGGGTATACAAAATATATGTGTAAATCTTTATTGCCTTTTTGTATAGTAATGACGTCATCACTCATAGCAACTGCCATTTCCGGTTGTCCGATTGGCACCAAAATCTAATCAGATCTAATCTAGGGTATCAGAATCCTGTATGCAAAATTTCAAATTTTTTTATTCAGTAGTTTTTGAGTTATCGTTACTACAACATCCATTAAAACACACACACAGACATCATCGCGAAAATGGTAAAATCGAATTCTAGGGACCCTAAAACGTGTTTATCGATTGAAAACTCACTACCCAATTTTTAGCATGATACCTATACCTCTCTTATCTGAAGGGCGAGAGGTAAAAAGGCAAAAAGGACAAAAAAAGTCAAAAAAAAATTTTAAACCCGGGCGAAAAGGCGTAAAAAGGCAAAAAAAAGGAAAAAAAAGGCAAAAAAAAACAACAAACAAAATAAAGAGAGGCAAAAAAAGCAAAAATGGTAAAAAAGACAAAAAAAACTTTTAAAAAATCTGATGTGGCCAGCACATGACCTCTCGCCATTTTGGAATCAAAAACTTACAGGTTGACACAAAAAAGTATGAAAAAAAATTATTTTTTTGTAAATCTGGCAACAATGGCAAAAGTTTCGAAAATTTTAATGAGATGAAAATAAACTATAGAATATACAAAATATATGTGTAAAACTTTATTGCCGTTTTGTATAATAATGGCGTCATCACCCATAGCAACTGCCACTTCCGGTTGTGCGATTGGCACCAAAATCTAATCAGATCTAAGTTAGGGTATCAGAATCCTGCATGGAAAATTTCAATTTTTTTTATTCAGTAGTTTTTGAGTTATCGTTACTACAACATCCATCCAAACACACACACACTAACACACACACACACACACACACACACACACACTAACACACACACACACACACACTAACACACACAGACATCATCGCGAAAATATTAAAATCGTATTCTAGGGACCCTAAAACGTGTTTATCCATTGAAAACTCACTACCCAATTTTTAGCATGATTCCTATACCTCTTTTATCTGAAGGGCGAGAGGTAAAAAGCAAAAAAAAGGTGTAAAAAAGCGACAATAAAAGGTAAAAAATCTGATGTGGCCAGCACATGACCTCTCGCCATTTTTGAATCAAAAATTTACAGGTTGACACAAAATAGTATAAAATAAAATTATTTTTTTGTAAATCTGGCAACAATGGCAAAAGTTTTGAAAATTTTAATGATACGAAAATAAACTATAGTGTATACAAAATATATGTGTAAGACCTAATTGCCATTTTGTTTAGTAATGGCTTCATCACTTATAGCAACTGTCACTTCCGGTTGTCCGATTGACACCAAAATCTAATCAGATCTAATCTAGGGTATAAGAATCGTGTATGCAAAATTTCAAATTTTTTTATTCAGTAGTTTTTAAGTTATCGTTACTACACCATCCATCCAAACACACACACACACACTAACACACTAACACACACACACACACAGACATCATCGCGAAAATATTAAAATCGTATTCTAGGGACCCTAAAACGTGTTTATCCATTGAAAACTCACTACCCAATTTTTAGCATGATACCTATACCTCTCTTATCTGAAGGGCGAGAGGTAAAAAGGTTAAAAAAAGTAAAAAAAAATTTTTTTAAAAAGGGGGCAAAAAAGAGGAAAAAATCATAGAAGTTTTAAAATCCGGAGGGAAGTAAACCGGTATAGAAAATAAACTTTTCCTACGATCACTACCCAAAGTAGGCTTTTGCACACTCAAATCTAACCGCAAAGTTGACGTTTTCCGTGATCTGTAATAATTTGACATTATTGTCGCTCTAGCGCGTACTTTTCCGCTCGCCTGTTTTCATTTACAATAAACTAAAGAAAGGTAGTAAATAATAGGTATATTAAAACAAAATGTAGGGCAGTCTGAATATTTTAGTTGAAATATTAATATTTGAAGATATTTCGAACGAAATTAAACTTTATTTTATAAAATTTATCTAGTAAAAATATAACAGTCAGAAGGTACACCTAGATACACCTAGGTACACCTATATGAAATAGTGATTGCATATTTAAGTACCTACTTACTATTTTGTGCAAATAGTAGACTATGAAATTAATGAAACGTCATTATTTCATTTTTAGTTTATGAAGTGTATTTTCATGTTTTTTTTTTAATTATTTGTCTAAAAATAATGTGATCGTAGAAAAAATCTTGTGTGCAATTCGAGCAGAAAGTGCTTTGCCGCTTTCGGCAGATTGCCCGCGCTCCGCTACGCGTCGCGCGGGCAACTCTCTGCCTCAAGCAGCAAAGTATCACTTTCCGCTCTTAATACACAAATAGCTATTTATTTATTTCGCGGGCAAAAGCTAGTTAAATATAAAATATTGATAAATTAGATCTTGTTGTGGTAAAATAAACCTTTAAACAAACAAAAATAAAACACCTTCTATTGAGATAAAAAGATTAACTAGAAAAACTTTGTAACATAAATAAAATCGTTATTAGCTTCATTATAGAAACATATATCCCTGCTACAATTAAGTTACGTCTTTTGGTATTTCCGCTTACGTACTTTAGAGAAACGTTATCTAGAGTTGGGTTTTAGTGGGATGATAGAGTGAAAGAACAGAGAGATGATGAAAGTAAAATGAACTTACTTGCATTCCAGACACGTCGTGCGGTTCGGCAGCAAGTTGGATTCGATCATTGCCAGGGTCTGGAAAGTAAACTTGAATTATTACTCCGTTAAATTTCAGGCCAATTGGTTTTTCGTTAAAAATCAATCGGTTATTTACTGATCCGTGTGAATTGATATTCAAGTTGGTTATCAATAAATTTTAAACAAAAAATTGGGTTAATGTTTTAATGAGCGTGTTAGATAAATTAGAAGAAAAGAAGATTCATTTTTTTAATATGTACATCCATATTTATAATACAAGAACACTTTTGCAATTTTGAATTTTTTCAAAAATTTCAATAAAAAAGTAATTGTTCATTTCTTCTTTTTTTCCTATTTTTTTATTTTCTACTTCCCTTCTCCATTCTTGTGACTTCTTGTCTCTTTTTTCTTCTTTCCAGTTTTTTTAAACATTTTTGCTATCACTCATTTCTTTTGACTTCTTGTCGATATTTTCTTTCTTTCCTCTTCGTTTAATATTCTATTATTTGTATTTTTATTTTTCATTTTTATCATTCGTTCTGCATAACTTATTTTACACTGGCCGTTTTTACATATAAATCCACAATTTGCCGCTTGTTTTTTCAGATCAGTCATAAAAGAGTCAATGTTTTGATTTTCTTTTTGTCTGAGACTGTTGAATTTAAAAGTTTCCATGGTAATATTGGTTTTGGGCAAAAAATATGCATCGAAACATGCGAGTACATCGTCCAGAGTTTTTGTTTTATCATCTGAAAATGTATTAAAGATATCCAGGCCACATTCACCTATAGTATGCAGTAGTAGGGCAATTTTTATCTTCTCAGCTGATTCACTTTTTCCAGATGCCAATAGATATATTTCGAATCTTTGTTTCCATTTGGGCCAATTTTTCACATCGTCCAATGAAAATGACTCTGGCGCCTTACAATCCATTTTTTTTTTTTTTTTTTTTTTTTTTTTTTTTTTTTTTTTTTTTTTTTTTTTTTTTTTTTTTGACTCTAGGAAAACTCTCGGTTACGGTTTGGAGGGAACTTTTGTTTGTATGTGGTTTAACCTCACTTATTTTCAGGAAGCGAACACCTTCTAATTTAGGTTAAACACACCTGACACCATGTTGTATTTTGTACTTTTACTTCTTTAGTATTTATGTTTATTTATTAAAAACACGTTTTATAACTTTTTATAAGTTTTCTTTATTGAATCTGTGTATCAACGTTTATCTCTGATTACAACCGTCGTTCTGATTGACAACTGACTCTGACGTCCGCTGCTGCCAACCTTACAATCTTCTCAACTACCAACGTAGCTGTAGAACACGAAGTATGCTGTTTATGGTTTGAGGCTTGCTTCCTAGATAGGTTGGAAATCCTACTAATGTGGATTAAGTCAGGTGAACCGTATTATTGACATTACATGAAAAAGATACTGTAATAAACATTTTGCTGGTAAAAACAACTAATAAATATAATATTATAGATAAATGACATGATGGACTAACGGATACTAATAGACCTAGTAAGAGATGACAAGTGTTACTTCTGATCATAATTGTAACTATCTTGACGTTCTTTTGGTTTTACAGGAAGTTTAAAATCATATTAAATGCTACTAATATTTCTTTTCCTTTATGTTATAGGTATAAGATGGTCTACACTGCGCCGTCCATATTAGGAACATGGGAAATTCCTTTACTGATATATACTTTCTTCTTTACAGGATCATTGTACTTTAATACGTCAATATATGTTATATTAATATAGATATGGAATCTGTTCTGGTATGGCTTTTAAAACAAGATGTGGAGGAAGAGGATATTCTTAATATGACCATGGTCCAAGATATAGGGGGTGTAATATTAACTACTACGTGTAACTTACTAAACCAAATGTTTGAATTCAATTTCTAAAGAAATATTTATTGTATCTAACTTTAACCTATTGTATACAGGTAGCTGATGTACTTGATTTAAACTAAAAGATCCTTCTTGCTCTAACTATGACCAATGGTAGTAAATTAAGCTAGATTGTCACTTGGACAGTGGAGAAAGCCAGTTGACGATATGAAATTTATAGCTGAGAGTTGCTTTGTACAACGGGAGATACTTTATCAACCTTACTTGGAGGGAATCCCTTACGGTGTAGGCCGCCTCTCACTATTCAACAGTGAGGTTCTCGATTCAATGCAACGACGCCTGGTTCGTTGACTCTTTACCGCTTCACGGTGGGCTCTTGTTGAGACCTGCGGTTTGTATATACCAAAGATCTTTCGCCCTTCTGGTGGAGTTCTCACTACGAGACCTGCGTAGACACCTGGTTCTGCGACTCTTCCTCATCAAGGATTGTTCTCTAGTGCGACCTGTCCGAGGTATGGTATTTCCTCTGCTCTTGGTGGAAAAGGGTCGCTCCCTTACTTCTTATTATTACCGGTTTTGTATGACCTGTGACGGCGCTTGGTCCGATCATCTCCTGCTCTTACAGCGGGGTTCTTGCAAAATATGAGCTGTAGGGATATCTACTGCATTCGTATCGGTTTTCGCTGGTAAATGTTTGATACCCGACGTCAATAGTAATGAACAGTATACGTTTCATATTATTAAAGTAATGATTCAGCTGTTGGTCATAGTATAACATGAAGTACATTAACAAAGTCAATAGAATAAACATCAGTAACCTTGTTAGGGAAATTACAGTTTATTAGTAAATTACTGTAATTATATATGTCAATAAATACATATGTCGAATTTAAAAGCTTTTATTTCACGATCCTTCTCCTTTGATAGTGCGTTGCATCCAAATATTCAAACTAGATCTCATAATGTGGGGGCCACTCTTTATAATACTAGACGATCAAAATGTGCCAAACTTAAACATTTTAGAAGCAGGAAATTCTTCCTTTTTCTAAAGATGACGCGGCCTGGGGTTAGAACGTCACACACCCTTGTGATTAGTTGCTTGTTCTACTTCTTCTACGTCTCTAACTTTATCATAATAAAAAAATTCTTGATTTATTTTTCCATTTTTATTTTCTAAATCCTTTCCTAATTTATTTTTCATATATTGCACTTATGTTGTTCATTTTTATATTTCTTTATTGTTTGTTTATTTTTATCATTTAAGATAACATATTTAGACTTATCCGTGATGGATCTACTCTCTTCTTTTCTACCGGTGTGAAGTTGGTGGGAAAACTTGGTAGACCGTTTGCCGAATATAGCCGAACAACCAGTGGCGTTGGTTCAATGAACATATTTTTTTCAGCTGGTTTAAGAAAACTTGAAATTTACTGCTATTGGTATATACAATTATGTTTTCAAAATATAGTTTATTAAAAACCGTCAAAGGGGTAAAACTTACTCTTTAATTTCTAAATATTTTTCAAATCAGGTTTATTAAAATCTATCAAATTAAAATTCAGTGAGGGAATACAGCATATGTACAATTAATCAAGTTCTAAAGCGGCCATTATTTCTAAGATTTTGAAAGGGTAGAAACAGCCCTTTAAATTAGAAAATAATGTATTTAGAGTAACAGAAAAAGAGTATCAAGATAAAATTTAATGGGGAAGCTGAGCATTAGGGTGTAGAATCTCCTCCTACAAGGCCTACCAAAGTACATACCAAGAAAACCAAATATTATCGTATTTATTTTCTAGTGACTTTTCAGAATTGATTAGTACTTTAAAAAACTTCGATAACTTTTTGCTCTTAATACTTTCGTTTTTTTAGTACAAGTGTTTTTGGTGAAATTTCGTATTCGAGTTGATATACCAAAGTGCATACCAAGAAAACCAATTTAAATTTTGTCGTGTTTATTTTCTACTGACTTTTCAGAATTGATTAAAATTTCAAAAAGCTTTATTTATTTATTTATTTATTTATTTATTTATTTATTTATTTATTTATTTATTTATTTATTTATTTATTTATTTATTTATTTATTTATTTATTTATTTATTTATTTATTTATTTATTTATTTATTTATTTATTTATTTATTTATTTATTTATTTATTTATTTATTTATTTATTTATTTATTTATTTATTTATTTATTTATTTATTTATTTATTTATTTATTTATTTATTTATTTATTTATTTATTTATTTATTTATTTATTTATTTATTTATTTATTTATTTATTTATTTATTTATTTATTTATTTATTTATTTATTTATTTATTTATTTATTTATTTATTTATTTATTTATTTATTTATTTATTTATTTATTTATTTATTTATTTATTTATTTATTTATTTATTTATTTATTTATTTATTTATTTATTTATTTATTTATTTATTTATTTATTTATTTATTTATTTATTTATTTATTTATTTATTTATTTATTTATTTATTTATTTATTTATTTATTTATTTATTTATTTATTTATTTATTTATTTATTTATTTATTTATTTATTTATTTATTTATTTATTTATTTATTTATTTATTTATTTATTTATTTATTTATTTATTTATTTATTTATTTATTTATTTATTTATTTATTTATTTATTTATTTATTTATTTATTTATTTATTTATTTATTTATTTATTTATTTATTTATTTATTTATTTATTTATTTATTTATTTATTTATTTATTTATTTATTTATTTATTTATTTATTTATTTGGTATATCATCCAACAGCAAATTGCCACTGACAGGATGGAAATAGAAATACAAAATATTGTACAATATAATACTAGAATAAATATTCAAACACACATTTAGACACATTACACAGATAACTTAAGTATTATTGACAAAATAGGCGAAAAAAAATTTTAGATTAATAGATAAACCGTAATTCTGTGTATGATCTACAAAAAAAACTTGAAGAGAAAAAAAGACTATACACAGAAAAACAGCAATCAGTTACCATCCCAATATTTAAGCTAATACAGCCCTTTTAATATCTACCACTTTAGAGTTCCATATATCGACTTTATTCTGAATAACACTAAAGTCTGCACAAATCCGATACAATGGAGAAAATGAAAGAACATTGGAATTTGCCGTGTGAAGGTAAAACATGTTAATATAACGTACAGGTAACCTAGGAACGTACAGGTTTATCTGAGCAAGTAAAGACGGGCAATCAATGACATCGTTTAATAACTTGTGCAAAAAGATAATACCTAGATAGCGTCTACGAGTATCTAAACGCTGGACCTGAAATCTGTTAATTAAAACGTAATCAATACCCCGAGATGGATACACTCCGTCTATACGGTAACATAAGACCTTTAAAAAACGCCTCTGAACGTTCTCTAAGTTATCTGAGTACAGTTTATATCCAGGATTCCATATAAGAGAAGCATATTCCAATTTTGACCTCACAAGTGAATTAAAGAGAATTTTCATTGTATCAGTTGCCGTAAACCATTTAGAATTTCTAATAATGAAACCAAGCATTTTGTAGCCCTTTGAAACTATATTGTTGATATGGCTGCTAAAAGTTAATTTAGAATCAAATATAACTCCGAGATCATTAAATTCACTAGGGTCCGGTACTTTGCAAGCTGATTAATTTAATTTAACAGAAAATTAAATTTTAACAGAGAATTTCGGTACTTTATGCCATGATTATACCTTAATCATGATTTAATGTGGGCGTGTCTTTGTTAAATTTAACATCATCTTTTTTCTTGAATTTAAGCTTTAATCAGAATTATTGGCTCTGAACTTTATACTTTCATGGTTCAGAATTCTGATTTGGCTTGTTCTGTGCATAAATTTGATTTGACATTCGGCGACATATTGACAATTTATTTTTATTTCATTAAGAATAAATCGAACTGATTCTTTTGAAAATCGAAACCTTTTATAAAATTCTATATCATCCCACTTTATTAATGGGGTCTACACGTTCGTTCACAGTATAAGTTGATTACGAATATAATCAATAAGTTCATCATCATCATCAAAAATATTGTCTATTTCATGCAAATTAATTAAAATAAAATAAAAATCACAACAAATACACCAAGTCAAGCGAACATTAAAAAAAAAACTCAAAATTTCCTAAAACTGGTAACTGACATATATTTAAAATTCGACACGATGTGTAAAACTTTTTCTTTCTAATACATGACACCTATCTTAAAACGTACGTTTAACATTTTACATCAAATTTGAATAAATGTAATTTAATATAAAAAAAGAAGAAGAGATAGTGTTACCACTACTCAAATTTTAAATCAAACATTGATTAACTAATCGTTGTCAAAGTTACTTATAAAGTACCCATTTACTACTTTTCTGTTAATTTGATCATGATTAGTTTAACAATATGATTAACTAATCAAAAATTTAACAAGAGCACAAAGTACCGAACCTTGTCTATATAATGGTAGAGTTTGTTTAACCATCCTTTGCCGTTGCGTCATACATTATCCATCTCTATCTCTCCATCATGAAATGGATGAGACGGAATTATGACGTCATTGACGTATTTCTAACTAATTCAGATTATTTATTACTTTTGACAGTGAAGTTGTCATATTTTGATTTGTTGAGTATTTTTGATTATTTTCGCCTTTTTCAATTAATTGTTCATTGTCAAAATGCCTTCCCGGTATAACGAGAAAGAGCAAACTTCTAATTTTGAAGTTGATTAAGAACTTTTCAAGAGAAAGATTTGCTGGAAAACCGCTTTTACCGTTAAATGCAGTCTACAACGTAAGTATATAGCTGTATTATGCAAAATTAAGCATTTATTGATTTGTTTTTATTAAATTTTATAGCATGTTGCTGATGCTCTAGACATATCTATTAGAACCATTCAAAAAACAAATCAATTAATCAATAATGACTGGGAAAAAGAAAAATACATATATTCTTCCTGTTTTCATAGATCTGAATGAATCGGACTCTCAGAGTGATGATGAAGATGATTTTGTCAGTGATGAAGCTAAGATTTTGCATTTTATTTCATTACATGCTATTTTAGTTTACGTTTCTTATCCGGTTTTTCGTTCCTTTTTTCCTATTTGTATTGGGAGTTTTTTCAGAAATAAATTTATTTATACATGTGTTTTTATTTTCATTTTTTAGGAATACTTACGAAAGTATTTCTCACAATGACACAGACAATAATTACTCTACAATTTTTAAAAATTAGTTATATCCCCAAACTAGAAATTTGAAACAAATCAGTTAAAAAAAAGGAGGTTTCAAGTTAAAAATAATTAATAAATTATGTAAAAATGTACGCAACTGATAAAGCAAAATACAATTTTCGGCATTACCAATTTATTAATACAAACACACCTTAACATGGGTCATTGAAAACAATCCTTAACATATGTCATTAGTTACATTTTAATTTTGAGGTTATGTGTAAAATGACATTCAAATAATATACGACAAACGTAAAACAGCAGAATACGTCACAGATTATGACGTAACGGCAAAGGATGGTTTAACAAACTTTACGTTGTCAATGAGATATGAGAATTAAATACACTAGGTCCGGTACTTTGTGCTCTTGTTAAATTTTTGATCAGTTAATCATATTGTTAAACTAATCATGATCAAATTAAAAGAAAAGTAGTAAATGGGTACTTTATAAGTAACTTTGACAACGATTAGTTAATCAATGTTTGATTTAAAATTTGAGTAGTGGTAACACTATCTCTTCTTCGTTTTAAGATAGGTGTCATGTATTAGAAGGAAAAAGTTTTACACATCGTGTCGAATTTTAAATATATGTCAGTTACCAGTTTTAGGAAATTTTGAGATTTTTTTAATGTTCGCTTGAATTGGTGTATTTGTTGTGATTTTTAATTTATTTTAATTAATTTGAATGAAATAGACGATATTTTTGATGATAATGATGAACTTATTGATTATATTCGTAATCAACGAACTTATACTGTGAACGAACGTGTAGACCCAATGAATAAAGTGGGATGATATAGAATTTTATAAAAGGTTTCAATTTTCAAAAGAATCAGTTCGATTTATTCTTAACGAAATAAAAATAAATTGTCAATAGGTATGTCGTCGAATGTCAAATCAAATTTATGCACAGAACAAGCCAAATCAGAATTCTAAACCATGAAATTATAAAGTTCACAGCCAATAATTCTGATTAAAGCTTAAAGTCAAGAAAAAAGGTGATGTTAAATTTAACAAAGACACGCCCACATTAAATCATGATTAAGGTATAATCATAGCATAAAGTACCGAAATTCTCTGTTAAAATTTAATTTTCTGTTAAATTAACTTAATCAGCTTGCAAAGTACCGGACCTTATTCTTACGGGTAAAAGATACTTGATTACATTTTTTTATATTGAGTGGTAACATGTTTTCTTTGCACCATATATTTAATCTGGCTAGGTCATCCTGAAGCAACAAGCAATCCTCTGGGCTATTCATTCGACGGAAAAACTTGAAATCATCAGCAAATATTAATTTCTCAGATTCAATTATCCGATCGATGTCATTTATAAAAATTATAAATAATAATGGACCCAAGATAGACCCTTGAGGTACACCTGAGGTTGCTACTATTTCAAACGAAGTAAAACCATGGTATTGAACCTTTAGGCACCTGTCACATAGGTAAGACCTAATAAAAAAGATAAAGTTATCAAGCAATCCAAAAGTGTGTAGCTTCTTAATCAAAATACGATAATCAAGTCTATCAAAAGCTTTAGAAACGTCGGTATAAATGACATCTACCTGAGATCTACAATCAAGAGCATGAGAAATGAATTGCGTTATGCAAGTTAGATTACTAATTGTGGATCTACCCTTGATAAACCCGTGTTGGTGCTCAGTGACTTGGGATCTTATATGCGCGTATATTTGATCGTATATAACACTTTCAAAAACTTTACTAAAATTAGATAGAATTGTTATTGGTCTATAGTTATCAATAACCGACCTGTCATTTTTTTTAAATATAGGGCAAATTTTACCTTCTTTCCAAATATACGGAAAGCAGAGACTTTTTAAAGACAGGTTAAAAATAATTGTTAGTGGTTTAGTTAACACAAAAGCACAGTCTTTCAACAAAAATGATGGAATACCATCAGGACCAGTTGTAATTTTCGATTTACATTTTTTTAACGTCTTCCTTACTTACAACCCTATGTGTAAACAAGGGAGCACTTGTCATAGGAATTTCTTTGGGATTAAAATCAGTTGACTTTATAAAAGCAGAGTTAAAGAAGGACGCAAATGCGTTGACAATCTGTTGCGGGTCATTCAATTGAGTTTCTTCAAAATTCATAGAACTCGGGATGGACGATGTTTTGCGCATATTATTTAAATATGTCCAAAACTGGGCAGGACTATTTTGTAAATCTTGTTCCGTCTTACTCACAAAGTTTGTATATGATATCGATATATTTTGTTTAATTTTTTAGATGAATATTGCCTGTGCTTTTATTTTTCTCTTTTAATTGCCTAATAATACTTCCGTTAAACCATATCGGATATGAAGAATTTAAAGGTATAGTTTTTGGAACACAAACATCGAATATACTATTTAAGTTTTCATAGAATCTGTTACAGGCATCATTAACATTATCACAGTTATTTAAAAAGCACCAATCTGTATTAAATATATTATTATACAGGGTGTTAGTATATTCGACCGACAACGCTCTACTCCAGAGAGCTCGCGTTAATTGATGGATTTTGATATGGGAACATTAACCCCTAAAGGGCTTAGTTACCGAGATACAGGGTGTTAAAAATTTGAAATTGAAATTCAAAATTTGCTATAAATCAAAAACGCCTTGAAATATTTTTTTCAAATTTGGTGACCAATATGCTCTATAAGAAAGTAATATTTTGACATGAACTAACTTTTAAAAAATTTAACCAGTGGCGCGCTATCAGGGTTAGTTACAACTTATATCCCCCTATTTTTTACGCCACTGGAACAAATATATATTTTTTATTTTTTTTAATTTCTATGTTCATTTTTAGTTAAAAAAGTAATAACCTTTTACGGAGCTAAAATGAACGGTGTTGTAGAAATTAACATCTAAACAAAAGTCTGCAATTACTTGGATAATTTACAAATTATGATTTATGGTGTAATATTATTTCCCTGTGAGCGTTTTGCTAAAGAAGTAAGTATTTGATTTAATCCCTACTATTAATTCGGTTACATGCTATTTATGGGCTTAATTTCTCAGACCAGACCTGAAATGTAATAAAAATCACAATAACGCAAAAGCTACCAAAATTAAATTCAAACAAATGTATTATAATAATAACAAAATTGACAAAATTACAATAGTTGTTGAAACTGTCGGCCGTTTACTTGGACGCACATTCTATACCGTTTTCTCATTGAAAAACGTGTATTTGAGAATAACTCCTGATTGGACTGAATTAGTTCTGACGCAGCTTGAATTCTCCCTATTAGGTCTTGTTCAGTTTCGACAATGGTTTCGTACACTAAGGACTTCATGTAGCCCCAGATAAAAAAATCGATAGGGTTTTAGTCGGGTGACGTTGGAGGCCAACATTGGGGTCCACCCCTACCAATCCATTTTTCTCTAAAACGTCTATTTAAAAAATTTCTAGCACTTGCAGCAAAATGAACAGATGCCCCATCGTGCTGAAACCACATGTGTTGTCTAATATTTAATGACACATTTTCTAATAGTTCATCTAACACTTCTTCCAGAAACCGCGTATAAATAGCTCCACTTAATTTATTTGGTAAAAGGTAAGGTCCAACCATACCCACCCACACATTGACTGAAAATTTATGCTGAAATCCACGTTCACGAATAGAGTGCGGATTTTCTTCATCCCAAACGTGACTGTTTCTGGAATTAAAAATTCCTTCCCTGGTAAATTTGGCCTCGTCGGTGTACAATACATATTTTTGGAAATTTCGATTTTTACGACACTTTTGTACATACCAGTTTGAAATTTCCATACGTACCGGAAAATCTCTAGATTCTAATGACTGAACCTTGGTGAATTTGTAAAGATGCAACATTTGTTCTTTTAAAACTTTCCATACAGTATAATTGTTCACTCTTAATGCACGGCCTAGAGTTCGAGTACTTAAAGATGGCCTTTCATTAATATTATTTAATATTGCTTCTTTCAGGCGCATAGTCATTGTTGTTCGTGGCCTTCCAGCATTATTCCTTTTAATCAACAAGTTTCCGGTTTCTTTCAGTCTTTTTTCAATACTGCCAAATGTAGAATGATGTGGAATTCGACGATTGCGGAATCTTAGTTGGTATAGACGAGCTGCCATTCTACTATTTTTTCGAGCTTCCTCGTATATCATTAACATATCGGTCAATTCTTCAAATGAAAAATTCATATTGTACCAACAAAATTATTTAACAAACTAGTTTAAGACTGTATTGTGAAATGTCAATGTCAAATACACGAACTGTTAACAATTTGACACAAGCCTGCTAGATTAGAGTTTAGAAAATTTAATAGTTACAAATTATCCAAGTAATTGCAGACTTTTGTTTAGATGTTAATTTCTACAACACCGTTCATTTTAGCTCCGTAAAAGGTTATTACTTTTTTAACTAAAAATGAACATAGAATTTAAAAAAAATAAAAAAAATATATTTGTTCCAGTGGCATAAAAAATAGGGGGATATAAGTTGCAACTAACCCTGATAGCGCGCCACTGGTTAAATTTTTCAACAGTTAGTTCATGTCAAAATATTACTTTCTTATAGAGCATATTGGTCACCAAATTTGACAAAAATATTTCAAGGCGTTTTTGATTTATAGCAAATTTTCAATTTCAATTTCAAATTTTTAACACCCTGTATCTCGGTAACTAAGCCCTTTAGGGGTTAATGTTCCTATATCAAAATCCATCAATTAACGAGAGCTCTCTGGAGTAGAGCGTTGTCGGTCGAATATACTAACACCCTGTATAAAAGATGAAAGTCTGCTTTCCTGAAATTGAATCTTTCTGTTTTATTGCTGCTGAATTGTTTACTTTAATAACTTTTTGCTTTGAATCGTTTCGTTTGGCCAATTCACGTGTTTTTGGTAACTTTCGTTGATATATTCTCGTTTTGTGATATTTATTGTTTTGTGTTTAACAACATTTAATTTATTGTTAACTTACTGATAGTTACCTTCACCATTGAATTTCATCTTGATACTCTTTTTCTGGTACCCTACATAAAATATTTTCTAATTTCAAGGGCTGTTTCTACCCTTTCAAAATCTTAAAAATAATGGCCGCTTTAGAACTTGATTAATTGTACATATGCTGTATTCCGTTACTGAATTTTAATTCGATAGCTTTAAATAAACCTGATTTGAAAAATATTTAGAAATTAAAGAGTAAGTTTTACCCCTTTGACGGTTTTTAATAAACTATATTTTGAAAACATAATTGGATATACCAATAGTATACTTTGCAGTAAATTTCAAGTTTTCTTAAACCAGCTGAAAAAAATATGTTCATTGAACCAACGCCACTGGTTGTTCGGCTTTATTCGGCAAACGGTCTACCAAGTTTGTTCTACCAACTTCACACCGGTTTCTTTTCTTCTTGTTTTGCTGTATTTTCTCCATCCCTTTCTCGTATTTTTGTATTACTATTGCATTTTCTTGTTCTGCCTGTCTAACTTTTACCTCGTCGTAGATCTATACTATTTTCCAGGTTAAATTATATTTCACTATTCACTATTACGTACAGTAAGCGATTTTCTTCTAATAAGAATTATTAGAATCAGGTATAGTCAGCGATTTTTTATTATACGTCTTTTGTTGTCAAGCTGTATTCAATCGTATTGAAAATAAATATCGTAATTTTAACGTTTCCATTGAGTTTATGATGTCATCACCAGTTTTGATAAAAAATAAAATTGGAAATTTAATTAATTTTATTCCAGTTTTAAATTTCTTAATTTATAACATTTTCATATCAAAATTTATCAAAATAATGTGACTATGTTGGTTAAAATTCATACAAGTAAGCAACATAAAACATTGTTAGGTGCACAAAAGGCTAGAGCTGTTATACGGGACACGTAAAACATTAAATTAAGATACACAAAAGGGTACAGTGACTTTAATGTTAGTATAAAACAAGTTAATTTAATTTAAATTTTGCTGACTAACCTGGAGATACGACGTCGACTGTAAACAAAAATGTCTGAATGAAAATTTCACTTTGCGAACGCAAACTGCAGAGAAATGTAATGAAAATAAATATTTTCCTAATTTCGAGTTTCAAACTAAGCTAAGTTTTGAGCGAAATTAGCGCTACAAATGCCTGAAGGTTTATTCCAATTTTTTGAAAAATATAACCTAGATTTTTGAAATTGTTTTTGTGATATTTCTTGCTGTTAAATTACCGTAATTCAAGAAAAATATGGCATCTGCACAAAGCGTTAGTTCCGTCACAACTTTTCGATTAAGATTTTTTTGTTTCATTATTTTTTCATTGTTTTAGTTTCAACTCTTTATTGACTTATTAATTAGTTCCGCTGAGTAGCGGGGCACTGTCTTAGATGCGAAATTGCTACAATTTGATTTTTACACGCATTTTTTATTGGAAATAAAATTAGAGTCCCATTTTTGACAACGTTGGCAAATTTTTGAAGATTATTATAAATTTGGGGATTTTCGAAAATATCTCATTGAAATTAACATTACTGAATCAAAAATCAAGAAAAATGAAAAATATTTTTAGTGTTAAATTTCTAAAATAATTTTTAGCGTATTAATAAATTTTCAAAAAACTCCCTTAAGGTGAAAAAAATTTGGATCGTAATCAAATTTTAGAAACTTTTCATAAATCGATTTTAACATTTTCCACAAATATCTGAACAATTTATTTTTTGCGACATTGACAAATTTGAAAAAAAAATTAAGTTATTAATTTTCAAAATTTGATTCGAGTCATTATATTTCTAAAATAAAGAATTTTTTTGCCAAAGTATTAGTTTTTAAAAATTTAAAATTTGAGTTACTTTTCCTATTTTCTTCATTTACGAACGAAAAAAAATTTGCGATGTTGACAAATTTTCTAAAATATGGCTTGTATAAATTTAGGGATTTATTTTTAACGTCGTAATTTTTTTTAGCAACGATCTTGATTTTTTAAAAGTTAAAAATATGGCTTATTCAAAAATTTTACATTGGAGAACAAAATTCATTTTTACGGCATTGATAAATTTCAAAAAAAAATTGACGTCCCAATTTAATTCCAAGACTTAACGCGATGTATATTTCTAAAAAATGGAGAAATATGAGTTATTTTTTCTATATTCTACTACGAAAAAAATTTCTGGGAGGTTGACCAATTTTGAGAAATTTCTCTAAATGTAGAAAATTATATACCTGCGATGTTGCTATATTCAGTTTATTCAACGTCGTTACTAATTTTTTGAAAAATAAAAAAACGAGTTATTTTTCCAATGATCTTTATTGATCTAGGGAATGATTTTTGACGCCGCAATTTTTTTCAATCTTGATGCGATGTTGCTATATTTCTAAAAATAAAAAAATTGTTTACTACGTTGTAATTTTTTTGAAAATTAAATATATGAGTTATTTTTCCGATGATCTACAATGAGAACGAATATTTTTTAGCAACATTGACAAATTTCAAAAAAATTTCTCTAGATATATTTATTTGCAAATCTTAAATGCAATGTTGCAATATTTATACAAATGAAAACATTTTTTGCCACATTATTAATTTTTTGAAAATTAAAAATATGAATTATTTTTTCGATAATCTCCTCAGACAAACGAAATTTTGCGACATTGACAAATTAAAAAAAAAAAACCTAGATCTGGGGAATTATTTTTGACTCCGCAATTTATTTCCAAAAATTAAATGCGATGTTGCAATATTTCTAAAAATAGGGATATTTTTTGTCACATAATAAATTTTTTGAAAATTAAAAATATGAGTTATTTTTCCGATAATCTTTTCTGACAAACAAATTTTTACGACATTGACAAATTAAAAAAAAAACTAGGTCTGGGGAAATATTTTTGATCCCGCAACTTATTTCTAAAAATTAAATGCGATGTTGCAATATTTCTAAAAATGAGGATATTTTTGGTCACATAATTAATTTTTTGAGAATTAAAAATATGAATTATTTTTCCGATAATCTCCTCTGACAAACAAATTTTTGCGGCATTGACAAATTAAAAAAAAACCTAGATCTGGGGAATTATTTTTGATACCGCAATTTATTTCCAAAACATAAATGAAATGTTGCAAAAAAAGAAATTTTTGCCACTTTATTAATTTTTTAGAAAATTAAATAAATGAGTTATTTTTCCGATGATCTACACTGAAAAACAAACAAAAATTTGCGACATTGATGAATTTCAACAAAATTCTGTGACATTAATAAATAAAAAAAAAATCCTACATCTAAGAAATTATTTTTCCAAAAATTAAGTGCGATGTTGCAATATTTCTAAAAATGAAGGAACAATCAATTTGATTGCAATTTTTTCGTAATTGTCAAAAATAAAAATAGATTAAAAATTAAATTAAAAGGAACTTACTGTTAGCTCGATATTTTTCGCTAGAGTGGATTCCGCTATATTAGCGAATGGTTTATCGGCTCCCCAGCACTCCACGTACTTGGTCATCTTACTCGATGGCCGCGTCCTAGTATGAGGAATATTTAATCCTAAATTACCCTCGCAGATGCTGTTAGTTCGTTCTGATACATTCGACAGACGTGGTTTGAGATTGCCGTTTTGATTTTCGCTTTCTGGATGCTACAAAATAAAAAAACATGACAATTTTTGATAGGTTAATAAAATATTTAACTTTTACTTTCCCGACCCACCTCTGAGAAGGGAAAGTATTGTGAACGAACTAAAAAAATTTTTCGAGATAAAGATGAAAATATCCATTTTGAGGTCACCAGAGATGATTAAGACCATTTCCAGATGGAAGTCTGTCTGTCTGTGTGTATTCTTCCACGATAGAGGTCACATGTTTAATCCGATTGAGCTGAAATTTGGTATATGGGTTTTGGTTACCCGTCGGAAAAACTCATTAGTTTTTGTACTAAATCTATCAATCGGAAGTGTCACTATTAAAAAATGACAGATGCAATATGTCACGGAATTCGACTTGTAATATGTCATTTGAAAGTCCTTGAAAAACTTTATTCAGAACAGTCAAAATTATTCCTCCAACTGTCACCTGTCAAAATTAAAAAAACGTCAAAATTTGAAACTTTAACATTAAATATCTGAAAAAGTATTCGTGGATTTTTTCAATTTTTTACAATTTTTTTTCAATCTTTCCAATTTTGCCCTTTTTTTTCAATTTTTCTTTGACTTTTTAATGGTTTTTGAGTTTTTTTAAATTTTCTGATATTTTTGAGATTTTTTGAGTTTTTTGAGATTTCTCAAGGTTTCTTGAGATTATTTGAGTTTTTTGAGATTTTTTGAGGTTTATTAAGATTTTTTGAGATTTTTTGAGACTTATGGGGTTTTTTGAGATTTTTTGAATTTTTTTGAGATTTTTTGAGATTTTTTGAGATTTTTTGAGATTTTTTTAGATTTTTTGAGATTTTTTGAGATTTTTTGAGATTTTTGAGGTTTTTTGAGATTTTTTGAGATTTTTTGAGATTTTTTGAGATTTTTGAGTTTTTTTGAGATTTTTTGAGATTTTTGAGATTTTTGAGTTTTTTTGGGATTTTTTGAGACTTTTGAGATTTTCTGAGGTTTTTTGAGATTTTTTGAGTTTTTGATATTTTTTGAGATTTTTTAAGATTTTTTGAGATTTTTTCAGATTTTTTTAGATTTTTTGAGATTTTTGAGGTTTTTTGAGATTTTTAGAGGTTTTTTGAGGTTTTTTGAGATTTTTTGAAATTCTTTGTGACTTTTGAGCAGTGTTTTAAGATTTTTGAGATGTATTTGAAATTTCTTCAGTTTTTTTTGTGATTTTTTAATGTTTTTTAAGATTTTTTGAAATTTTTTTTTTGAAATTCACTTAAGTTTTTTGAGACTCTTTGAATCTTTTGAGATTCTTTGAGAATTTTTAGAAATTTTATGAGATTTTTAATTTTTTTTTTAAGATTTTTTGAGATTTTTAATGAATTTTTGAGGTTTTTTGAGATTTTATGATATTTTTTTATTTTTTGAGGTTTTTTAACATTAAATATCTGAAAAAGGATTCGTCTCTGGATACTCGTCGGGAAAGTTTTAGGGTGACACAACCGATTTTTTCACTATATTTCCCAATTTCAAACTATTTTTCCAGATTTTCACCGTTTTTCATTATTTTTCCCAAGTTTTTAGTATTTTTCTCAATTTTCTTGTTTTTTAATATTTATTTCAATTCTTCACTATTTTTCTAGACTTTTACTAATTTTTCATATTTTTTTTAAATGTATCCAAACTTTTCACTGTTTTTGTAGTTTTCCCCTATTTTTTTAATTTATCCCAACTTTTCACTTTTTTCCAAATTTTCCCCAATTTTTCATTATTTTTTCAGATTTCCTCCTATTTTTCACTAATTTCCACTAATTTTCCCAATTTTTGTCATTTTTTCGTATTTATTTAAATATATCCCAATTTTCCACAATTAATTGTTCACTTTCCTAATATTTCACCATTTTTTTCGATTCCCTCTTCTTCACTATTTCTCCAGGTTTTGTCTTATTTTCCTGATTTTCTCCAATTTTTCTTAATTTTTATGTTTCTCCAAATATTTTAATATATTTCCCTATTTTTCCCGATTTCTGCCAATTTTTCCCTACTTTTCTAGATTTTCACTATTTTTCAATTTTTTTATATTTATCCCAATTTTTAACTGTTTTCGCCATTTTTATAGATTTTTTTTTATTTACGCCATTTTTCACCATTCTTCCCGGTGTATATTTTTCATGATTTTTTCTTATTTTTTCTCAAATTTTTTCTATTCTTCCTATGCTTCTCTTTTTTCTTTTTTCAATATTTTTCCAGATTTTATCCTATTTTTCAATATTTTTACCTATTTTTTCAGATTTGTCCCTATTTTTCTCTATTTTTTTCCCTATCTTTCTTTAGTTTTACTTATTTTTTGCTATATTAGCCCTCTTTTTTAATTATTTTTCCATATTTTTCCCCTAATTTTGATTATTTTTCCATTTTTTCCGCTTTTTCAATATAATTTTCCCTTATTTTTCACCATTTTTTTTCCATTTTTTTTTTAAACTATTTTCCCAAATTTTCCCTTTTTCCCAATTTATTTTATAATTTTTTCCTATTTTTCCCAATTTTTCCCTCTTGTTCCCAATTTTTAATAATTTTACTTTCCCGACCCACTTCCGAGAAGGAAAGAGATAAAAAAAAAATTTCAAGACAAAGATGGAAATATCTATTTTGAAGTCATCTGAGATGATTAAGACCATTTCCAGATGGAAGTCTGTCTGTCTGTCTGTCTATCTGTCTGTCTCTGTGTATTCTTCCACGATAGAGGCCACACGTTTAATTCGATTGAGCTAAAATTTGGTACGGGGGTACGGGTTTACCCGTCAGAAGAATTCGTTAGTTCTTGTACGACATCTGTCAGACGGAAGTGTCACTATCAAAAAATGACAGATGCAATATGTCACGGAAAATGACTTGCAATATGTCATTTGAAAGCCCTTGAAAATCTCTATTCAGAACAGTCAAAATTATTTCTCTAACTGTCACCTGTCAAAAATGAAAAATGTCAAAAATTGAAACTTTAACATTAAATATCTAAAAAAGTACTCATGAATATTCGTCAGGAAAGTTTTAGGGCGACACAAACGATTTTTTTATTTTCATAACTGAACCTAAAATTTTATAGAAACTCCTCTTCCATTTCTCCGTTTCTCACTGCAGACATACGTGACGGATTCCAGATGCTCATCTGTCCGGAAAAGTTGTCGGTGAGGCGTTGCACATTTGTTAGAAAATGGGAAACCCCGGATCATTTTTCAAAAAAGATTAATGTACGACAATATGGATTGTTTGAACATCGTTTGTTAGATTAATTTATTTCAATTCATCATGGCGACGCACGCTTTGTTTGTATTTAATTTACGCTAACATTTATACAGGTTTATTCATTAATAAAGTCAACACGAAATAGAAATGGAAAATATCATTTAATAAATAAAATAAAAATCGGTATACTAAAAATTACGTACAATCAGCGATTTTTTTTATTATTTTTAGAATTACGTAGGTATAGTCAGCGATTTTTTATATCACGAACAAAATTACGATTAAGTTAATAAAAAAATAAACTTGTCATGAAATAAAATAAATTTGTTTAAAATTTATATTTTTTACCATTACTTACTTTAGGAGGGATGATAAGGAATGTCTCAATTTTATGATCCGATAAATAACCTTCTCTAGCAGTGCCCTCTCCCGGTTCAACTTGAAACTTATCGCCAAGTTGATGCAATGTTGCTCTTGTGATATGGACTCTTCTGTAACAATAAAAAATATTTATAAAAATTGACTATAATAATTAATAAATTTCTAATTTATCAACAATAATTGTATTTGTTTTTGTCGATAAAGAAATCTGTAAAAATCGGAAAAACGGGTAAAAACGAAAAATTCGAAGAAAAATAAATTATCTTTTTTAACTTATGCGGCAACCTACTTGTTTATAATTGCTTCAAGGTCACTTTACATATTTATTTATTATCTTGTTTACTCTAAATTCAGTGAAATTAGTATTCCAAAAATTATGCAGTAAGCGATTTTTTTAATGATTAATCTTTTAATTAGGTATAGTCAGCGATTTTTTTATAATACGTTTTTTATTGATAAGATATATGAAGGGTAATATTTTATTTTGAGAGATTATATTTATTATTGTTTGAGGTTTATTATTATTATTATTATTTTTTAAATAACATGACACTTCATGAATATAAGAGAAGAAAAAATTTGTTACTGTACAATAAAAGTGAAGTAATAAAATGGAACATTAAAAAAAAAAACGAAAGAAAATTGAAAACCAAAAAAAAGAAAAAAATTGAAAAATCGGAAAAAAATCGAAAAAACATCAAAAAAAAATAATATAAAAAACAGATGATCCTTATTCTTTGAAAAAAAATCGATTGTACCGCCCCGATGAGTATCCACGAATACTTTTTCAAATATTTAATGTTAAAGTTTCAAATTTTGACATGTTTTTATTTTTGACAGGTGACAGTTGAAGAAATTATTTTGACTGTTCTGAATAAAGTTTTTCTAGGGATTTCAAATGACATATTGCATGTCCAATTCCGTGACATATTGCATCTGTCATTTTTTGATAGTGATACTTGCGTTTGACAGATCTCGTACAAAAACTAATGGGTTCTTCCGACGGGTAACCCAAACCCCTATACCAAATTTAAGCTCAATCGGATTAAACGTGTGGCCTATATCGTGGAAGAATACACACACACAGACCGACAGACAGACTTCCATCTGAAAATGGTCTTAATCGTCTCAGGGGACTGTTCTGAATAGAGTTTTTCAAGAGCTTTCAAATGACATATTGCAAGTCAAATTCCGTGACATATTTCATCTGTCATTTTTTGAGAATAACTCTTCCTCTTGACAAAAACTTATGGGAAAAAATAATGAAATATTCGGAAAGTGAATAATTGTGGAAAATCTGGAAAAATTTTGATACATTTAAATAAATACGAAAAAATGACAAAAATTGGGAAAATTAGTGGAAATTAGTGAAAAATAGGAGGAATTATGAAAAAATGGAGAAAAATTATGAAAACTAGGGAAAACTCTGGAAAAACAGTGTAAAATTGGGATAAAATAAAGTTTTTCAAGGGCTTTCAAATGACATATTGTAAGTCAAATTCCGTGACATATTGCATCTGTCATTTTTTGATAGTGATACTTCCGTTTGACAGATATCATACAAAAACTAATGGTTTCTTCCGACGGGTAACCAAAACCCATATACCAAATTTCAGCTCAATCGGATTAAACGTGTGGCCTCTATCGTGGGAGAATACACACAGACAGACAGACAGACAGACAGACTTAAGGCTAGCTATTCGTAAACAAGCTAGTTTCACAGACGCGCAGAGGTAAGAAACGAGGTAGGTTCGAAATGCCTGATGGGCGGGTACAATTCTCTGAGTTTGCAAGTAGTCAGGGCCGAACTCGCATTTTTAATATTCGTGAATACTTATCGCACAGTAAAAATGGTAGGTTATTTATTATAAAATGTGAAAGAGATTAGAATTCATATTTTTCGATGTAACAAAAAGGTTGTTTTTATACATATAACTATCGAAAAAAGAATTACCGTCGGCAAAAAAAAATGTTTTTAAAAATGTAAGAATTTAATTTAAGAATTTTTATGAAATATTGGATATGTGTTGACTAAAAGGAGGGTATCGTTTTAAATGGGTGTTTTGGGTTTCTCATGAAAACAATTTTTATGTTTCAAAAACTTGAAAATCCAAGAGAGGAATACGAAAAAATTTGTTTTCTATTAAGACTATAAGCTTTAAATGTATTTCCATTGCGAGAAATTCTAAATTACCTGATTTTTAGGGTGTATACGGACGGCTAAAATTATTAATAAATAAAGCATATTTAATGGAAGAAATCTCTTTGAAATGAAAAAAAAATACGTAGAATGAATCACTAATATTTTTAAAACTATTACATCTGTCTAAAAAAGCCCAAATATTTAACAATTGTTAACTGAAAAATCTAAGAACTGTAAAAGTTTTACATTTATTATTAATATCCAAGTTGTTAAACCAATTTTTAAATATGGCAACATCGCATGTCTTAACACAGAACCACAGTAGCTCCTATATGAGGTGGATCTTTTGGGAGACAAATACTCATTATTGTGCGCATGCGTCGTTAATGTTAGATTAGGTTTTTTCTGATTATTTAGAATACAAATAAAAAAAACTATTATTTGGATTAAACGGGGGTTAATCAGTAATACAAAATTGCATTTATTTTGCATTTCACAAAAAAAAAAAAATTAAGGAATATTTGTCTCCCAATAGCTCCCCCTACTATGAACCTTATACTATGACAGAAATAGCTCCTCCTACTATAAGCTATGACAGAACTAGGACTTTTATGTTTTTTTTAACTTTAATATGTTTATTAGCCATATTGATAAGCAAAGACCAGGATTTAGCAGATTTTTTTACGATCAAACGTTTAATTTCAAGTATTTAATATTTTTTAGACGTCTTAAGGTAGATCAGTTTAAGAAATAAGCGAAGATGGCGCCAGTCGTCAATTTAAGTTTGAATTATCTATTTAAGCAAAGATGGCGTTACAATCGAAGTTATTTATTTAATTATATGCTTACCTTTTGCTACAAAATGCCCTATAATTATTGTGTCGCAATGTTCAAGAATAGTATTTTTAATAGTGATTCAAAAACTAGAATAAAAACGTAATTTCGACGCTAACTCCCCCTTGGTTATTTATAGTATTGAGGTGTAGTATTGCCGGTACTACAGAGAAAACTGTCGACTGTAAATCGAATTTAAATAAATCCGAGTGGCACCATCTTTCTCATATTTGTTTAACTGATCTACCTTAAGTGACAGATTTTTTTTTAATTATAGGTTGAATATAGGTTTAAAAAATAATAAAAAATAAGGGTTACATTTTTATTACTCATGTTTTTAATGGCCCATTAACCTAAAATCAAGCAAACACCCCATTCGTGTAAGAAGTTTAAATGTTAATCTTTTTATTGATCCAATAGGATAACCCTATAACGTCAAATGAAATATTACTAACACATTTTTTAAAAGCTTATTCAAATATTTATCAATCCTAATTTTTTTAATTAACGTGAAAAGTATAGTTAGTATTGTTTGAAAAATTGAAACTTCCATATTTTAAATCAGATGAAATGCTATTTTAAATTAATACCTTTTGCTCTTCCATCCATTTGATGAACTTGTCATAATCTTTAGTGTCTTCTGATTTTTGCTGTATTAACCGCGATTCTGCTTTATTATTTTAGGTATCAATGTTATAACTTATTTTTAAGTAATATACAACCTGTAACAACTGTGGTGACGACAATAAATATTATGTGATAGATTGCAAATTAATTTTTGTATTTGTCATTTCGATGACAGCTGATGACATCACTAATTCAACCATTTTACATTATTGGTTCTTTATTTCCATTTTTTGTAGTAACTTTAACCACGCAAAAGTGTCAAAATTGGGACTTTACAATAAAGGCGGCTTTTGGCTTAATCCTCCTTTAAAGTTGTATTATGGTACGTGTTTTATAGGTAAAAGGGACCTTTTACCCTTAAAGTATACTTTATATTAATTATGGTACTGGCTGTAATAATACCAGTATTTTTGATTTTAAAGTGTACCAATAAAAAAAATAGCAGAAAGTATTCGTGGATAACTGGTATTTTAAACACTTGACCTATTTCGAGAAAAATCGCGCGTGTTCTATTAAATGACAGCTGGCCGCCATGTTGCCAAATCCTCCTTGTCAGTCCTTGTGATTTCAAAATTTCGAAATTAAAAAAAAGTATGTTCCGGGGCGTTTTAAAGAAAAAAATTTTGGGAAATCCATTTTTTTTTAATATCTTTTAGATAGAAAAATTTCGTACGGGGTCGCAAAAACCCAAAAAACGATACCCTCCTTTCAGTTGTAATAACCCAATTTAACGTGAATATGTTTTTTGTTTATTCTGATAATAATAAATTAGAACGAAATATTTATAGTTTAATAAAAAATGTGATTCTAAAATAAAAAATATTAACAGAATATATTGGTAATTGTAAATTTTTTAATTGGACATTTTTCTTTTGGTTTATACACATCTATTCTAGTCAAAAGTGCTATTTTGTCCAGTTCTGGTTGTAAAATTATGAGCAAGTTGGATGGATAATTTTATGTAGATATAATTTACGCTCTGTTCCATGTCTCGCAAACAAATATTTCAAAAGTTATAAACAATTTAATAAAAAAAGATGTGTTGGTTTTTTTTGCGGATACCTTGAAAACTATTGCAGATATCGAAAATTGGAAAAAGATCCAAACACTGCAAACTTTTTTTTAATTTTTTTTTAGAAACAAGTTTTTACTTTTCTTTACTATAATTTTATTTTTGAAGTGAAAACTTATCTAGGCGCGTTAAGCGATTTTTGGATAAATAGAAAAAAAAATTAAAAAAATGGAAAAAACGGGGAAAAATAAGGAATAATGGGAAAAAATCAGAAAAAAGAAGAAACAGGAAAAAATGAGAAAAACAGGAGAAAATAGGAAAAAAGAGAAAAATAGGAAATAGTGGGGGAAAATAAGAAAAAAAGGAAAATAGGTAAATACTTATAGGGAAAAATTGAAAAAATGGGTAAAAATAGAACACAGGCAAAAACAGTAAAGAATAAAAAAAAGAGGAAAAAATGGGAACAAAGAGAAATATTTGGACAAATGAGGAAAAAAATTGGAAATAATCGGAAAAAATAGAATATAAAGAGAAAAGTATAAAAAATAATGATTTTTAAGAAAAACATCGTTTCTTAAAAAAAATTTTATTGTTTAAAATCGCACTTGTTATCTTTAAAAACAAGTTGAAGGTCAGATATACAGAAAAAGGGCAAGGCCTTTCAACCCCCTTGACAAGTATTTCTAGAATATTATAATTATGAGAATTTTTTAGAATGAAATAAATGGAAAAAAAAATTATGTTTAAAAAAGTAAAAATGAGGGCTAATCCCACCCAACTTTCCGAATACTCCTAGTAAAGTAATTTTAAAAAAATTAAATTTTTTCTAAAAATTCTTTTTTAACTTTTTATAATTTTGTATAATTTCTACAAGTGTTTTAAAATTATGAAATATTTCATACATAACTTACTTTTTGATCTCTTTCGGATGTACTATTTATTTTTTTCATAAAACAAAAGGACAAAAACTTAATTTTTTTATTTTGTTTTTATAAGAATGACAATGTTAAATTCGAAGAGACTAAAAAAATATTTTCTAAATTTGGAGTTTTATATTACCTATCGAATGGTATAAATCCCATTTTAATATCTTTGATATTTTTAAAGTTATTCAATTTTTTTTAAACAAAAAAAAATTATGAATTCTACATTTTTTGAATAAAATTTTGAAAAAAATCACAATTATAGAGTTTTTTACTACAAATTTAACTGTATTTTTTTAAATTTTTAATAACAATATTAACCTTAAAAAAAATAAAATCTGTTTTTGAATAATTTTAAAATCAATAAATAATTAATATCTCATTCAATTATATTCAAAATTGGAAACAGACCTTTTTTGGGTTTTCTGGATCAAAATACATTAATTAGGTTAGTTTACAAAACTAAAATAAAATCAAATTTTTTGTCAAAAATTCATTAGATTGTTTTAACTATTTTAATTTTTTGCAATAACTTTTACAAATACTATGTTAAAATTATGAAACAATTTACACACGTAGTATATTGATAAAACGAAATTATAAAAAATTCAAAAAAAAATCTTTATTTTGGCTATAATAATTACAATTCTAAATTTTAAGAAACTAAAATACATTTTGAATTTAGAATTTTAGAAGTTATTCAATTTAGTTTAAAATCGTAATATAATTTTAAATGTTTCTAGCTAATTTTTAAAAAATTCCACAATTTTTGTAAAAAATTTTTGAAAATAATTATAAATATTATATTTAATTATTGCAAATATAAAGATGTTTGTTTTAAATTTTTAGTATTAAAATTGAACTAAAAAATAGTAATTTAATAAAGTTTAAAATTGCTTAAAAATTAAAATAAAAACTAGCGGCGAAGCTATGCGGAACTCGAAAAAAAAGTAAAGACAAAATTTGCAAAAAATTTTATGTTCTACAATTTTGACTTTATGTAATTTTTCATAAAAATTCATAATTTTATCTCAAAATCTAAAAAAGTAGCATATTAATTTTTTTCACGCCCTCTAGTGTCGAAACTATGAGGAATTCAAAAAACCGGTATGGACAAAATGTGTAGAAAATTTTATGTTCTACAACTTTCATATCCTGTAATTTTTCATAAAAATGCATTATTTTGGTTATTTAAGAAAAATATGAAAAAAAAATACTTTTTAATAAATCTGGCAACAATGGCAAAAGTTTTTGAAAATTTTAAACATTCGAAATTAAACTATAACGTATAAAAAATATATGTGTAAAACTTTATTGTCATCTTGTTAAGTAATGACGTCATCACTTATAGCAACTGTCACTTCCGGTTGTTCGATTAACTCCAAAATCTATACAGGTCGTCTCCTTGTTACCCTAAATATGTATATAAAATTTCATCTAAATCGGTTCAGCCGTTTAGACGCTATCGTGTTCACACACACACACACACACAGACACACAGACACACACACACACAGACACACACACACACAGACAGACATCATGCTAAAAATGGTATAAATGGATTCAGGTGACCTCAAAACGTAAAGATCTGTTAAAATCTGGGTATGGTCAAAATATCATGATCGCAATACTTTCCTTCTATACAACTCTGTTGTTCGGAAAGTAAAAATTGGCATGTATGGATTCAGAATAGTAGATTCTGTAACAAGGTTAGAATGAAAAATTCGATACGAGTGGAAAATTCCGAACGCGAGCGCTAGCGAGAGTGAGGAACCACGAGTGTCGAAATTTTTCATTCTAACCGAGTAACAGACTATATTTTCTCCACGATCAAAAAGTGTTAATCAAAATTAAATTAAATCTGAACACAAGTTATTTGTTGACATATTTGTATCACATTTTATTATTATTTATAGTGTTAAGGTACACTTACCGAAATTAAAATCTGGTGCATTGATGTTTTTTCATAATTTGCAATTTTAGATATTATTAAATTCTATATCTACTTCACTTGATTTTTCACTCATTATTTTATTTAAATTAAAACTTGTTTGAAAATAATTATTACCGTCGCCATTTTTTATATCTGACAGTGACACTTTTGAAATCCATGGCAATCCCATATCGTTTAGTTTAAATACAGAATATCCATTCTTTACTTTGATAAAGAATGAAAATACATAAGAAGCAAGTGGTTTAGAATAAATATTCATACTCTAGAGTGTGAATATTTACATTCTATTATAAAAAATGATTTCGGAATTGATACATTCAGTAATGGCCGTGGAATTTTACGTGTTATCGTCCAGTTACTTTTTCAAATAAATGTTTAATTACGATACAGCAAGTAATTAAAAAAGTCATAAAAAAACAGCAATGTTTACATCCAAAAAACTTTTTTTTTGAACTAATTTTAAAAAATCTGCCGTGACCATAACACGTAGTTATATTTTGTGAATACATTTATGTCAGAATTTTTTTCTTAAAATCAAAAATAAAAAATTGAGAGTAAAAGTACGAAACCTTTACCAACGCATTACAAATCTAAAGCGGATGGTTACCCTTAATTATCTTAGGCGACCTCAAAATGGATATTTCTGTCTTTATCTCGAAATTTTTTTTTAGCTCGTTCAGAATACTTTCCCTTCTCGGAGGTGGGTCGGGAAAGTAAAATAAGAAAAAATCGGAAAACATTGGAAAGAGTAAAAAAATCGGTTGTGTCGCCCCAAAACTTTCCCGACGAGTATCCATGAATACTTTTTCAGATATTTAATGTTAAAGTTTCAACTTTTGACATTTTTTTATTTTTGACAGGTGACAGTTGAAGAAAAAATTTTGACTCTTCTAAATTGAGTTTTTCAAGGGCTTTCAAACGACATATTGCATGTCCAATTCCGTGACATATTGCATCTGTCATTTTTTGATAGTGATACTTCCGTTTGACAGATCTGATACAAAAACTAATAGGTCCTTTCGACGGATAATCTAAACACGTATACCAAATTTCAGCTCAATCGGATTAACACTTCTTCAGATATTTAATGCTGAATTTTCAAATTTTGACATTTTTTATTTTTGACAGGTGTTAGTTGGATAAATAATTTTGACTGTTCTGAATAGAGTTTTTCTAGGGCTTTCAAATGACATATCGGATGTCCAATTCCGTCACATATTGCATTTGTCATTTTTTGATAGTGATACTTCCGTTTGACAGATCTTGTACAAAAACTAATGGGTCCTTTCGACGGATAATCCAAACACGTATACCAAATTTCAGCTCAATCGGATTAACACTTCTTCAGATATTTAATGCTGAATTTTCAAATTTTGACATTTTTTATTTTTGACAGGTGTTAGTTGGATAAATAATTTTGACTGTTCTGAATAGAGTTTTTCTAGGGCTTTCAAATGACATATCGGATGTCCAATTCCGTGACATATTGCATCTGTCAATTTTTGATAGTTGTACTTCCGTTTGACAGATGTCGTACAAAAACTAATGCATTCTTCTGACGCGTAACCCAAACCCCTGTACCAAATTTTAGCTCAATCGGATTAAACGTGTGTCCTCTATCGTGGAAGAATACACACACACATACACACACACAGACCCACAGACAGACTTCCATCTGGAAATGGTCTTAATCGTCTCAGGGCACCCGAAAATGGATATTTCCGTTTTTTTCTCGAAATTTTTTTTAACTCGTTCACAATACCCTCCCTTCTAGGAGGTGGGTCGGGAAAGTAAAATTGGAAAAAATGGAAAATTGTAAATATTTGGAAAAATCGAAAAAAAAAATTAAATAAAAATCGCAGACCTTTATGGCAAGCGATTTCTCGATATTCACCCACCATGAAGTCGGCTCAATGGAAATTCTGAAGCGCGTGCTGGAAACTGCAGAGGTAGAAGAGGACAGGAAGCAAATTGTAATCTCCCGAAGTAAGAGATTAGAACTGTTGCGGGAAATACATAATGGTACATCTTGGAGTTACGAAAATCCTAGGGAAGGTGAGAAAGAAAGCGATTCAAATGGGTAAATTGCCAAGCATATATCAATAATTCATGCCGGAAATGTACATATTGTGCAGCAAGTAATGGTCTTCAGAGGCGATCAAAAGCTCGTATAAAGCAATATAACGTGGGTAGACCATTTAAGAGAATTGCAATCGATATTGCAGGATCATACCCCGAATCTAGAAATAAGTACATTGTTGTGGTGATGGACAACTTTAGTAAATTTTCTGAAGCTTATGCCTTGTCGAACAATAAAACGTTGACAGTTGCTGACCCAATAAACATTTTTGGTTATATAATATTTACCGCAAATGTTATATCACCTACCTTATACGAGTGGCCCGATTACCTTCCCGCGGTTTGTGGCGTCGAAACTAGTAAAGATATCAAAATGAAAAAAAACTGTTTTATTTGGTTCGAAAATCCCTACAACTAGAAAATATTTTAATTTATACAGAGTGATCCATATACGGGCAGATAAAAAAATTGTAATTTTTTAAATGATACACCCTATATATTTTTAAATTTTTAGATTACTACTTTAGTGGCCTTTATGCTAATATTTAATTTTTTAAAATCGAATGCTGCGTTGCCAAGAAATTCAAATTTTTATTAAATTATCTGAAAAATCGCTACATTTCAAAATCATTCAAAAATTAATGTATTTTCCGAATTTGAAAATGAAACTTTGGTTAAAGTTAGTTTAGATATGGATGTACCTCGTCCATATTTCATAATTATTTAAGTATGTACAGGGTGTTTATAATATAAGATTAAAATTTCAAAATTGTCATTATAAAAATCTTTGTTTTTTTAAATGAAACACCCTGTATATTATTTAACATTTAGAAAGCCTATTCTACAGGCTTTCAATAGATACCACATACTAGGGGGTTAAATTATACAGCTTTAAAGTTATTGAACGAAAAGTCAAATTATCGAGAAAGAAAATTATTTATTATTTACTTCATTTTATACTGGTAACATTATCACGTTTGTTTGTGGCTTAGCAAAAGAATTATTTTAATGTAAAATCAAATGCTATAATACCAAATTACTATACTTTAAGATTTTTCTGTTGAAATATTATAACGATTATAAATATGAAGTATGAGAATGAATATATTTAATTCGTCAAGTTACCTTTGGAATTAAGCTGTCAAATGATTATTTGACAACTGAACATTGTTTGGAGTTATAATTAAGAATATAATTATTTAAAATGAATTATAGTAGACAAGAATTGACTGATATGATATGGATATTGGGTGAGTGTCAAAAAAATGTATTTCTTACAAGCAGAATATACCGACAGCGTTACCCTGAACGACGTCACCCGGAAAAAGACTGTTTTATAAATCTTAAGGAAAGATTTGAAATAAGTGGAAGTGTGAATTACAAAAAACATTATCGAACTTCTACAGTATTTACTAAAGAAAATGAATTTTTGGTAATGACCAATATTATTAAAAATCCAAATACAAGTATAAGGGAATTAAGTAACCAATTGGATATTTCCAGGACTTACATACGGCGCATTATTAAAAAAAATAAATTTCATCCGTATCATATTCAACTATACCAAGAATTATTACCTCAAGATTTCGCACGAAGAGTGGCACATTTTAGATGGCTAATCAATAAAATAAATGCCGAACGAAATTTTCTTAACAAAATTTTGTATTCTGACGAAGCGACTTTCCACAAAAACGGTTTTGTAAATAGACACAATTTTCATTATTATTCTGACAACAACAAGCATCTTTTTAGAACAACATCTCAATTCTGGTGGTCACTGAATGTTTGGGCGGGCATAATAGATAATTATGTAATAGGTCCCTATTTTTTTCATGGAACTCTAAACGGCACTAAGTTTCTACATTTCTTAGAAAATGATTTCAGAGGTCTTCTACACCATGTGCCTCGAAATATTGCCAATGTAATGTGGTTTCAATTAGATGGTGCTACACCACATTACCAGATAAACGTCCGCAATTGGCTCAATTTGGAATTTGAAGATCACTGGATAGGTCCCATATTTTGGCCAGCTAGGTCTCCTGATCTCACCCCATTAGATTTTTCTTGTGCGGCTATATTAAGGATAAGGTGTACTGTGAAGAGATAACCACAAAAGAAAATATGAAAGAGCGTATCCGAGAGGCGTTCACAACAGTCAGTAATGAAATGCTTACAAACATCCGCAACTCATTAAAAAGAAGACTCAGAAAATGCATTGAACAAAATGGCCGACATTTTGAGCATTTAATGTAGTAAATAAATCTAAATAAATAATTTTCTTTCTCGATAATTTGACTTTTCGTTCAATAACTTTAAAGCTGTATAATTTAACCCCCTAGTATGTGGTATGTATAGAAAGCCTGTAGAATAGGCTTTCTAAATATTAAATAATATACAGGGTGCTTCATTTAAAAAAACAAAGATTTTTATAATTACAATTTTGAAATTTTAATCTTATATTATAAAATTAGTATAGTATTATAGATAAATATTTTGATTATGTACATACTTGAATAATTATGAAATATGGACGAGGTACATCCATATCTAAAATAACTTTAACCAAAGTTTCATTTTCAAATTCGGAAAATACATTAATTTTTGAATGATTTTGAAATGTAGCGATTTTTCAGAAAATTTAATAAAAATTTGAATTTCTTGGCAACGCAGCATTCGATTTAAAAAAATTAAATATTAGCATAATGGCCACTAAAGTAGTAATCTAAAAATTTAAAAATATATAGGGTGTGTCATTTAAAAAATTATAATTTTTTTATCTGCCCGTATATGGATCACTCTGTATAAATTAAAATATTTTCTAGTTGTAGGGTTTTTTTAAACAAATAAAACACTTTTTTTTTCATTTTGATATCTTTACTAGTTTCGACGCCACAAACCGTGGGAAGGTAATTGGCCCACCCTGTATAAAGTATACTCTTGAGGGGAACACAAAATTGGAGAGAAACGATTAGAAATTTTGTAGAAAGAGAGGAAATTTGAGACAAAAATAGGTAAAAAGAGGGGATCTAAAAAAGGGGTAATTTCAGAATAAAATGATATTTGAGACAAAAGAAGGGACATTTGACAAAAATGAAAAAGAAAGGTTTAATTTAAAAAAGGGATATTTTTAATGAGAGAAAAGAGGTAATTTTAGGGAAAAAGAGGAAATTTTGGAGGAAGTGGAAAAATTTAAGGCAAAAATGTGAACAAAATGAGAAAATAGGGTAATTTTCGAAAACAAACGTAATTTTTTAAATAACCTGTAATTTACTCAAAAAAGTAACAAAATTTGAGAGAAAAGAAGGGAAATTCGACAAAAATGGAAAAAAGAGGTACTTTTAATGAGAGATAAAAAGTGATTTTAGGAAAAAAAGAAAGGAAATTTGAGGCAAAAAGTGACAAAAGTTGAGAGAAACAAAGGGAAATTTTATAGGAATAGGGAAAATTTCATGCCAAAAATTGACGAAAATGAGAAAAAAAGGGGTAATTTTAGAAAAAATGGGTAGTTTTTTAAGAAACGTGTATTTCTGCAAAAAAGTAAAAATTTTTAATAGAAAAGAAGGGAAATTCGACAAAAATAAGAAAAAAGAGGTGATTTTATAAAAAAAGTGGTAATGTTCGAGAGAGAAAATTTCAGGACAAAAGTGACAAAATTTGAGACAAAAAGGGAAAAACCTAGGAAAAACAAGAGGAAATTTTGGAGGGAAAATTTAAATAAAAAAGTGACAAAAATGAGAGAAACGAGAGGAAGTTTTTAAGGAAGAGAGAAAATTTAAAAAAAGTAGTAAAAATGAGAAAAAAGGGTAATTTTAGAAAAATTTTACAAAAATGTGAAAAAAAAGGATAATTTAAAAATAATTATTTACCTGCTAATTTTGTAAATATTTAAACGTAACAATTAATTCTATTATTTTTAACTTTCTTACTTCTGATTAGGTAATCATATTTGATATTAAATTATATATTTTTTTATAAAATACCGACTCTTAAAAAGTTATAAAAAAATCGGGATTCCCGATGGGGCTCGAACTCAGACCAATTTCGATCAGCATTCAAATCAATAATGTCAGAAGATTGCGACTTGTCACATTTAAGATATTTTAGAATAAAATCGTAAAAAATATATAATAAAGCTTTCGACTATCCCGTAAAATGGTGTTGAAGAAAAGAAAATTGAAGACTGTACTACCAAAAATTGTTTCCTATACTCCTTTGTGGAAGTATTTGACAGTTCTGAATTAAATTAGAATAAACAAGATAGCTGGTTTCAATTGTTTTTCTTTGCGGGACTAAAGTACTAGTTTCACTCCCAGCGGTGTAAAAAATATATTTTAAAAACTTTTTTATAGCACAAAAAGCTGGCCACATCAGATTTCTAAACAATCCTGTATAACCAACGCCATAAAAATAGCGCAACATGTATTAACAGGCTATTAACGATTTTTGTATATTTTAAGTAGGTTTCAGTTATCAGCAACGTAAAATTAAAAATTTGGGATTGTCACCTGCGCTCCATTGGCGGGATTTATGGCTGGCTAAAATTTAATCATCAGCTACCTTTGATATCTAAATTAACCGAGATGGTTCAATCGGCAACTATAATGTACCATCAGCAGAGCGTGCTGTGCCTCTATGTAAATGTAAATGAGATTTCGATAGTGTTATTAAGTGCCTTATTTGCTTGAAATATATTGTGTATGCCGTGCAAATTATTTTTTCTGCATTTTTAGTTTCAAAGTTATTTGGAATATTTTGTTGTCAATTTTGTTAGTGTTTTTTTAAATACATAATTTAAATCAATCCTTAGAGCAAATTTTTTGTCTTTGACTCAATTTAAAAGAATTAATTCTGTAGGAGCCAAAAAAAGTTTTCCAGATGCATTTTTTTCTTCAATTTATACTTTATTAAGCTTAAGTATCTAGTTTAAAATTGCAACGTTTTCCATATGCGTAACGTCAGGGCGTACTTGACTGAGTACCCGAGTAAAGTAAAGAATCCAGTTTGTAACAAGAAATCATCCATTCAATTTATCAGACAGAATTTTTTTATGGTTATCATGTTAGCTATAGCCTGACCAATGGGTTTTTAAAATTTCAAATTTTCTACAAATGGCTCACATTTCAAAATGTCAGTTTTTGTAGTTATTTGAAGATTTAAAAATTGAACCAAACGTTATTTAGAAAAAATCCTCCGTCAAGCTATAGCAACATGTTTTCTAAAAATTATGAAAAAAAAAATTATATCGATAAGTTGAATATTTCTTTCAAAGTCTTTTCACAAAATTGATGGTGTAAGACTTATTATACGTACCAGGAGTTCGTACCCAAAACTTGGGAGATAATAGAGGGGCTAAAATTAATGATGGTGCTTCATATAAAATTTGTCCCTTACGCCCCTCGTTAACGAATTATAGGGCTCCAAATTAACCATTTATAAATACCATAAATGCGTACTTAAGGCTGGGCTTTAGACGGGAAATGTACATGTGTAAACTATAGTATGAAACATGGTCACCTTATTACGCACAGGTCAAACAAATAAAAGCAAATATATTGAAAGTTAAATTAAAAATGTGTTTATCGAGGTTAATTCTTTGCAATAGTCTGGTTTTTAACTTAATTCTACTACAAATAAAATCACAAATAAATCTTAAAAATCGTGTAAATTATCGTACTATATTGAATCTCGATTTTTATTAAACAGAACTAAAAAAATTTAAATTCTGATATGGCCAATGCATAGAATATCAATTTTTCTTTGTCGAGTATTAAAGTAATATAAATGTTCTGTGCGAAGTTAACTATAAATTGACAAATGAATCTAAATAAAATATGGCGTTTGTATATGAGAATGTGAGAAGGTGGAAATTACTGATATTATTTGTGACATTCACTAACAGATAGCGCTACTAAAAGTCAGACGATCTATTGAACTTTGAACCATAAAGTTAATCAGACAAAGCTTATATTCATTAATATTATATGTTAGATGATATTATTTTGCTGAGTTATTGTAGAAAGATTTCGCATATAACATCGTATCTCTTTATAGACTGATTTCGGAACTATATACCAGTAATTCGCAAAAGTTTTTTAAAAACGCAACTTTTTTATTTTATGAGTTACAAATAATTTTAATATTTTTATATTGAATGGAAGTGACTTTTACTTGATAAACATCCATGTTAAAGATTAAATAACACGATTACTGTTCGATATTCATTTTAATTTACAAACTTACATAACATATCATATATTTCGATATACAATATCTTCTTCAGATATAAAATCAGAGTCAGAGTACTAACCTAATATGTTAATGATTGGGGAATTCCAAAATTATGTAAAGAGATTAAGCAATTTAAGGGGCCAAGTTGGGGCCAACTTATAGGGCCAGTTAATGAAACTTGGGATTTGAGAATAATTGCAAACAATCCGAAACTTGGGATTTATGGTTGATGTCAGAAAACTATAAACTATAAAAATTTGCAATTTGTTTAATCGCCAAAAATAAATAATAAAGTAAAACTCCTTGGTTAAAATTTCAAAAAACGTGCAAATTGACAAAAAAGTTTAAGATTAGGTGACATGAAAAACTAAAAGTTTAAGTTGTAAAAAATGAACGTACCGTTTTATTTCAACCAACGCAGAACACGACACTATAATTAAAACTAATAAAATGACAAAAATCATCAAACTACAAAACATAATCCAGTATCTACTTAAGAGGAAGTTGTACTATACGATAAAGCAGTGGATGCAAAGGTTTCGTAGTCCCTAACTTTTAAAGTTTAATTTTTATTATTAGTGGATTAAAAAATTTGTACGTATTAGTAAAGATCTGATCTATGTTCCTTACCCCTCACCATTTCGAAATTTGATATGGTTTTTTCAAAAAAAAATCGCAAAATTCCATGTTTTTTGACTATTTTCACATTTTTTTTTAGAAAAGATCGAAATCAAATTTCGAAAAATTGAGGGGTAAGGAACATAGATCAGATCTTTACCAACACGTACAAATTTTTTCATTCGTTAATTATAAAAAATAAACTTTAAATGTTAGGGACTACGAAACCCTTACATTACAACATTTTATATCTGGAGAGTGGCGCCGCTATCAGAATTCAAAGGAATTAATCATTTATGAATAGAGATGAAATTCATTTACTTTTTACAATGTTTACGAGGGTAAATAATTATAATTTTCGTGAAAAATTAAATTATTATTATTTCATATCGTACATAGGAAAGAAAAAAAATCAGGAAAACTCAAAATAATAAAAATAAAAGTAATACATGACCAAACATTTACGTTTGAATTTAGCTGGAAACCGATGAAAACAATTTTTATATTTGTTTTGGTCAATGTTTTGCTGCACACGCAATTCTATTTTTACTTGTCATAAATAAATGAAAAAAATTATTGCAATGTGATTACAATGAAGAATATAATTATGAAAAGAACGTATATTCAGAACAGCGGCGACACTGCAATTTAATAAAACTTGCCAATGCCCCTATTAAGAGGTGCCAATACAAAATATTATCTTGCCTGAAATAGTTTTTGGACGGGCGCTCCGTTAATATTAAGGCTAGGAAGCTTTTGGCCTACCCCATCGAGTGAAGTATCGTTGAATAGAGCTCATTGAGTAGATAAAAGGCATAGTTTTTGTTTTAAAAAATATTGCAAAATGTAGGCATGAGATGCTGCCAAAGTCAGTATTTTTTTTTACAAAATTTTGTTCCGAAGAATTTTTTAACTTTCCATTGACCTATAAGTTTGAAATTTGGTGATAATGTTTATTGTTTCGTATATTTTACCAACAAATGCCAATATATTAATAAATATGATTATTTCATTAACCTTCCCTCATTTTTAGGGTTCCGCACCTTCGTATATATACGAATTGTGATATTCGATATTTTATTATTTTTATGTGTGCAATCGTATTAGTTTTATTAAAAAAAGCATTCTAAGTATATATGCGGATTATGATATTCGATATTTTATTATTTTTATCGGTATTATTATTAATTTTGTTAAGAAATGCATTTTTCGTCTCATATGCGCCAGGTTATTTTTATTTTCTCTTCTTTAAATATTTTTAGTTCGATTAAAATTTTAAAGTCCTTTAATAATCCTGCATCTGCACAGCTGGCTTATATTCTACATTTGGTACGGAACCCTAAATGTGCGAAGTCCGGCACGCACTTGACTGATTTTTTAAATTAGGTCATGAGTGCGTTCTACAACCCCAGCTTTTCGCTCAAGTTGTTCACACAATGAAGTTAACTATGCAATTTGGAATCTCTTTAACGATGTTTAAAGTGCGGTAAATAGTTGGATTTGACAATTGACACACAATATATAAAAATCTGTTTCTTCAATTTGTTCAGTTCAAAATAAATATAACATGGGAAAGACATTTTATAGTAATACCAACAGATCTTGAGAAGAAATGAAGAAGGGATATGAAAAGAGTGTGAAATTAAGATATACTGAGCAGAGAAATAAAGAAAATACAGGGTGGCACAGAAAAAAAACGTAAAAAAGTCTCTTTAACAATTCTGGACAACATGAGAACCTTTACAAATTTTTTAATATTTTCTTAAACCTAAAAAAAACCGAAATTCGTGGGTTCGAGCCCCACGTTGGGCGCCAACTTGTGAAACGCTAATTTTGTATTCGTTGATAAAAATGATTTAGCAATAAATGTGATTTAAGCTCAATTCTTTTTATTATGGAATATATCGAAAAGTGAAATATTAAGAGGAAGTTGTACTATGTATACTATAAAGCAGTGGATGCAAAGGTTTCGTAGTCCCTAACTTTTAAAGTTTAATTTTTATTATTAGTGAATTAAAAAATTTGTACGTATTAGTAAAGATCTGATCTATGTTCCTTACCACTCACCTTTTCGAAATTTGATTTAGATTTTTCAAAAAAAAATCGCAAAATTCCACGTTTTTTACCATTTTCATATTTTTTTTTTGAAAAGATCCAAATCAAATTTCGAAAAATTAAGGGATAAGGAACATAAACCAGATCTTTACGAACACGTACAAATTTTTTCATCCGTTAATTATAAAAAATAAACTTTAAAAGTTAGGGACTACGAAAACCTTACTTTACAACATTTTATATCTGGAGAGTGGCGCCGCTGTCAGAATTCAAAGGAATTAATCATTTATGAATAGAGATGAAATTCATTTACTTTTTACAATGTTTACGAGGGTAAAGAATTATAGGTAGTAAAAAATATTGTATCCAACTAGTGTCTAAAGTGCCTTTTTTCACTCATATGATTGTCGCACTCACCTTTGGCTCGTGCGACAAAATTCACGTTCGTGAAAAAAGTATCACTTTACGCATAAATAACTATTTTATACTTGAATTTGGAACCTTCGGTTTTCAACAATGTTGTAGAATATCGTCACCACTAACCAAAATTACACATTTTAAACACTCTACGTACGTTTCGCTAACTATCTTAGCATCATCATTTATTTGTATCAATAAAGATAATTTTTTAGCCAATAGAATCTAATTATTTTTAGGGACATTGGCAATTATTTTGTTAAAATATTTTGAATTGTTTAAAAGTTAATAACAAAAAAGATTAATTAATTAAGATGTTATAAAAAAAATTCCTTTTCATTTAAGATAATTAATATATAATAGGATTAGTAAAAATAGCTCATGCAACTCTCATGTAATGGCCATTAATACACTCGCACATTATATACGAAACTCGCCAACGGTTCGTTTCGTATCCTACAACATGTTCGTGTATTATTGGCTATCATTATATTATCGTTGCATAATATACTATTATAAACCACGTTCGTGATCAAGTAAGCAGGTAAATATTATTTATTCCTTTCCTATTTTTCTTATTTTTTGTTATTTTACACCTTCCACCAACGATACTGCCATATCGAATTTAGACTCCCCCTCGTAAGTGTTCGACATAGATCAACACCTGGACAAAAGTAATAAACTTTGGTCTAGAAACGGATTGACGAATAAATATTAATGTAGACGTAGTAGTTAGGCTCCGCCTATCAGTAGCGAATAATATACCTCCGCTTCACCCGACGCCCCGCAGGTCTTTCTGTTTGTCATGTATCACTTCCTCTTAAGAACAAAAAGCAATATAAAAAATACACAAAGGGATCAACTTGAAAATACTTGTGCGAAAACTGTTGGATAATAAGGATGAATAAAAACATTAAAAACGGTGGAAAAGTCTCTATTCAACTACATTTTATATTCTTATATTAATCTAACAACGCACTTTTAAGAAAAATAAACATTCAGGTTATAGGACGGATATGGCAGCGTCATCGTGCACTTAAAATAAACTAATAAACATATTAAATACTAGCCCTTAATATTATTTCTCCTTTCAGAAGTATAGTAAACATTTATTAAATTAGTTTTTGTAAATATTCCAACAAAAACAACCAAGACTCACATAAATAAAGAGTTTGTAGACAAGTCAAATTCGATGATTTAACTGTTTTGGATTCTCTGGTTACATGTATCTTTGAGGGAATCTCAAAAATAACAAGTAGCGAGTTCGTCCAACTTTTTAATATGCATGATTATAACTGGATTTGTGAAAAGTAATTAGTTGGTCGAATAGAATGTCACAGAAATAAATAAGAATTAAATTTTGGTAAGAAAACTGCGATTTAAAAAATAACTTTCAATAGTGTAGCTTTTTGCCAATAGATACCATCATTTTTTGGAAAGGTGTATATATATTTTATTTGAATATCCAAGTGCTGGCTTTCCCGCTTAAATCCCAGCCTTAAGGCCGCAGTTTCACTGTATTTTGACGTATAAAAACACGGGTTTACCAGTTCCAATTACGTTTAAATTTTACTGAACGAAGGAAAATTAAACTTTGGCAGCTTAAAGTATAATGTTTAAAGAATGGAGTCTAATATTTTTTTTTTCCTGTAATTAAACTGAGTTTAAAAAAAAATAAAAAAAGTGATTTTTAAAATCAGAGATAAAAAGTAGGAGACTTCATTCTACGTATTTTTGTTAGTAAGCTCCTTGAATATTTCTTTATTTTATTCAGTATTTATTAAATCTAATTGGAAATACGATTGAGAAATATATGTCAAATTTATTTGTCATAATGGAGATTTTCGATAATTTCCTGAAATGTCTTAGTTCATACCCTCTCGAAAAGATGTCACGACAATCAAATTAGGTGACAATCATATAAAAGCTATGTTGCCAAACTTTTAGAAAAATCTGAATATTAGGTATTTTCGCGGAGCTAATCCTGAACTAGTTCAGAACACATTTAAGGATTACAAAAGGGATAAGTTATTTGCGCATGTCCTATTCGGAATATATTCAGGATTTTTATGTACCGCGAACGCATAAAATGAAACTTATCTATGACATAATCGTTTGTTACTTAACAAAACAAATTAATTAATATTAAATTTTCACGCAATTAATTTAATAATACAGAAGAAATTATTTTTATGGAATATTTGTCTCTCATTATTAAATATTTGTCTCCCAATGGGCGCTAACAAAATTATTTTTATGGAAAATTCGTCTCCAGTGTTTTAATATTTGTCTCCACATTTGGAATATTTGTCTCTCATTATGGAATATGTGTCTCCCAATAGGCGCTAACAATATTATTTTCATGGAATATTTGTTTCCAGATTTGGAATACTTGTCTCCACAGTTGGAATATTTGTCTCCCAATAGGCGCTCCTGTTTTGCCAAACTTTCCAGTTTCGCACTGCGTTCGGTATTGCTGCTGGTGATAAGATGTCGATATTGATCATGGGACTCACGAGTAAACCGAATTTTTATTATTTTTCCGAGCACATCAATCTGTTATCTGCTAGGTTAAAACGAAATATTTATATTTGAGAAAATGAACAATCATGGTTTACTGTATATGTTGCAGGAGAAATATTTTTTGATTTTGATAATGTAAATAAAAAATTCTGTGCAGTTTTTGGAGTCGCCATCTTGAATTTATTTATTTTGAAAAAAAAATCATGATCTCCTATCCCAAAAAGCCCCCAATACCAATTTTGAAAAGTATCTAATCATAATTCCATATCTTGTCCGCCATCTTGAATTTATTAATTTTGAAAAAAAAATCAAAATCTCCAACACCAAAAAAACCCCATGCACCAAATTTGAATGGAATCGGTTAATAATCATAAATTTCGTCCACCATTTTGGAGTCGCCATCTTGAATTTATTTGTTTTGAAAAAAAATCAAAATCTCCTATTCAAAAAAAACCTCAATACCAATTTTGAAAAGAATCGGATAATAATCCCATATCTCGTCCGCCATCTTGAATTTATTAATTTTGAGAAAAAGTTCATAATCTTAAACACCAAAAATCCCCATATACCAATTTTGAATGGAATCGGTTAATAATCATAAATTGCGTCCACCATTTTGGTGTCGCCATCATGAATATATTTATTTCGAAAAACAAATTCATAATATCCGACCCCAAAAAACACAAATACCAATTTTGAAAAAAATCTGATCATAATCACATATCTCGTCTGCAATCTTGAATTTATTAATTTTAAGAAAAAAATTGAAATCACCAATCCCAAAAACCTCCATATGGCAATTTTGAAGGAAATCTGTCCGTCCGTAATGAAATATCTATAAAATATATTTGGTGGGATTTATATTTATGATGATTTTACGTATTTATCGAAGATAAACAAAGTTAATTTTACAGCATTGCCATATCCTAGCAGAGCTCAGAGATTTTCTTGCTCTTGACATAAAATGAAATAAGATTAAAATTATATTGTATAGTAGACCAAATAAATAATATGAAATAAAATGTCACTACTAAAACGAGTAAATAATTTGGTCAAATGTATGCTGAAATAAATCGTAAATAAGACATATTGCTACATCTGTTGAATAATAGATTTATGAAATTTAACATTAATATGACATATGTCACATTTAGTTATTGTTATGAATATTGGAGTGTGCCACTGAGGCCTTAATAGCGTTATAAACAAATCTGCATTACCCTTCTGAAGTCAGGTACGGACAAAGTTCAATGGTTAATGTGGCACATTTTTTTTATTTTATCATTTTTTTCACTTCTAAATATGACAGCTGAATTCCACAAACATCTTTAAAAAAAAACGTCCTCCTGTGACAACTCGATAAAATTAACGGTTTAAGAGATATGTGCAATTTTATGTGGCACTGCACATCAAATGCGCGTTCACCATTTTTTAAAAAATACTTACGATTAAAGGAAACATCTTCACCATTTTCAATTTTTCTTACATCACTATTGTAACTACAACAAGTAAATAAATAAAATTTATAAAAAGTGTAGAAGTTTATTATTCCAAATGTAGACTGTCCTGATTTATTAATAATTTAAGATGTTTCCTTTAATCGTAAGAAATTTTTAAAAAAAATGGTGAACGCGCATTTGATGTGCAGTGCCACATAAAATTGCACGTATCTCTTAAGATGGGTTTAACCCTAATGTGATTGTAAGTAAAACAATGTACCGCAAAAATCAAACTACTCGGATTGTGGTTAAAGAATTCAAGATATTTTTTTACTTTTGGATTAAGAAAGTTTCTATCTAGGCATCTCTCGAAGTACTTTTTTTAATTTTTGAGAAAAAATTGAAAAAAAAAATTGACAAAATGGGCCAGATTCATTATTTTTTATCTTACAAAAAAAAGTTTATTTAAAAAATATACTCTGAGAGATGCCTCAATTATACATTTGCCTTTGTTGATAAAAAAAATTGTTAAGATCAATCTAAAATTACACCCTCAAAAGTGATTTTTGCCAAACCCCTGTAAGCTGAATTTTGGAGCATTTTTCATCACTGATCCAAGCGCCCTCCCACAAATTTGCACTTTTATATGAATACTATGAATTGCTGAATGAATCGCAATTTCAATCTTAAAAATAACAATAGCACAGGAGATAAAATCAATAGAAGTGTTCAAATAAAAATACTATAAATAGCACAGGAGATGAAATCAATAAAAGTTGCAAATGGGTTGATTGCCTTTTCGAATACCTATGACATATTATTAAGTTATATGTATATATGATGAGCATAATCATTGTCTTAAATGCGTTAATTGGAAAACAATCCAATATTTAAAAAAAAATCATATTTTTTACATTTTCAAACTTTTAATTTTTAACTTGCGTATACCTGAGTTACGACTTTATTAAATCTCCCAAATTTTTATTTAAATTTTTTTTTAACGTTTTTCTAATTTAATTTTTCATCCAAAATTTTGATATTTTTTAAAAATTTGAATATGTTGATAGAATGTATTTTTTTAAATCAGTTTTTTTTGTAATTGGAACAATTGTCCTTAAATTTTATTTAAAAATTTTTATTTTTGCAATTGCTCATTTTAAATTCAGTTTTTTTCCTATTTCAATTTCAATATAATCTAAAAAACTGACAATATCTCGATTTTTTTTTACAAATAACTGAAATACCAAAAACCAGTTCCATTTTTTTGCTGTTTTTTTATTCTAAATCACCAATTTAAATTATCCAAAGCGTTTTTATTTAATTTAGATATCAAAAAATTTTTTCTTTTCCAAGAATTAATTAAGATAAAAATATTGAACTTGTTACAAATTTGAATTATTTATACAAATAAAAAATAATCAGAAATGTATTTTTTTGTTTTCAAAGATTCTAATTTTTCATTGTAGTTAGAAATTATATTTTTTTTTATGTAATATTTTTAAAATTCATTATAGAAACCATCTAGGATTTAATTTTTTTAGTTAATATTTAAAATAATTATATTACTTTATACAACACCTCACTGCAAACTATCATAAGTCAATTTCCATGAAGGCGTAGGTCATATTTGCGGATCTGATTACCAGTTTTGGAAGTTCACTAACGATGTGCAAATTTAATCATATATCTCATCCAGCCAGAGAAGACTTCCGATTTCGAGTATGAACTACACGGATTATCATTTACGGTGTGGTTCAATAGTTTTGGGGACTTAATTAATACAATTAGGCTTATAGTTCCTATAAATCCATATTAGTTAATATCCTGACAGTAACAGCGATTAATTATCAAATGAATTAAACAATATTCGAATAACAAACTAGATAGAATCCTTTATTAAAATTAATATTTATACATTTATATAGTTAGATACCAAATTTAATTAAAATACTAGCTTTTACCCGCGTTGATGTTGGAATAAATAAAAGTTCCTTTCTTATACCCATTTCCTTCCCCGATTTTTAAACTTCTATCCCCCTTTTTACCCCTCCAAGTGGAGTTACTTTATCAAGTGTTACATCAAATGAAAGGTCATTGTTTGCGAATTGAAAAACAATTTTTTTTATAATCTTATTTTTTTATAATTTTATGTGATCTAGACTTATGGCGAAATCTTCAGGTCGAAGTAATTCATTCATACCGATAGATATGGAATTTTTAATACAAATTCCGATGCACGTCACAAGTGATGTCATTCTTTCATTGTACTACCAACTAAATAAAATTTCCATAAATATGTAAAATAATCCGAAACTAAGGAATATTCACGAGTTATCCATGACCGTAGTTACAGTACTAAAAAACCGAAAAATGCAATTGTTATTAGTTTGAAAATTTTAGAATGAACTCAATTATATTAGCTTATTCACGGCTTATTCTTGATCATATAAAATTTATAAAATATTATTATATGTGACATTTTGTACGCCAATGAAATTCGTATTTATAGAGAAGAAATGACATTTTAGTAATTGGTAAGCCTTGATGCGCTGTTGTCAATTGTAAATTGAAAATTTTCACCTACTTAGTGAGAACTGATTTAGGTTATGTCAACAAGTTGATTTAGTTTTCTCCACGTTTTCGTAATTTTATAATATTGTCTTTATTTTTGTGCTTTGCCAGTTATACTCGTAAAAAAACTGTTTTTTTCAAAACAAACATAGTGCGAATAAGTTGATTATTGTCATGTATTTCTACATACCAACAAAATGCCAAAAAAAACTAAATAGTCGCTGTAAGGAGCTTGTATCTTCGTTAATACAGTTAATACATTGTTTTATTTTAATAAAAAAAAACAGTTTGCTACCTTTTTCATATGTTTCTTTTTTATTTATTTCAAAATAATTAAATATAATATACAGTGCGGAACAGCCAAGTGGAATAAATTCTATAACGAATAAATGAGGGCGTGTTGGGAAAAACGCTTAGACACGTCGATTTGTATTTTGAAATGCGCATTTTAAAAAATATATAAAAATTATATAGGGTGTGTCATGTGACAGTGGCCAATACCAACTTTCTTATTTTAAATACAACCCCTTGTATATTATTTATTTTTTCGATTCTTCAGAAAATTCTAGACATAATTTATGTACAATGTCCTATACCTATCTTCAAAGGTTTCGGAAATATTAAGTGTTTTCAGATTTACTACAAAAATTAACATTAAAAAAAAGAAAATTATTTTATTTCTCAAATTCGCTACATTACACTCAATACTTATTTCCCATTTAGATCTTGATATTGAGAAAGTAAGCAAAAACCAATCCTGTGTCCCTTTTTACTGATATGAAATAAAAAAATCTGATGTGGCCAGCACATGACCTCTCGCCATTTTTGAATCAAAAATTTACAGGTTGACACAAAAAAGTATGAAAAAAAATTATATTTTTGTAAATCTGGCAACAATGGCAAAAGTTTCGAAAATTTTAATGAGATGAAAATAAACTATAGGGTATACAAAATATATGTGTAAAACTTTATTGCCGTTTTGTATAATAATGGCGTCATCACCCATAGCAACTGCCACTTCCGGTTGTGCGATTGGCACCAAAATCTAATCAGATTCTAATCTAGGGTATCAGAATCCTGTATGCAAAATTTCAATTTTTTTTATTCAGTAGTTTTTGAGTTATCGTTACTACAACATCCATCCAAACACACACACACACTAACACACACACACACACACATACTAACACACACACACTAACACACATACACACAGACATCATCGCGAAAATATTAAAATCGTATTCTAGGGACCCCAAAACGTGTTTATCAATTGAAAACTCACTACCCAATTTTTAGCATGATTCCTATACCTCTCTTATCTGACGGGCGAGAGGTAAAAAGTCAAAAACAGTTTTGTTTATTTTCGTATAAAACTCATAGCCTTAGCAACTTGTTGTCTGCCTGCATGACAGTAGTGATTAGTGTCAGTGCTATTGTCGTTTGAATTTCGTTAACTGTACGTAATAATAGAAAAATGGTTCATTTAACAGAAATGCACAAAATAACCATTCTACAAATGATTGGTTATGGTGATAACACACGAACACAAATGGAAGTTTCTCGCTTATTTCACGAAAAATTTCCAAATTTGCCGCCTATATCCCAAGGAACAATTAGTAAAATAGAAAAGCAGTTTCGCGAGCTTGGTCATGTAAGACAGATAAAAAAAGTAGCTGCCAATGCAGTAAGTGATGATACGAAATTGGATGTTATGCTTGAGTTTCAAGAAAACCCACATAATTCTGGTCGAAAAGCAGCCGCACTATTCAACGTTAGCCACACATCAATTTTTCGAATATTAAAGGAAAGTAAAATGCATCCCTATAAAATGATACCAACTCAGGAGCTCATGGAAGACGATTTCGATAGGAGAACATATTTTTGTGAACAAATGATGGCAATGTTAGATAACAATGTGATCCAATTAGACGATGTTTTGTTTTCTGATGAGAGCACATTTACACTTCACGGTCATGTTAATCGTCAAAATTGCCGCTATTGGTCCAATGAGAATCCTCACTGGATGAGAGAAGAACATACGCAATATCCTGAAAAAGTTAATGTTTGGGCAGGAATTGTTGGAAATCATATCGTAGGTCCTTTTTTCATTGATGGCAACTTGAATGGCGATAAATATTTAGAACTGCTCCAAAATAATGTCGTGCCAACTTTGACTAACTTATATCCGGATCCAGCAATCCCACAAGTTCCTGCCAATATAATATGGTTTCAGCAAGATGGAGCACCGCCACATTACCAAATCAATGTCCGGGAGTACTTGAACCAAATTTTTCCAAATCGGTGGATAGGGAGGCGCGGATCGATAGAATGGCCAGCACGATCTCCTGGTCTGACGCCATTGGACTACTTTTTATGGGGATATGTCAAAAGTATTGTATACAAAACTGAACCCCTCAACTTAGATGACTTAAAAAGACGAATCACGCTTGCGATTAGATCAGTCACGCCTGAGATGTTGAGTAACGTTAGAAGACTTTTCTACACCAGATTAGGATGTTGCCAAGACGTTCGTGGCGAGCATTTTGAACATTTTCTACGTTGACATTAATGTTTTTTTGTTTTTTTTTTACATTATTAAGAAATAATCAGTATTACTTATTAGGTTTTTAGTGTAATGTAGCGAATTTGTGAAATAAAATAATTTTCTTTTTTTTAATGTTAATTTTTGTAGTAAATCTGAAAACACTTAATATTTCCGAAACCGTTGAAGATAGGTATAGGACATTGTACATGAATTATGTCTAGAATTTTCTGAAGAATCGAAAAAATAAATAATAAACAGGGAGTTGTATTTAAAATAAGAAAGTTGGTATTGGCCACTGTCACATGATTTTTAAAATACGCATATTAAAATACAAATCGACGTGTCTAAGCGTTTTTCCCAACACGCCCTCATTTATTCGTTATCGAATTTATTCCATTTGGCTGTTCCGCACTGTATACATTTAAAATACGCTGTGACTGCAGACACGCTAACGTGCCGCGATATATTAAATTAGAGGCACGTGAATTGCGTCATACGTTATTTCACTTAAATAATAAGTTAACTAATTTTAATGGAACGTGAAAAAGATATTAAAAATTATTCGAAATGCAAAGATAAATATTTACATTAATATTTACATTAATTTCTGGAAATATTAGAAATATCTATTCAATAAAAAAAATTTAAATAATAAATGTCACTGTTACTTTTTTCTTCTTCCTTAGTTTTAGGCACTGTTGCCGGATATAAAACGGCCAAGACAAAAAAAAAACCGAAAAAGAAGTCATAAAAACCAGAAGCAATCGAAAAATATCGTAAAAAAACGCTTTTTTTCTGATTTCTTTTATATTTGTTCTAATTTTTTCCTCATTTTTTCTCATAATTCTGTTTTTTTTATATTTCTTTCTAATTTTTTCATTTCTTTGATTTTCTGGAATTTTATTGCGATATTTTTGCAGTTTTGTGGAATTTTATTGATTTTTCTTTCTGATTTTTTGAATCTTCCAGTTTTTTCTAGTTTTTTCTCGTCTTTCTGTTTTTTTTTCTTGTTTTTTTCAGTTTATTTATTTTTTCTCGGTTTTTACTAATTTTTCTCGTTTTTGCTTTTTTTTGTCTTTAATTAATTTTTTCTGTTTTTCTTATCTCTTGCGGTTTATTCGATTTTTTACCAATTTTTCCTCATTTTTTTCTTATTGATGTTTTACTTTTTTTTCTAATTTTTTTTAAATTTTTTTTTCTTATTTCTCCCATTTTTTTGCGATATTTTGGTATTTTTGCGATTTTTTATGAAATTTTACGTTTGCTTGGAATTTTTGCTAATTCTTTTTCGTTTTTATTTGGGTTTTTTATAAATATTTTTTAATATTTTCTGATTTTTCTTTTAATTTTATCCAATATTTTCTGTTTTTCCCATTTTTATCTGGTTTGATTTTTTTCTAATTTTTCCTCATTTTTTCTCACTGTTTTCGTGTTTTTTTTCGAAATCTTTCTTTGTTTTTTAATTTTTTTCTATTCCATTGATTTTTCCATTTTTGTTTTTTTCCAATTTTTTTCAATTCTTCTAATTTTTTTTGGTTTTTTCGTGTTTTCGATTTATTCTTGCTCTTTCCGACTTTTCCCATTTTTTCAATTCTTTTTACTTTTTTCTCTTTTTTTTCTAGTTTTTTGATTTTTTTCTCTCTAGTTTTTATTTTACTCTGTTTTTTTCTGATTTTTCTTCATATTTTCTCATTGTTATCGTTTATTTTCTAATTTTGTATTTTTTTTATTTTTTCTTAATATTCGGTTTTTTTTAAATTTTTTTCGATTTTTTTTTGCGATATTTTGCGATTTTTTTCCGATTTTTTGCAATATTTTTTGATTGCTACTTGTGGCTACTTTTTAATAGGGACAGTATTGCTATCTCGTAAACGGTAGACGCTAGAAAGACGGTTAAATGGGGAAAAATGTGCGAAATATAAAAATAGACAAAACGATTTTTTTAAACCTAAAATATTCCTATTGGTTCCGGAGTTAAACGACAAAATCCGAATTTGTCGAAAATGGTTTTTTTACCAAAGCTCGGTTATTATACAAAATTTGGAATAACTTTATTAAAAGTTTTTGTTGTATTCTAACATCGTTATAAACTGCCACAGTTAAATTTTAAATCTGGCGTTTCGTCTCTTCGGGGCCACCATCAACTTTATCTTTTTAAATACGGACCTGTCTATTTTATATCATAATATTAAATCGCTGCGAATACTAAATTCAACGATATATCACACTTGATTATTCCGCGACGTTTTGTCTTTTCGGGGCCACCATCAACTTTATTTTTTAAATACGGACCTGTCTATTTTATTTAATAGTACTAAATCGCTTTGACTACTACATTCAACGATAATAACACTTGATTATTCTGCGACATTTTGCCCGATCAATGACATACGTGGTTTTACGTATTTTCTGAGGGGGAGACAACAATACACCTGCTAGTGATTCTAGACCTAGAGCATTACAAAGACACGATAGCATTTGTTATTGTAATATTTAATAAATAAACAATTAAATAGAATTTCCTGATATCTAAATGAAGTATACTTCGAATCAGAGCAATAAATTTAAATAAAATAGACAGGTCCGTATTTAAAAAATAAAGTTCATTATGGCCCCGAAGAGCACGAAATAATCAAGTTTTCGTTGAATTTGGTATTCGAATCGATTTAATAATATTACTCAAAATAAGCAGGTCCGTAGTTAAAAAGATAAAGTTGATAGTGGCCCCGAAGAGACAAAACGTCACGGAATAATCAAGTTATCGTTAAATGTAGTATTTGAAGCGATTTAATAATATTAAATAAAATAGAGAGGTCCGTATTTGAAAATATAAAGTTGATGATGGTCCTGAAGAGATAAAACATCACGGAATAATCCAGTTATATCGTTGAATTTAGTATTCGAAGCGATTTAATGATTTTAAATAAAATAGACAGGTCCGTATTTAAAAAGATAAAGTTGATGGTGGCCCCGAAGAGACGAAACGTCAGATTCAAAATTTAACTATGACAGTTTATAACGATGTTAGAATACAACAAAAACTATTTATGAAGTTATCCCAAATTTTGTATAATAACCGAGCTTTGGCAAAAAAACGATTTTCGACAAATTCGGATTTTGTCGTTTAACTCCGGAACCAATACTAATATTTTAGGTTTCAAAAAATTGTTTTGTCTATTTTTATATTTCACACATTTTTCCCCATTTAACCGTCTTTCTAGCGTCTACCGTTTACGAGATAGCAATACTGTCCCTATTAAAAAGTAGCCACCCTGTATTTAGATAGTCAAGACTTTTCTTAATAAAATAAATATTTTTCTTTAAATACACAGGCTCGATTTAGATAGTAAAGACTACTTTTATTAAATAAATATTTTTTTTAGATCAGATGACAAAGTTTAATGTTTTAACGTGTGGGGGAATTTCTGAATTTATACATTTATATAGTTTAAATGAAATATATAGGATGATTATTTTAGGGAAACTAAATTGTGAAAATTTCTGGATAACAAATTTATTTAAAATATTTATACCAATCAGCTACTTCCACTTATACATGATATAATTGGTATCAATTTTTTTATTTTAAATGTACACCCTGTATATATTAACATTTTTTAATTAAACCATATACACAAATAATAATATGATAGCTTTAATATTTATTCCATTAATGAATATGAAAATGATCATTTTTCCAATATTGAAAACTCATATTTAAGAGCCGTTACACATGCGACTGACTCCCGTCCCCAAACTCAATCCCAACCCAGGAATCTCCCAACTCCAAACTTCTCCTTCGTAATGAAGGATGTCACCAAGGATGTGAATGACGCGGAACTGGACAAATTTTTTAAGGAGGGGCAAGAACCGTATCATCAAGTTCTGGAGAATAACCTCCAGGGGTACCAACCTCCCCACCTCTTTTATCCGAATATCATTACCTACTCGGAATCTTTCTACTCCTCCTCCATCTCCTCTGGAATTATCTAAAACTTTGCACAGAATTAGTTGACATTAGCCCATATACGTCACTGTATATTCTTTCGCCAAGTCCAGCTTTTACCTTGTTCATGTTTCTTAAAAGGAGTTTTATGTTGCTTACTGAATGCACATCTAGCACAAAAGAAGTTGTCCATGTCTTTAAAATTAACACCCGTTATTAAACCTTTCGACGCCATTTCTTTTATAGATCTGATATTCAAATGTCCCAATCTTTTATGACAGAGTTGGAGAGTAATATTTTTCGCTACATTAGCTGAACACATACTGCAGTGCCATTTAAAATGATTTTTGCACAGTCACCTTGTTTAACTATACTCATATTACTTACCCGAACCCATCAAAGAGAAAGTAAGGTGAACGAGCAAATAAAACGAGATATCGATGGAAATATCCATTTTGAGGTCCCCCAAGAAGATTGAAACCATTTCCAGCGTATGATCTGTCTGTGTGTCTATGTGTCTGTGTGTCTCTGTGTCTGTGTATAATCTTCCACGATAACTGCCGAACCGTTTTGGTTTAAATTGGTACAGTAGAAGGTCCTCAAGACCGACATTGATAAAATGCACATGTAAGAATTTTTTTCTTTTTTTAAATTTTAATGACAAACAATACACTTTAGTGCAAAATATTGTAGCAATGTTTTAAAGCATAAAATTCTCTATACCTTTTGTTTCAAACTTTTTTCAGAATTTCTAATAGTTGCGCCTCTAGAGGGCTCGTAAAAATATGCATGTAGATTATCTCTAGGTTTTCTTGATTTTGAGGACAAACAATGCATTTTAGTGCAAGATTTTCTCGTGCAAAGTTGTAAAGCATCAAATTTTCTTTAACTTTTATATTTAACTTTTTATACACATTTAGGATTTTCTATTTTTTTTTTAAATTGGAGGTAAATTATGCACTTTAGTGCAAAATGTTTCAGTGCAAAGTTGTAAAGCATAAAATTCCTTATAACTATTGTATGAAATTTTTTCCCGAATTCCCAATAGTTTTCACACATGATTTTAGGAGATCATAATTGTTGCAGTGTGTTATACAACGTGTGTGTGTTCTTCCGACGGGTAACCCAAACCCATATACAAAATTTCAGCTCAATCGGATTAAACGTGTGGCCTCTATCGAGGAAGAATTCACACAGACAGACAAACAGACAGACAAACCAACAGACAGACTTCCATCTCAAGGGACCTCAAAATGGATAGTTACATCTTTATCTCGAAAATTTTTTTGCTCGTGGGCGGATGTCGATTAGGAAAGTAAAAATGAAAAAATATTAGAAAACAAAAGAAAAAAATAAAATAAAACAGGACAATCGAAGGAAATGAGGTAAAATGAAAAAAAAAATCGAAAAAACCAGAAAAAAGAACTAGAAAAAACGAAAAAGTGAGAAAAATGAGATAACGAGAGAATAAAATAGGGCAATCAGAAAAATCGGAAAAAATAAGAAAAAAATATAAAACATTGGAAAAAATTAAGTAAAAAATCAGAAAATATTGGAAAAAAAGAAATAGGTAATCAAAAAAATTGTAAAAAAAAGAAAAGAAAACGCAACAAATGGTAAAATATTGTAAAAAATCGATAAAACGCAAAAAACTGGACCCAATTGTAATCATAAAAAAATTTAAAGAATGAAAAAATTTGATTGAATTATAAATCGTAAAAAAATGCAACTAAATCGCAACAAATTCACAAAAAAATCGCAAAAAATCAAATAAATAAAAAAATGAGAAAAAAATTGAAAATAAAAGAAAGAAATAGAAAAAAAACGAAACAATGGGAAAAATGAGGAAAAATAAAGAAAATCTAAAAAACCAGAAAAAAAAAAACAAAAAAATCAGAAAAATGGGAAAACAACGAATAAAAACGAGATCAATCGAAAAAATCAGAAAAATCGGAAAAAATTGAAAACATTGGAAATAATTAAGTGAAAAAACAGAACATATTGGAAAAAATGTAATAAAAAAATGAAAAGGAAACGAAACAAATGGCAAAAAACTGCAAAAAATCGATGAAAAATAAAAAACTGGACACAATTGTAACCATAAAAAATTTAAAAGAATGAAAAAATTTGATTGAATCTTAAAAAAAAGCAACTAAATCGCAAAAAAAATCTAAAAAAAATGGCACAAAATCAGAGAAATAAAAAAAAATGTGAAAAAATTTGAAAAGAAAAGAAAGAAAATCGGTTGTTTTGCCCCAACACTTTCCCAACGAGTATCCACGAATACTTTTTCAGATATTTAATGATAAAGTTTCAAATTTTGACCTTTTTATTTTTGACAAGTGACAGTAGAAGTACTTTTGACTGTTCTGAATAGAGATTTTCAAGGGCTTTCAAATGACATATTGCAAGTCAAAATCCGTGACTTATTGCATCTGTCATTTTTTGATAGTGACACTTCCGTTTGACAAATGTCGTACAAGAACTAATGGGTTCTTCCGACGGGTAACTCAAACCCATATACCAAATTTCAGCTCAATCGGATTAAACGTGTGGCCTCTATCGTGGAAGAATACACACAGACAGATAGACAGACTTCCATTTGGAAATGGTCTTAATCATCTCAAAATGGATATTTCTATCTTTATATGGAAATTTTTTTTTAGCTCGTTCACAATACTTTACCTTCTCGGAGGTGGGTCGGGAAAGTAATAGAGATAACAACTAACTATATACACTAACTATATACTCGTCTAGTCTTTTCATTTTCAACAAGTATCCAATTAGCTCACCTACATTGTTCATTATTATGGTATTTCATTTTTGAAAGTTCCAAAATTTGAAACCGTTCTCAAATTATTGCTGTGACAGACAGGCAGACTAATAGACGGATATTTTACATAAGTAAACTATCAATTACCGAAAACATAAATGTAAAATTCGAAACCGCTCTCGAAGTATCGGTGAGATAGCACAAACGGACAGACAGACGGTTGCATTTGACTCAGAGCTTGAAATTAGTAGGTGGGAATGCTATTGTGATCAGCTATCGATAACTGAAAACAGAGTTTAAAAATTCGAACCGATTTTAAGTTATTGCTGTCACAGACGGACATACAGACGGACTGATGGACATTGTAAAGTCACTAACTACTTTCGCTTTGCTTTGCTACTTAATAAATGGACCTCATAAAAAAAAACAGTTTTTTCATCTCTTGTTGTAAATGGGGACGTGTGATGCGGTAGCTACAGCAAATTCATTTGTAGTATATTAAAATATAACTCAAATTATTCACAAAAATAGGCTTGGCTAACTTTGAAACACTACGACTGCTAAGAAATAAATTTTCAAAATTTCCAAGTGACGTCAGCTACATTAATTTGTTTAAAGTTATGTAGATGGCATGACAAGGCAGAATGGATATTTTTTTGGGAGCGACTTGTGGTAGAATTTAACCGAAACAAAGCGTCACATAAGAAAAAAGCGTTATGCCCCCGCCAAGCGACTCCTTCTCGTTCTGTTACCTGTCTCTTTCCACAATATAATTTTTGTCCCATTTAATTTTTTTAATATTATTTATAGTTATTTTATAGGGAGTTTTTATATTTTCTCGTTTTTTGGCATTTTTCTGATTTTTATTTTTTTTTTGGTTTATTTTTCTAATTTTTCCTCATTTTTTCCCATTGTTCTGTTTTTTTTCTTCTTTTGTATTCTTATTTTTTCTTATTCCTCTGACTTTTTGTGATTATTTGTGATTTTTCTGCCATTTTCTTCGAATTTTGTTTCGATTTTGTTTACTTCATTCGATTTTTTTAATTTTTTTTTCGTTACAATTTTTTCTGGTTTATTCGCTGTTCTTTGTATTTTTTTGTTGTTGTTGTTTTACATCGTTTTTTGCGATTTTTAGAGCGCTTGGTCTTTCCGTTTTTTCCGTATTTTTTACAATTTTATTTTTCATTTTTTTTAATATTTTTGTTTAAATTTGATTTCTGTTTTTCTTATTACCCCCGATTTTTTTTGTGATTTTTTGGCTTGTCTCGTCTTTTTCATATTTTTCTGATTTTTTTTTCGATTTTTTCTCATCGTTCCTCTTTGATGTTTTTTTTTCTAATTTTTTCTTATTCCTTTATTATTTGCGATAATTTGCGATTTTCTTCTCTTATTTTTGGAAGAGAGAAAAAGGTTTTTCTGTAGTTTTTCGTGTTTTTTCTCATTTTTCCTCATTTTTGTTTTTTTTTGGTTTTTTTCGAGTTTTTCTAATTTTTCCTCATTTTTGTTTTCTCATTTTTTCTTATTCCTTTGCGATTTTTTGAATTTTGTTGCGATTTTTACTTTCCGAACAACAGAGTTGTATAGAAGGAAAGTATTGCGATCATGATATTTTGACCATACCCAGATTTTAACGGATCTTTACGTTTTGAGGTCACCTGAATCCATTTATACCATTTTTAGCATGATGTCTGTCTGTGTGTGTGTGTGTGGGTCTGTGTGTCTGTGTGTCTGTGGGTCTGTGTGTCTGTGTGTGTGTGAACACGATAGCGCCTAAACGGCTGAACCGATTTAGATAAAATTTTATACACATATTTAGGGCAGCAAGGAGACGACCTGTATAGATTTTGGAGTTAATCGGACAACCGGAAGTGACAGTTGCTATAAGTGATGACTTCATTACTAAACAATATGGCAATAAAGTTTTACACATATATTTTCTATACGTTAGTGTTTAATTTCGAATGATTAAAATTTTTAAAAACTTTTGCCATTGTTGCCAGATTTATCAAAAAGTATTTATTTTTCATATTTTTCTTAAATAACGAAAATAATGCATTTTTATGAAAAATTACAGGAAATGAAAGTTGTAGAACATAAAATTTTCTACACATTTTGTCATTACCGTTTTTTTGAATTCCTCATAGTTTCGTCGCTAGAGGGCGGGAAAATAATGTTTATAGCCATTTGCGACTTTTTTTTAGATTTTGAGACAAAATTATGGATTTTTATGAAAATTTACAAAATATCAAAATTGAAAAACATAAAATTTTCTACAAATTTTGTCTTTACTTTTTTTTCGAGTTCCGCAGAGTTTAGCCGCTGGTTTTTATTATAATTTTTAAGCAATTTTTATCCTTATTAAATTATTATTTTTTAGTTAAATTTTAATATCAAAAGTTTTAAAAAAATATCTTTAAATTTGTAATAATTAATTTTATATTTACAATTTTTTTCAAAATTTTATTACAAAAATTGTGGAATTTTTTAAAAATAGGCAAGAAACAGTTAAAATTATATTATGATTTTAAACTAAATTGAATAACTTCTAAAATATTGAAATTATTGAAATGGGATTTTCACCATTCGAAAGATAATATAAAACTCTAAATTCAAAATGTATTTTAGTTTCTTAAAATTTAGAATTGTAGTCATTATAGCCAAAATAAAGAATTTTTTTTATATTTTTTTTAACTTCGTTTTATCAAAAAGTTAAATAAAACAAAAAAGTAAATAGCATATCCGAAAGGGATCCAAAAGTACTATATGTGTAAATTATTTCATAATTTTAACATAGTATTTGTAAAAGTTATAGCAGAAAATGTAAAAAGTTAAAACAAATCAATGGGTTTACCCATGAATTTTTGACAGAAAATTTGATTTTTATTTTAGTTTTTGAAACTAATTTTATTAATGCATTTTGATCCAGAAAACATAAAAAAAGGTCTGTTTCCCATTTTGAATAAAAATGAATGAGATATTAATTATTTATTGGTTTTAAAATTATTCAAAAAAGGTTTTATTTTTTTAAGGTTAATATTACTACTAAAAATTTTAAAAAAATACCATTAAATTTGTAGTAAAAAACTATAAAACTGTGATTTTTTTCAAAATTTTATTCAAAAAATTGTAGAATTCATAAATTTTTTTTTGAAATTTTATATAAGTTTAAAAAAAATTGAGTAACTTTAAAAACATTAAAGATATTAAAATGGGATTTATACCATGCGATAGGTAATATAAAATTCTAAATTTAGAAAATATTTTAGTCTCTTCGAATTTAACATTGTAATTATAATAACCAAAATAAAAAAAAATATTTTTCTTTGTCCTTTTGTTTTATCGAAAATGGTAAATCCGAAAGTGATCAAAAAGTACATTATGTGTGAAATATTTCATAATTTTAAAATAATACTTGTAGAAATTATACAAAATTATAAAATGTTTAAAAAAATAATTTTTATAAAAAATTTTATTTTGTTTTAATTTTTGTGAACTAATTTTATTAGAAAAACTAAAATAATGGATTAAACCATTAATTTACTAGGAGTGTTCGGAAAGTTGGGTGGGATTACCCCCTCATTTTTTTTTATTCATTCGATTTTTTTCATTTTTTTATCGTTACAATTATTCTGGTGTTTTGGTTGTTCTTTTTTTTTTGGTTGTTAAAATTTTTTCTCGTCTTTTTCTTATTTTTCTGATTTTTATTTTTTTTTTTGTCGATTTTTTTACAATTTATTTCAATTCTTTCAAATTTTTAATTTTTTTTAAATTTTTTGTGTTTTCTTATACTATATTTTTCGATTTTTTGCGTCGTTTTTCTTTTTGCGATTTTCAGCGTTTGATTTTTTCGTTTTTTTCCAAATTTTCTGATTTTTCTTTAAATGTTTTCCGATATTTTCTATTTTTTTTCTCCAAAATTAATGTTTATTAGATTTCGCTTTTTTAACTTCTTTAAAACTACATAAAAATATTGACTGGTAATCATTTTCATTTATGCAGTAAAGTGTCTTTTTTCTTCATTTTTTTTCTTCAAAGTTCGAGATGTAAAAATTAGATGGTTTATTTTATTTTCCGATCTACGATATAAACAAATAGATTCGATGTACTGCTAGTCACGGCGAAAATAAAAACAATACAATTTTCTTCTTTTCTCATGTTTACATCTGGCCTCTATTTAATAAGGAATTCAGTTCGTATATACTGCCATCTCTGAACAGTTTTATTAAATAATGTAGATATTTTTAATTTATTTTTTTTTAATAAAATATAGGTTTAAAAAATTTATAAATATTTTTTCTATGTATATTTGATAACAGACTTTTAAGTGCCAATTTAAAAATTTTACATAATACGTCCCCTTTATACTATTTTTAAGCTTATTTTTAACTGGTATGAAAAATAAAATTCTTTCCCTGTATATTCTCAGAACGTAATCAAAGAAAACTGAATTAATAAAAGCTATTATCCTTTTACAAAGTTGGAAAACGAGAAGTAACTAAGTTACTGACATTTTAAATGAATAAAAGACGTATCCGTCTATAATAAAAATTCCAAAGAGAAATAAAGGTCGATTTTTTATTTACGAAAAAGACCTTTTCCTTTAAATATTGCATTACACAATTTGATCTTCATGTACAAGATGTTTTTTTATTATTTAAAGTATTTCTATCCGTTACTACTATTATTAATAAGATAGTGTTTTTAAAAATACAATAGCTCATGTCTATATTTAAAAGTAGGTATAATATCAAAGATGAAACCATCCAATTGTATATTTCACAAATTTATCCTGCCTTTAAGCTATTTTACGACGGCGAACAAAAACAAAAAAGTAATTTAGATTATTGTTTAGGAAAGCCGGGATGAATTTTGAAATAAAAATAAACAGATCCCCTACTATAACAATAATTGTTTTTTACGAGAATCAGAATGAAAAAATTCGGAAAAGAAACTCTTAGATCCGATCTAATCAATTTTGAATGTACTAGAATTCAAACAGTAGTTAACTGGTTAACTGTCATGTGTAATTTTCAAAAAATGAATCTGGTGCCAAATACAAATTACGCAACCAAATCTTATTTTAACAGAATCACACTACATAATTTTAGATTTTTTTTAAATCTAAAAAATTTTTGTTAAAAATTATTAGCGGACGTATACGCTCTCTCTGGTAACGGCGGAGTATTTATGCCAAAGATTGGACAGCACTGAAGCCTGACAGACCCGGACCTGTCATCTTTTTATTTTACCTATTTTATTTGGCCTTAATTTTGTCTAGTGGGGAAATTCTGTTGTGCTCGTCGCGGAACCAGCTACGTTTAGAGTTCAGTACAGTTGGGGACGAAAGGATGGGAAAATAAATAAAGTACTCTCAAATTTTACCAAGCAGATTTATTATCATTGTGTACACCATACCCGTAACCCCCAAAATCAAATTAAGGACGGCCTAAGGTGCGACTCTCACCTAATAGCGGAAAACCCCGGTGTAAACCTTTATTCGGATCTCATGAAAGTTGGCAAAACCCTTCTCCGTCCATACACGCACAGACAGACTATACTCATTTCCCTTTGATCGTAAAATTATGTATTGTCCGATATCGGAAGAGTGCAGCGGCGGCGCGAGGACTGAGTAAAATGTAATGTAGATAGAGCGATGTCCACGCGCTTTCAGCCTTTCTTCCGGTATCCCAATACCACACTTAACCCTCGTAACCAGAGCTGTAGAAGTCTATACCACTCCAGCAATAACCAGAACACCTGATATAAAGGGGGGCAGACTGGGATAAGTTCCTGCGGAGACCCACCTTGCCCTCTATCAGGCTTTGGACATGATCGTGTCGGTAGAAAGACCAGTGAAGGACGCCCCTAGTTAAGCGGCCCGGCACGTCATGTTAATTAATGTTTTTTTTGGTGCTACCTTTTTTCGTGGTCATACGACTCTTTTATTCTAACCATTATTTAAGTGGTACGACGTTCCACAGCCCCGAGATCCTCAGGTAAAACACACACCTTCGTATTCGCGATCTACCTCAAACAGAGAACAAATTCTACCCCCTTTCATGAGACCATACCTTCATAATAATTTAACGTTAACTGTTAGTGGCGGACGCACCTGCAGCCAATACCCTTAAAACCGTAGTAATAACAAAATTACACTTTAGATATCCTTAGATATCCCTTTGTACCTATGTTACCGCCTAAACTTCTGATACAGTAACAAACAAATATACCTGGTTTATTAAAAATACAGTGGTTACCGTAATGATTAAAATGCTAACTTTATGTGACACAAATGCGATAATTAAGTTCTTGATACAAACACAATATAATTCGGCACCCTTGGCCGTCAAAGTTAAATAAGAAAATATTGTAAACAACCCACAATAATAAATAAATCATAACAAACAATGTTTTGGTACCATAAAGAGATTAAAAGCAAACCGCCGCCCTGATGGCTTTCTTGTGTACACTTGTTCGGGTGGCGCCCTGTCGCTAAGGGTCCCTAAAGTACTTAGACACGCGACTGGTTGACAGTAGAATTTATCGAATAATAACGGTACCCATAAAACCCGGTCTGACCTCATTCGCAGAGTCCGTTGGCCTAATTTCGAAACTAGAAATTATTTATAGCATTGCCGTTTCAAAATACTAATACTAAAGGACCGGTATGTCTATTCCGCGAGAACAAATTTAGTGAGCTTGAAAATTAATAATAAATTTATGTATACCTATTTGCGGAGAATGAATTTAGTGACTTGCAAAATAATGATAAAATAATAATATTTATACCTGTAACAAACTCGCGGTGCAACAATTCTCCCCCGGAATTCATATTGCGTTGAACTTTTACACTTTTAACAACGAGGACGATTTAGGGAAAGTGGGGAACCACAGAAAAATACAACACGCGAAAACAGGAAAGGTCCTCTCATACGAAAATAAATATGGGTCACCCTTTTAGATAACCCTAAAATTAATTTTCGTAAAGGAAAGATCAATTCCTATATTCAATCGTTATACCTTTCACCGTCGTTTACAACGTAATTGCAGATGAGTCACCTTATAGGTAACCCTAAATTCAATTACACCGTAAGTACTTAGAGGGTAAGAAAAAATCCTACGATACGGAAATTAACATGAGTCACCTTATAGATAACCCTAAAATTAATTTACGTCAATGTAATTCAGATTTCTCACCTTCTGGTACGAGACCTGGCGGGAAGGTCTCGCTACATAACAAAAATGAGTCACCCTATAGATAACCCTAAATTTGCTATGTAAACGAGATCTCGAAAGTTAGAAACTTCACTTCTACAATAATTAATATGGGTCACCGTATAGATAACCCTAAAATTAATTATCGTCAAGGTAACGAAGATTTCTTACTATCGTTTGATGTACCTCGCAAGGGTGGTTCGCTCTGCAAACGGAGATGAGTCACCGTATAGATAACCCTAAATTCGTTATACAGATGAAACCTTGAAAATCAGAAATTTCCCTTTAGAGATAATTAATATGAGTCACCGTATAGATAACCCTAAAATTAATTATCGTCGAGGTAACGAAGATTTCTGATTTTCTTTTAACTTGCGTTAATAACGCCTATACAGAGAAAATGAGTCACCCTATAGATAACCCTAAATGCGCTATATAGTTGCTACTATCGGTAAATGAAAGGAAGACAGCGTCGGGAACGACAAAGAAAATCGTCGAAACGCACTACTGTATATCCACCTTTTAGATGGAATAAATACAGGTGTCGTTTTTAAACGAAGATTTCTGTCAAGTTCAAATCGACAAATATAAAGCCAACGTCGGAAACGACAAAATAAAATCGTCGAAACGCACTACTGTATATCCACCTTATAGATGGAATAAATACAGGCGTCGTTTTTAAACGAAGATTTCTATCAAGTTCCAGTAGACGTTAGTTTAAATAATTTGGCTTTTAGGAAGGTTAAAATTCTAACGGACAGCGTGGATGTGCGTCGTTAGGAGCTTGGATTTTTTAAGTGCCCTCGCGGGTCTCAAGATGCCCTATTTATTCAAAAAATCTCCCATTTGATTCAATAGGTAAGACAGAGAAAGCTATGCAAATCCACCCAGAACTATGTGCCCTCGTGGTGGCGCTCAGCCACGACCACCGAAGCAGTTCTCACGTACCTTATCTTGCGTTGGAAATTTCCTAGAATTTGTGCCTTATCGCGACCACCCTCCGAACCAAACCTATTAAATTCTCATGCTTTTGTGTAAACTTTTATAGGTGAATATTTTAATCTTTTAAAACTAAGAAATATCGAATTCTATTTAAATTATTTATCATTTTGATATAAAAATCTCTCCGTTTTATTATCGTCTTTCCTTTACTATAAAAAAAATAAAATTTTAATCAGACCGGGGGCTGTCCGGCTTCAGCACCAACACACACGCCCAAGAAACTTTAAGGATCAAATGGACAGTTGACAGACGAGCTTTCCACAAAAGACCCATAAAAATTCATCCAGTCCAACCTTAGGATCCTTAGCGATGCAAGAAAAAACATAGATCTCCCTCCTTGATCTATTGGAGGAGGCACCACTTAGCATCAAATGATCTTGATCTACCACTCACGCCCACGGGATACCGCTCGGTCCCGGGAAGCTCGTAAGTATCAATTAGACCCACACTTACAATTAAGTATTTTAAGCAATCCCCGAAAAAGGGAAACTATCTCCTACAACAGGGTACAAGGAAACACCTAAGCCCAGGACAAATTACAGGGAGTGTTTAGCAGATATAGTGGATTATGGATCCCAACGTGGGGCGCCATTAATTGTTGTGTTTTTTCTTTATTGTTATTAATTATTTAATTTTGTTCAAAGAAAAAATCAACAATCCTTTTCTTTTTTTTATATAAATTTTATAACCGTTTTGGGCGCCAATTAAATTGTCTAGCAATTTAATAATAATACTTAATCATGAAATTATAATTACCTTTTTTTTTAATTTTATTAAAACAAAATTCTCTTTAGAGCGGATTCTCTTTATCTCAGTAGTGAGTTCAAAGGGTTTATTTAGTTTATCAAATGACTTTAAATTTCGTTATGTCCAATGAGAATTGACAAATAAATTATAGATTTGTGTTTCAAATTAACTATCAACTTTATTAACAAATCTTTTACCTAAAAGTAAAATTATAAACAAGAACATTGATTAATGTTACTAACTATGCTTTCCATTATACGTTTCCTTGCGCTTATGGTTGCATAACTTTAATTTGTCATTTGTGTTGCCTATTAAAATTCCAAGCATAAAGAAATGCGTCAGTTCAATTCGTATAACGGTACGCTAAATAAATGTGGTTATCTCCAAAATAACTTTTTAAAAAACAAAAATTTGAAAAAGCTTTAATTTTTGAATCTAACTATCAATACAAGAAACAGAATAGAACTGAATAATATAAAAAATATAAGTTTTTAATTTCTCGGAGATTTCGCCGTGAGAATGCAACCTTGCACTTTTACGGTGTCGTCTTCCGTTGGGTTAGCTGAACTCTTATCTTAACTCGCTTGAGATATGTACATGTCTCGCTTAAAATTATTTACAACTACGAAAATTAGTATTATATGTGGTTTTTACATTACCACCAGTAAAATCAAATTTGTTTAAATGCGATTCATTAGCAGTGGTAAGTAGAAATTTGATATTTCTAATTACAAGTTATTTAAAATTAAAATGGCTGATACCTATACACATTTCACTGGGTTTTTTTTGATAACCATTCTGTTCTCCTTTCAGCACCAGGATTCATCGACAATGGCGACATCAAAACTGGAAATTGTCTGAAATTTCTCCAGTTCTTTAGATATTATTTAGTACTATTAATTTTTATTATTCACTTGGCACTTTTTATTTTATTAATTGTTGTAAAGATCAATGCTTCATTATTTTGTAATTTTAATAAGTTAAAATTAAATTTATACATTAATTTATGCTTTAATCTACTTACAACTTATTCATTATTGTCTCAATACTTAAAATTTGAATTCAAAATGATAATATCTTTTAAATTAGCAGATTTAAAAATTTACCAAAATTTTAACTGCTTTTCTTTTCAAAGCCATTTCTACTTCCTCTTGTTGATTTTTTTCGATCCTCTTTTATTTTATTAATTTGCATTCTTTTTGATTTTAGGAATCAAATTGGTTTTAAAGAAACTGGCCAATCAGTATTCATCGATCCTGTTAGCAAATGATGTGATTGGATGTTTTAATTTTTTAATCGACTTGTGGAAAAACTTACATCTGGATATAGATAATTTTAATTTTCTGGAAATGTTTTTGAATTATGGTATTTAATAGTATTCATCATTTTCATAAGTATGTATATTTTTACTTTTATTACATTTTAAAAACCCATCAAACTATTCTTCATCTGTCAATGTTATTTGGAACTTTATTAAGAATGAACTCTAAACTAATACACAGGATGTTTTAAATTTATTTTATGAAATTTTTTAAATATTTTGAAATTATTTGAATTTGCTCTTTGAATTTTACCAAAAAATTAATGACAATAAAATGATTTTGTAATTTAATGTTAAATCTTATTATTTTGGCTTTTATTGCTTTTTTTATATTATTGTTTTAAAATGAAGAAACTGATTGATATTTATATCATAACAATACATACGGTTCCTGAATTAAAGCCAGATCAATGTTCTGTTTGATTATACAACGTTGTAGAACAGCCGTCGCCGCCTTACGGTGTTGTATATTTGTTTGCATTTTTTTTTTTACCCCGCACCATCTCCAACTCCGGATCAGGACTTGGGGCGCTCTCCAGGAGCTCCCTTTCCGTCTCCGAGTCCGGGTTCGGAGATGGTGCTAGGACAACAGGTTCCATGAGCTCCATGGGAACCTCGCCCGTCTGTTTCACAGTATTGGCACGATTTTCCTCCGATACTAGGTCCATGGGGCTTTTCACTTGTAGCACCTGTTCAGGTGCGGCCCCAGAGGATGGCTTTTCTTTTTCCTTCCCTAACTCTCTGAAGAGCATCGAGGAGAAATTGAGATAAAGCCTCCTCTGTTTGTCCTGAATAAATTTCCAGGAGTTTTGATCCATGGACACGATCAGCTGTTGCCCCTCGGGGTCCAGTTTCCTGTCCAGGGTCCTCCAGTGCTCCTTTTGGAGCCCCGGATTTTGAACCCGAATTCTCCTATAGAAGCTTTCTTCCTCCATAGCAGGACCCGGTATCCATGTCAGGACCCTTATTGGCTTGATGACCTCATTAGAGTCAATGACTCTGAGTTTGCCATCTTGTCAGGCGGTCTTGACAACGGTATCCTAGTATAGGTTAGGATAGGTTCAATGTTTGTTCGCCATTCCACTGCGGCCAGCAGAGGCCTATTGTGGCTCACCCCCATGAACTATAATTCACCATACAATCCACACCTTCTCACGAAGTCTATGGTTGATTTAGGTGAAGCTTCCTTGAAGTCGGTAGGCTCCAGCTGCATAAAGCCAAACGTACGAAGCCTATTCATTTCCAGGACAGGACAGGTGCTTAAAATATGCTCCGCCGTTTCGTCTTCCACACTGCAGAAGCGACAGTCCGATGTTTGACTCAGACCTAGCTTCTTCAGATAGTAAAGCAGACGACAGTGCCCTGTAGGCGGTCCAAATATTATGCGTAGATCACTTCTACTCGATTCTAGGATCTGCGATAAGGTACTGCTTAAGGGGTTGACTACGAACGCCTTAGAGTGAGCTAACCCAGGAATATCTTTCCAGTGCTGGAGAGTTTTCCCCTTTGCCCATTTCCAGAGAATATCTTTGGCACTGCTTTTGGCTATGCCAAAGAATGGTTCCCGTCGAATTAAGTCTGATTCTGCACCTCTTCTCGAATGAGTGTCGGCTTTATTATTTCCCGCCACCCCTTCGTGCCCAGGTACCCAGAATAAGGTTACTTTGTTACTGGTAGCAATGCGATCCAAGGATTCGATGCAGTCCCACACCAACTTTGAGTCCAGCCGGTCGGAGCTCAGTGCTTATAAAGCTGCCTGGCTGTCCGATAAAATATAAATACTTCTGTTGACAAGAGGATGGTTTGCCAACTCTCTTGCACACAATTCTATAGCGAAGATCTGCGCCTGAAAGATGGTAGCATACTTGCCAAGGCTTACTATGATGTCAACTCTCGATTTTCTGCTGTACAGTCCGACTGCCACACCACTTGGAGTCTGTGTACAGTACATAAGCCGTCCTTGGAAAGAGGATCTCCCCCTTTTCCCATTCGTCTCTTCTCAGAAAAAGGACGTTAAAGGACTTCTGTATGTGAGTTAGGGAGGAGATCACATCCGAAACTATTTCGAAAGTGTGATGAGTACTCATCTCTCGCAGCAGTCCAGAGAGGTCCCATAGCGTCTCCCCCTCAATTTGACTGGCCACCGACATGGCTCTGTAGGAGGTTATTGTGCCCTCCTGCTTCAATAATATATGGAGAGGAGTAAGACCCAGAGATCTTTCCATTGCCGCTGTCGGGGTAGTTGACATGGCGCCTTTAATAGTCACACCAGCCAGTCTTTGGTGTACAGATAACTTAGCTGCCGCAATAGACTGAAGCCCCCTCTTACCGTTTGACAAATCCAGTAAATCTGCTTAGGGTTCTTTCCTCATAACTTGCCGCACACTCTTCTTATATTCTAGAGGAATGCTCTGGCTTTATTGAGTGTTCTTTCAGATGGGAGTTCCAGGTAAGATTTCTATCTAGGATAATCCCCAAATATTTTACACAAATATTTTACCTCCGCAAACGGAATGGTTACGCCTTCCAAAATTGGATGACGTAGCTTATCAAGTTTCCTCCATTTTGTAAAAGGAACTACTACCGTTTTGTGGGGGTTCACAGATATCTGTTCCTCCTCACACCACCTATATACCATATAATCTCTTCAAATAAACCTCTAACCATTATTAAAAGGTCATCGGCATATCATCGAAAATCCATGCTCAGCTGGGAGAACCTGTTCATAAGGAGGTCGACCAAGAGCGACCAAAGAAGTGGAGACAGCACCCCACCTTGAGGATACCCCTTAGCCGCTCGAAATCTAACACTCTCCTCCTGCAGTGATGATGTCACAAAATGATTTTCAACCATGCATTTGATCCAGCTGCAGATTAGTCCGCAGCAGTGGAGCGTAAAGGGATTGAGGCAGGGCGTTTTGAACGCCCCTTCAGTGTCAAGGAAAGCTGTCAGCGCAATCTCTTTATGCTGTAAAAAGTGGCCTATCTTTCCTACGAGGTTATTTAGAGCCAAATCTGTGGATTTGTCAAACTGGTAGACATATTGTCTGGGGTTGAGTGGAATTTCCCTGCAGTTCCCGTCCCTAATAAAATTCTCTCTAACGTTTTTAGTACGAACGAGGTAAAGTTGATCGGTCTGAAGGAATTAGGCAGTGAATTGTTTACCTTCCCCGCTTTCCATATATATACTACCCTAGCAATCGACCAGCCCTGTAGAATATAACTCCACACCAGGTTCGTACGAAATAGTTTTACGAGAAGAGGTAACAGCTCCTCTGTCTCGTTTTGCAACAGGGCAGGAAAAATACCATCTTCTCCTAGTGATTTATATGGGAGGGAGGACTTATCCGCCGATAAGATTAAGTTTGGAGTGATCACCTCAGATACAAACCTCCAGACTTCCTTAAATGGTCGTATAGACGGGCCATGTGGAAGTGGAAAGGGTTGCGGGCGATCCTCCAAAAGCAGGCTACCCGGAAAGTGATTCCGCATGAGGATCTCTAATGTCTGCCTTTCGGAGTCCGTAAAAGAGTCGTCCGGTCATTTTATCAACCCTACCTATTTAATGTTATTTTGGTTAAAGTTTTCTTTGTACACAATGTGATTTTCATACCATATCATTTCTTGTAATTTATCGTACTTGACTATCCGATTTCTGCCTGATGATGGCCATTGTTTAGCCGAAACATGTTGCCATTTAATCGTTAAACATTAACATCATATAAATAATTGTGGTATGAACTGGAGTTTTATTCAGAGACGAATATTTTTACAGACATATTGCAAGTCAAATTCCGTAACATATTGCTTCTGTCATTTTTTGACAGTGATACTTTCGTTTGATATATGTCGTTCAAAAACTAATGGGTTCTTCCGACGGGTAACCTAAACCCATATACCAAATTTCAGCTCAATCGGATTAAACGTGTGGCCTCTATCGTGGAAGAATACACACACAGACAGACAGACTTCCATCTGGAAATGGTTTTAATCATCTCAGGTGACCTCAAAATGGATATTTCCATCTTTATCTCGATATTTTTTTTTTTAGCTCGTTCACAATACTTTCCCTTCTCGGAGGTAGGTCGGGAAAGTAAAAGTAATTGTGGATATTCATCAGGAAAGTTTAGGAGCGACACAACCGATTTTTTAATGTATCGGTCAGTTTAGTAATTGGATAAACCCTACCCTACAACCTACAGATTCAATGCTCAAAATGCTTCCCGATTTATAAAGCATAAGATCCTTTTCTTACTAAAATATGATTTATAATAATATTTCTCAGTCTGAGCACGCAGAAAACGGAATATTATTGGTTTTCGTCTGCCAGAGGAATTCCAATTATCACTTCTGATACACGGGCAATCTGATTTCTATTCCTTTTAGCTCGGAAGTTACAAATATTACTGATAGCTGTAATTATTCCAAAATCAATTTGACATCCATTGAGATATTTTTTTCAGATAACTTTATTAAATATTTTTAATAAATGCTAATTAAAGAGCAATTACGTACGTACCATAAATATTATTTACTTCGACCTTAATTAATTGACTTGATAATAAAAAACCAATTCAATTAAAAAAAAAATGTGTTAAAGATGGTGACCCTTGGGTTTTTATTATCCACTTTCCGCATCTCATATTCGTTTTTCGTGTCTATATTTATTTTTGTTAAAGTACGACACGATTTACTGGAAGACCTTTCTGTGTATGATCAAAGGGACCTAATTGGGTATATGTCACGAACAAAATTCAAGCAGTCAAGAATATATGAAAGATTTTTTTATAAGAGGAAGGAATACAGAGTAATCAAAAAAAATTGGTTATAGTTTTCTCTATTTTTGTTTCAGTTGACTAATGTCTATATAAAGAGTTTCAATGTCAAAAAAGTTTTGAAGTTGATATTAAATGTACTTCGTAGATACCAGGAACAAAAAATTATGATATGCAACAAGTATATTGCAGACAATTAGCTTTTGCACAATATAACAACAAATCTGACTTAAAAACAACTTTCCTCAATACCAAACAAGACAAAATAATCAAATTGTACTACCATTTAGAAACAAAAAAGTTGGTCAAAGAAACTTAGGACCAAAAATATTTACCTTTGTCCCGGAAACTGTAAAAGAATCTTTCTTTAAATGCAAATTAAACGTTTCCATGGACACTACACCCAGGACAGAAATACATCAATATACAGTGAGCATTATAAGTGTTACCACCCTTATCTAAATCGTTACCGGACTCTTGTTAGGTAATTTGCCAAGACACGTCGACCTATAATTTCTACAATGTACATTTTTATATGATAGTTTACCCCTAATTTCATCCCTTACAAGAGGGTAGCAACCCTTTCAAAAAATTTAAATAGCGGGGGTTGTGAGTGATAGCTCATTTGAAAGGGATTTTTATTCTCTATTCAACCATGTGAATATTAACGTAGAGCGTTCATCTTTAGAATTAAAATTCGGCCCTGCATGATGTCGGTTTTGGTTCAGACGTGAAGTGAGACTTATTTGCCATTATGATCGGATATTAACTGCACGTTTTTGTTGGTGTTTTTTTTGCATTATTTTCAGGATAAACGGTCAAAATAATAAACTGATATCAAAGAGAGTGCGAGTTAGTGTATTCTAGTTATAAGTTTTCATTGAAGGTCAAAAATTTCCATTGAATTTTACGCAGAATTTAACATTCTTGCACTTAAATATTTATAACTAAAAAATAAAAGCAGATGGGAAAATGCAGTTTTTGCTAATTAAAAGAGGACAAAACGTAGAGCAAAAAAACTATTTTTTACCTAAAAATAATAAAAAATAGAAATCTGGCAAAAGGTCAAAATTTTCCAATAAACTTTACGCAGAATTTAACATTCTTCCACTTAAATATTTATAACTAAAAAATAAAAATAGATAGGAAAATGCAGTTTTTGGTATTTAAACGACGACAAAACGTAGTGCGAAAAATAGTTATTTATTTAACTAGGCAGAGAAGTAACAGATTTACTGCTGCGGCTAGCATTTCATTGCCGAGGCAAAGCCGAGGCAATGAAATGTACAGTGTGATTAAAAAACTCAAATTAAAATTAAAACTTTTTTATAACGGATACAACTCACAATTTTTAATATGTTTTCTAATCGTATGTTATAGGTAATAATTAAATCGTATTTTCTAATTATTATTGTCGATTAGACCTTAAATTGTATACATAATAATATCTACCGAAAAATAGGACACCACTGTTATATTCAATTTGCTTCAATTTTCTTTATCAAAGTCTGGTTGTTATGTACCTTTTCTGAATTGTTTAGTTAAAAATCGCCATTTTTATCCGTTTATCTTAAGATTAAGTTGTTTGGAAAAGAGATTAATCTGTGTTTAAAGATATAAAATTATTTTTTTAATGTCACTAAAACAGACGTTTAATGTCAATCGGAGAAAAAGTATTTTTTACCTAAAAATAATAAAAAATCTGATGTGGCCAGCACATGACCTCTCGCCATTTTTGAATCAAAAATTTACAGGTTGACACAAAAAGTATGAAAAAAAATTATTTTTTTGTAAATCTGGCAACAATGGCAAAACTTTAGAAAATTTTAATGAGATGAAAATAAACTATAGGGTATACAAAACATATGTGTAAAACTTTATTGCCGTTTTGTATAATAATGGCGTCATCACCCATAGCAACTGCCTCTTCCGGTTGTGCGATTGACACCAAAATCTAATCAGATCTAATCTAGGGTATAAGAATCGTGTATGCAAAATTTCAAGTTTTTTAATTCAGTAGTTTTTGAGTTATCGTTACTACAACATCCATCCAAACACACACACACACACACACACACACACAAACACACACACACAGACATCATCGCGAAAATATTAAAATCGTATTCTAGGAACCCTAAAACGTGTTTATTCATTGAAAACTCACTACTCAATTTTTAGCATGATTCCTATACCTCTCTTATCTGAAGGGCGAGAGGTAAAAAAGACAAAACGTAGTAAGAAAAAAGTATTTTTTACCTGAAAATAATAAAAAATGGAAATACTGCAAAAGGTCAAAAATTTCCAATGAATTTTACGCAGAATTTAACATTCTTCCACTTAAATATTTATAACTAAAAAATTAAAGTAGATAGGAAAATGCAGTTTTTGCTAATTAAAAAGGGGCAAAACGTAGTGCGAAAAAAGACTTTTCCTACGATCACTACCCAAAGTAGGCTTTTGCACACTCAAATCTAACCGCAAAGTTGACGTTTTCCGTGATTTGTAATAATTTGACATTATTGTCGCTCTAGCGCGTACTTTTCCGCTCGCCTGTTTTCATTTACAATAAACTAAAGAAAGGTAGTAAATAATAGGTATATTAAACCAAAATGTAGGGCAGTCTGAATATTTTAGTTGAAATATTAATATTTGAAGATATTTCGAACGAAATTAAGCTTTATTTTATAAAATTTATCTAGTAAAAATATAACAGTCAGAAGGTACACCTAGATACACCTAGGTACACCTATATGAAATAGTGATTGCATATTTAAGTATCTACTTACTGTTTTGTGCAAATAGTAGACTATGAAATTAATGAAACGTCATTATTTCATTTTTAGGTTATGAAGTGTATTTTCATGTTTTTTTTTAATTATTTGTCTAAAAATAATGTGATCGTAGAAAAAATCTTGTGTGCAATTCGAGCAGAAAGTGCTTTGCCGCTTTCGGCAGATTGCCCGGGCTCCGCTACGCGTCGCGCGGGCAACTCTCTGCCTCAAGCAGCAAAGTATCACTTTCCGCTCTTAATACACAAATAGCTATTTTTTAACTAAAAATAATAAAAAATGGAAATCTGGCAAAAGGTCAAAAATTTCCAAAGAATTTTAGTCAAAATTTAACATTCTTTCACTTAAATATTTATAACTAAAAAATAAAAGTAGATAGGAAAATGCAGTTTTTGCTAATTAAAAGAGGACAAAACGTATGCAAAAAAAGTATTTTTTTACCTAAAAATAATAAAAAATGGAAATCTGGCAAAAGGTCAAAAATTTCCAAAGAAATTTAGTCAAAATTTAACATTCTTCCACTTAAATATTTATAACTAAAAAATAAAAGTAGATAGAAAAATGCAGTTTTTGCTAATTAAAAAAAGACAAAACCCCAGGTAGCAGAGTGACGTGTTAAAGACGTTGAAAATTGGTCATTATTTACGTATATGAATGACGTGGAAAACACGTGATATACAGGGTCATAAGTCACAGACCAATGACGTCTTTTTTTACGTAAAAATTACGTTTTTTTTTACGTATTTAAAACATATAATTAAACATCCATTTTAGATTAAAAAATTGTATTTTTTTACTGTAAAAAACATAATATCCTCGGAATTCATAAAAGAAATAATTACACAAATTATATTCAAATACAGGATGTCCAACAGTAGTTTGACGATTTTTAAACTAAAATAACTTCGAATAAGATACGATAAAAGAGCAGTTTTGTCTGAATGCATTTTTTCCCGTTCCCACTATATTTTTCATTAAACACATGCACACGGAGTATCCCATGTAAAAATAAAAATTCGCAATGATTTCCGCTCTGTTTAACTGGAAGGATAAGTTACTTAAATTCATTTTTAGATTATAAAAGACGATTAGGTAGTCAAAACGGCACTCTTTCGAAGGTATTTCAGTTCAAAAATCTTCACAATATTGCAAGACACCTGTATAATTTATTAAACTAAAAATATAATAACATGTTGAGTTTTACTGAGAAGCTACAGGGGGGTAGCCACTAAGAATGAACCACCACTAGTCCTCCTCCATCTTCTTCGCCAAAGTCTATCACTTTTTACATTATTATTAGTCCTGTTAAGAGATCGTGTTACGGGCTAAAATTTTTAGGCATTAAAATCTTAGGCCAAATTTTAAGTCTCCTAATAGAGTAATGTATTCCCAATTTATTTATAAAAAGGATACTACAAACCTTGTTTTAATAATAATCTCACTATTGTTTACTTAATTCTTCTTTTAATTAATTTTTCTACTTAAAGATGCCAACCCACTAACCAGATTTGGTACATATTGACTTAAAAAGGTTAAAGGCCTTTCTTGAATGTGACATTTGATGGATTGAATTCCTTCCTTTCTGTTCTCTTCCTTTTTTGGTGATAAGATGATTGTATCATGTGCTAATAAAATCAACCGGTAACAGATTTAAATGCCTAAAAAAGAAATAAATGGTTAAATTGTTTCTTAAATTGTATGGTAGAATACTGCACATCTTTTAAGGTGGATATATGAAATACTAACCTGTAGGAAATCACTCGTAAGGTCATCCAACGTCCTGGGTAAGTTTTTATGTCTAACTTATGCTCGCTTTCTGTAACTGTTCTCTCCAACGTTGTATATATGTATATATTTTCTCTTCTAGACCCTCTTTTGTTACCCTTACATCAAAAAGGGGGCACAACAAGAACTTAATGATTTGAGCGTTCCCAATAAGTGCTACCATCTTGCTGTCTCATCGGTTTTATGTTTGCTCGTTCTATGCTTTTCTGCTTTACCACTGCTTTTTGGCTAACTTAAGACAGGATATAATCCATTCAAAGCCGCCTTCCTTCCATTTTTGATCCGGTAAACTATTGATCAGTGATAGGGGCGTAGAGGACATCATACTAGTTCTAGAGTCTACTAACTAACAAGTAAGATCTTTCCATTTACTGAACTGTCTTCAAGTACTGAAAATAAAAGAAGCTAAATTATATGAATGACATTAGTCTTAGGGCTTACCTGGTTTTTAACTTTAAATTGTCGATAGTGTTTAGTATATTTGATAAACAGCTCATATTCATTATAGATCGTAACTTGGTATCAAATAAATTATTGTAAATCAAGAGCACGAGACTCCTATTGAACCTAAAAAGTAGGGTTAGAATTCTGAAAACGATTTATAACTTAATTAATTTGTATATTATATTAAACAGTAATAATAGATTTACCTGTGAACGATTAGTACTAATTGGCCAAGCATATTTGTAATAAATATTTCACTCGCACACGTGCACCCCATTTTAAAATATTTCATCATATAAATTTGACAGAACAATATTTTCTGACCTGTGTTTACCACTCCAGCAGCCGTGGATAAAAAGTACTGTTTTATTTTTTTTTTGTTCATCATATTTACTTTTTTTTACAACAAAACACGACAAAATGGCTTCTATTGCGCCGAAGCTTCGATACAAGCCAAGCAAAGGTGGGCGCAGTGTTGCCAACGTCAAACGTCTAGTCTAAAATTATTGGAATATGACTATAAAATTATAAGATTCCAGGATAAACTATCAGAAAAAAATTGATATATTGATTTATTTGAAATTTTTATCTCTATCTAGATTAGCTACATTATAGGTTATCATTATCGATTTATCAGTTCGTAAGCAAGATTAAGAAAAATTAAGTTAGATTTCGATAATTATCAGGCCACTGGCAACACTGGGCCACTGATGTTTGCACCGCAAAAACCGTGATTTCTAATAAATTTCATTAGGAATTTATAAAGTCCTGTTTTCGTTATTGTCTATGTAATAATAATTGTTGGTTACATTTTAGTTTATTTTCTAATATATTATTCAATACATGGTTAAGGCTACGATTTCGCACGAAATCTTTCCGAGTAAAAATAACTTTTTTGTTTTAATTTTATTGGTAATGTTGGTGCGCACTGACTAGGTATAAACAAATTTCTAAAAAATACGATTTTATGTATTTATTCGAAAACTAATACCAAAATTCGACGAATATATTACGTTTTTTTATGACGTCTTAAAAACGTCCACCTAACAACGTTTTTTTCACGTCATGTTTTGGCCCAAATTACGTCAGTTGACGAGAATACACCAATTTTCAACGTCTTTAACACGTCACTCTGCTACCTGGGACGTAGTGAGAAAAAAGTATTTTTTACCTGAAAATAATAAAAAATGGAAATACTGCAAAAGGTCAAAAATTTCCAATGAATTTTACGCAGAATTTAACATTCTTCCACTTAAATATTTATAACTAAAAAATTAAAGTAGATAGGAAAATGCAGTTTTTGCTGCTTAGAAGAAAACAAAACGTTATGCGACAAAAATATTTTTTACCTAAAAATAATTAAAAATGGAAATTTGGCAAAAGGTTAAAATTTTCCAATTAATTTTATGCAGAATTTAACATTCTTCCACTTAAATATTTATAACTGAAAAATAAAGGCAGACAGGAAAATGCAGTTTTTGCTAATTAAAAAGGGGCAAAACGTAGTGCGAAAAAAGACTTTTTTTAACTAAAAATAATAAAAAATGGAAATCTGGCAAAAGGTCAAAAATTGCCAAAGAATTTTAGTCAAAATTTAACATTCTTTCACTTAAATATTTATAACTAAAAAATAAAAGTAGATAGGAAAATGCAGTTTTTGCTAATTAAAAGAGGAAAAAACGAAGTGCGAAAAAAGTATTTTTTTACCTAAAAATAATAAAAAATGGAAATCCTGCAAAGGGTTAAAATTTTCCAATGAATTTTACGCAGAGTTTAACATTCTTCCACTTAAATATTTATAACTTAAAAATAAAAGTAGATAGGAAAATGTAGTTATTGCTAATTAAAAGAGAACAAAACGTAGTGCGACAAAAATATTTTTTACCTAAAAATAATAAAAAATGGAAATCTAGCAAAAGGTCAAAAATGTCCAATGAATTTTAAGCAGAATTTACCATTCTTCCACTTAAATATTTATTACTAAAAACTAAAAGTAGTGCGAAAAAAATATTTTTTACCTAAAAATAGTAAAAAATGGAAATGTGGCAAAAGGTCAAAAATTTTCAATTAATTTTAAGCAGAATTTAACATTTTTCCACTTAAATATTTATAACCAAAAAATAAAAGTAGATAGGAAAATGCAGTTATTGCTAATTAAAAGAGAACAAAACGTAGTGCGACAAAAAGATTTTTTACCTAAAAATAATAAAAAATGGAAATCTGGCAAACGATCAAAAATTTCCAATGAATTTTACGCAGAATTTACCATTCTTCCACTTAAATATTTATTACTAAAAACTAAAAGTAGTGCGAAAAAAGGTAAAAAATTTCCAATTAATTTTAAGCAGAATTTAACATTTTTCCACTTAAATATTTATAACTAAAAAATAAAAGTAGATAGGAAAATGCAGCTTTTACCAATTAAAAGTGGAGAAATAATAAGACGATAGAAATTTGGCAAAAGGTCAAAAAATTAAAAAAAAAATCAATCTATTTTTTTATTTTAAATAAGAAATTAAAACTTGGATAATAATAGAGGTAGGAAATAATAATCAAAATAATTAAAAAAAATATCGTTACATAATGTACAAAATCTGTTAAACATTCTGTATAAATACCATTAGAAAACTCGTTTTCGAATCTAAATCTAAATAGGCAATTCAAGTGTCCCGAATCTTGACATCTCGTGTGAAAAATCTTGGAGATTCGTATTATCGCAACATATCGAAAAGCAAAACAGATTTGCTTCGAATGCATCAATTTTGAATTATTTATCGTTTCTATCATCTGACAAAATGATTTCCATTAGCCAATATGGGTACCTAAAAAATCGTTCAGAAATGTTATCCAGACCGAAGTAGCAAAAAAAAATTGAAGAAAAAGAAAAACGTGGGAAACAGTAATGAAGAAGAATGAATATAGAATACTCATTCGTATAGAATATGTCACGAGAAATGATAAATTGGTTGCAGACTATTTATATCTATAAATTAAATAAAATACATTCCGATTTATATTGTTTTTATATAAAAATGTAACTTCAGCTCGGGATAAAAATGATATTTGAATTACTAGTGAGATAATGTGATTCACTTTATTTTTTCAATTATTGTCACTTTCAAACTGAAAATTGTCACTTGCAAACTGACAATTGTCACTTGCAAACTGACAATTTTCTGTCATTTAACGCTACCAATTTAAAATTTTGACAGTTTTGACATACAAAAATGGTTTACAATCTTACAAACAATCTTATTAATTATTGACATCTTGCATATTGTCATGTCAACTGTCAGCAGAAGATTTTTAGCGACTTCAACATTTATAAGCATTCGCGTTCTTGGATATTATAAATATAAGTTAATAATAATAATGTGTATGACATTTGACTGTCAAAATTTTAAATTGGTAGCAGTGTTAAATGACAGAAAATTGTCCATTTGTAAGTGACAATTGTCAGTTGGCAAGTGACAATACTGAAAAAAAAGTGAATCAGTGGCCCTAATACGACTTCGTACATTCATATATGAATGACAGTGATTTTTCTCAGGAGGCCGCGTCATTCATATATGTATGCCAGACCTTGAACGATTTAACTGCGTGGCATTCATAAATAAATGACAGAGGCATACAATTTGTATAGGATAGTGAAAGTGTTTCCCCTGGCGAACACTTCACTATATTTGGTTCTGAAAAAACGAATTGGTACTTCAAAATGCAAAAATTTTATTTATAACAAAAAACTCATTGCCAAGGAATTATTACATAAAAAATGGAACTAACAAATATTTATTCTTAATATGAAATGAACTAAAACTTATTTGTGCTTAATATTAAAACATGGCAAACAAAACTGGGGCTGTCCAGAACACTTATTACAGTACGTGTTCACCATTTTTGCTATACGTCTGGCTTCCGCACGACCGGATTCTTTTTGAATTCTATAATAACAAGAAGAACATTTTCTTCTCAGCTTCTTCCCAGCATCGTTAACTTTATTTGACAGATGGTGATAAGAAGTTCCTTGGTATTCTTATCTGGTGCTGTTCTTGATCCGGCACACCCAACAATACTGGTACTATAAGTTCTCGAAATTTAATTATGCGCATTTTTTTACTTTTCGTTGCATGTTTGTACAACACCCAAGCATTAACCATAGCTGTTCAGATAAGTCTATCCCGGCCTTTCTTTTGTTGTAAGCTAGAACAGCCATTGGCTTTTCTGTTGCACGTTTAGATTTTCGTTTCTTGGTAGAGATATCAGGCTCAATTTGATTGTAGAAGTTGATGGTTGTGAAGTTGCAACATCGTTATTGGTAGAAGGCTGAGCTTGAGTTTTCTTAGTATGTACTGGTACCATTACTGGTGCGTGTTTTGTGGAAAATACTCTGACATCTCGGGTATCTTTACACTTGAGGATAACGATACCATTTTGGTCCTCCCTAGATATCACATCCCACTTTTTAATTTTGGGCATCAGAACTTCCTTGGGCATATTCTTTTTTGATACTCTGACTGTTCCGACAAAATGCGTTTGTATATTTAGTAAAGTTTTCGCTAGTTCATAGTTAGTGTAGAAATTATCTACATATAGAGTTCGGCCTTCATCTAAATGTTGTGCACATAGTTCAAGACACAGGAATCCAACTTCGCTTTCTCCTGTGGCCGCTTTACCAAAATATATTTTGAGAGCTCAAAAATAGATTTAAAATCAACACAATATTATTCCGTCTGTCACTAATACTTTTTTCTGTCTACTTGCAAAATACAGTTAACAAAAACAAAATACATAAACGACTGTTGCTATGCAAGCTTATCTTTCTCTAATATTATCCCAACATTATAAACGTTTTCTTTCGCCAATTATTTTGGATCATGATCTTCAAATCATGTTTCAGTTTTACCGTTTTGATTACAAGAACATGTTCATCTGTCAAAAGACGAAAGAACAGTCCCTACTTGTCAATCAGCAGTTGTGCAAATTTAGGTAATGCTTTTAATTTATAGAATATACAGTAGTTTCTTTACTGATTTTTTATGTGTAATAATGAATAATTTCACCAAATAACCATAATCGGATTTTTAAGGAAGAGCCTTGGGAAGAGCTTTTAAGAGCTTCATTGTCATGAGATGGCACGTTCATAATCTTCGTCGCTTAGAGCGATGCAGTAATATTTTGCTCTGGATCATGTGTATATGTTAAAAATACTTTAATTAATTATCCTCTATCTTATCTTTTTTGAGGTTAGAAAACATTGATTTTGATCTGTCAATCATACATTTTCAATGTTTCAGGGGGGAAAAGGGATTACTGATCATGATTTAAAGTTATGAGTCGAGTGGGGATAAATCACAATTCAAATTTGATTCCAGGAACATGGTCGAAAAAAAGCAGCTTATAAGAGACAAAAAATATAGATATGTTTTCTTCCCGCTAAGATTCTGAATTGAAGGCTATTTACATACCACGTCACATATCTCCTACCAATAAAAAACCACCAACACTCTCCGTTACAATTCAGAGCATAAAAAATCTCTCTCGCATACCGACTGTGGAATGATGCAGTCGCATTCAATAGAGCAAAAAAGTTTCTTCACATAAATAAAATAGCGGGTAATTAATAATAATAATAATAATGTCTTTATTAGCCAACGTTACATAGTACAAAAATGGAACAAAAATAAGAACAGGAAAAATGGTTATTGGTTAAAAGGCGCAAGATCAGCATAGCTGTTCTTCCTCAAGAGCCTGAATATTTTTAAATTAAACTTAAGACATAGTTATTTAACAAGATCAAAAATATATAAAAAAGAAAAAAAAAATTAAAAAAAAAAAAGCGAGTGTGAGGAACCACGAGTGTCGAATTTTTTCATTCTGACCGAGTAACAGACTATATTTTCTCCACGATCAAAAAGTATAAATCAAAATTAAATTAAATCTGAACACAAGTTATTTGTTGACATATTTGTATTACATTGTATTAATATTTATAGTGCTGTGGTACACTTACCGAAATTAAAATCTGGTGCATTGGTGTTTTTTCATAATTTGCAATTTCAGATATTATTAAATTCTATATCTACTTCACTTGATTTTTCACTCATTATTTTGTTTAAATTAAAACTTGTTTGAAAATAATTATTACCGTCGCCATTTTATATCTGACAGTGACACTTTTGAAATCCAGGGCAATCCATATTGTTTATTTCGATTACAGAAAATCCATTCTTTACCTTGATAAAGAATGAAAATACATGCAAAATGCATAAGAGGCAAGTATTATAGAATAAATATTCAGATTCTAGAGGGTGAATGTTTACATTCTATTATTAAAAATGATATCAGAATTCATACACTCAGTAATGGTCGTGGAGAAAATCTATTTAAATGTGAATTTAACTGGAATTCAATTGCTCTTTCTAATATTTTAGATAAGGTGACTAAAACAGTTATAGGGCGCAAATCATTCAAACCAGATGGAGCATTAACTTTAGGAATTAAAGACACTAAACCATCTTTCCAACATTTAGGAAATACTGATTGGGTTAAACATATATTTATTATATGTGTAAAATAAGGTAGTAAATGGGGACATAAAAAATTTATAAGTGAAATATTAATGCCATACAATCCAGTAGCTTTTGTTTTGATTTGTAAGATGTACGCCGCTATCTCTGTTTCTCTGACAGGCTGAACTCGAATTTCATTTCAAAATTGGTTTTAAAATTATTTTTATAAAAGTTTAATGTATCTTTATGTGGCTGATTACTCGTACTATTTGTAGATAGAAAGTAATTATACTTCTATTGGACACGTCCTCCTAGATCACCTTGTAGTTTTACTTCTTATCACTATTAGGTACGCAAGTTTAGAGAATGATTCACTCATACCTGACTAACCGCTTCGAACCTCGTTGTATTCATTATACTTTTTGCGCTGTTAGTGTATGCACGCACAGATTAAATAAAAGCGAAAATATGGGAAAAAGAAAAACGCAGATATAGAAAAATCAAAGAAAATGTGAATCAAGTAAGTATATAAATAAAATAAATATTAAAAGTTTATTTTAGAAACAAACACTCATACCATTTGAAGAACGAAAACAACTTTAACAAAAAGAAAAAATATACAGGGTGATTCACGACCGACGCCACGGAGTTTTATGGCTTAATGGCATATATTCGTCAACTTCTGTTGCGGTGGTATTATGTAAGTCAATAAGGACTACATTTTAAAAATATTTTGAAATATACAGGGTGCTCCACAAAAGAGTAACGTATCAAAGTTATGATTTTTTAAATGGCACACCCCGTATATTATTACATTTTCGAATTGTACATAAAAAATAAGCTATACTTTCATAAAGGTTCCCTATACCTACATACAGAGTGTTCTAAGTTATGTCCACTTTAATTAAAATGTAAGGTTTTAGAAAAAAACTAATATCTGCGGATACAACCAATTACAATAAATTTACTCTTAGATTTAATTAAAAGACTGTTTCCTTAGTCTATTTATTGAATCACTGATACATTTTTCTTTACAGGGTGTTTATAATTTTAAGTTTAATTAGTAGAACATTCGCACTGTAATATTCGTCTTATTTTAAATGGAACACCCTGTATTTTATAAGCCTATCGTAAAGCTAATTTAATTACCTTTTAACTTTTATAAGGGTTTCCGATACCTAAAAAGTCAAGTTTATTGTCTTTTACCAATATAAGTAATGTAATAATCTATGGCTAATCGACTAGAATGAATCCAACCAACCGCTTCCCCTCAAAAGTATTTCAATAAATGCGTATGACAAAATGACTAAAATACAGTAGACACGTTTTAAAATTAATACCGTAGTAACTTTAATCAAAACATTTATATGAAATTTTATAAATAATGAAAACTGAAATTTATAATAATAATTGATTCAGATTAAAAAAATACTATAATAACTGTTCTACATGATGCCCATCTTCTTGAGTCCACATTATTAACCTTTTTTCTAATGAATGTCTTACATTTTGTAACATATTAGGAGTGACCGTTTCGAAAGCATTTTTAATTCGTATTTTCATATCATCTGCAGTGGTGGGGGGGTGCGGTATAAACTAAATTTTTAATATAGCCCCATAAGAAAAAGTCCATGGGGGTTAGGTCGGGAGATCTAGGGGGTCAGTTAATGGGTCCACCTCTCCCGATTCACTTCTCAGGAAACTTTCTATCTAGGTAATTTCTAACATCAAGTGCAAAATGTGCAGGAGCTCCATCTAATTGCAACCACATCTTTTGCCGAATTGTCAAAGGAAAATTTTCTAAAAGTATCCAAAAATGTCTCTTTAAAAATCTCAAGAATTTCGGGCCATCTAAATTACCATTGAAAAAATAAGGACCAATAACATGATCGGCAATAATTCCAACATACACATTAATACTCCATCGATTTTGACGATCAGTAGTACTGAATAAATGCTTATTTTCGGTGTCGTAATAATGAAAATTGTGCCGATTCACTAAACCGTTATTGTGGAATGTTGACTCATCCGTAAATAATACATGTTCAAAAAAAAATCATCTTCACTAACTTGATCAAGTGCCCATAAGGAATAATCAATACGGTTTTGGAAGTCTGTGCCGTATAAATTTTGATGCATTTGTATATGATAGGGATGGAACTTATGTTTTAGTAAGATCCTACATTCACTAGGCTGATTAATTCCTGTTTGTCTTGCGATGACTCTTGTACTGGTATTTGGATTGTCAATAACGGAACCTAATAAGAAATACTCATTATCATCATCATTTGTAACAGGCTTTACTTTTATTTGTTTAGGATAAGCTACACTGCCTGTATCACGAAATGTTCGAATCAACCTTTCAAAAACTTTTTTATTTGGGTGGTCGCGGTTGGGGTACTTTTCTGCGTACACTCTTGAAGCAAGTAAATAATTTTCGTAACATTCACCAATAATTAAAACCATGTCAATTCTTTCTTGTTGTGAATTAACCATGGTAACGTTGAAAATATTTCAGCTTATAACACAGTCCAAGTATAAAGAACTAATGACATTACATTGACAATTTGTGCATAATTGTAACATTTTGACAGTAACGTCAATTTCAAAGCACACCTAATTTCTTTTGGATTATGATATAGTACCACCACATATTAATACATGTTAATCTGTAAATTACAAATATCTGTAATTCTAACAGCTACACAAAAGATTAAATCTGAAATATCTACTTATCGCCAAAGTCTATTACTACATCAATTAGCAAAAACGCATTAATTAGACATTTTGGGAGGATATTTACTTGTACAAATGTTATAGGAAAACCCAAATTTCAAAAATATCTGAATAAGTTGAAAACTTGACTTTTTAGGTATTGGAAACCCTTATAAAAGTTGAAAGGTAATTAAATTAGCTTTACGATAGGCTTATAAAATACAGGGTGTTCCATTTAAAATAAGCCGAATATTACAGTGCGAATGTTCTACTAATTGAACTTAAAATTATAAACACCCTGTAAAGAAAAATGTATCACTGAATCAATAAATAGACTAAGGAAACAGTCTTTTAATTAAATCTAAGAGTAAATTTATTGTAATTGGTTGTATCCGCAGATATAAGTTTTTTTCTAAAACCTTACATTTTAATTAAAATGGACATAACTTAGAACACTCTGTATGTAGGTATAGGGAACCTTTATGAAAGTATAGCTTATTTTTTATGTACAATTCGAAAATGTAATAATATACGGGGTGTGCCATTTAAAAAATCATAACTTTGATACGTTACTCTTTTGTGGAGCACCCTGTAAATTTCAAAATATTTTTAAAATGTAGTCCTTATTGACTTACATAATACCACCGTAATATAAGTTGACGAATATATGCCATTAAGCCATAAATCTCCGTGGCGTCGGTCGTGAATCACCCTGTATACAGTGTCCCAAATTACGTATATGAATATCCTGTGAAATATACAGGGTGTAGCATCATTTACGTAATTATCCTGTGAAATATACAGGGTATGGAATTACGTACATGAGTATGATGTGAAATATACAGGGTGTAGCATCATTTACGTAATTATCCTGTGAAATATACAGGGTATGGAATTACGTACATGAATATCCTGTGAAATATACAGGGTATATCATCATTTACGTAATTATCCTGTGAAATATACAGGGTATGGAATTACGTACATGAATATCCTGTGAAATATACAGGGTGTAGCATCATTTACGTAATTATCCTGTGAAATATACACGGTATGGAACTACGTACATGAATATCCTGTGAAATATACAGGGTATGGAATTACGTACATGAATATCCTGTGAAATATACAGGGTGTATCATCATTTACGTAATTATCCTGTGAAATATACAGGGTATGAAATTACGTACATGAATATCCTGTGAAATATACAGGGTATGAAATTACGTACATGAATATCCTGTAAAATATACAGGATGTAGAATCATTTACGTAATTATCCTGTGAAATATACATCGTGTGGAATTACATACATGAATATCCTGTGAAATATACAGGGTGTAGCATCATTTACGTAATTATTCCGTGAAATATACAGGGTACGGAATTACGTACATGAATTTCCTGTGAAATATACAGGGTGTAGAATTATTTACGTAATTATTCTGTAAAATATACAGGGTGTGAAATTACGCGCATGAATATCCTGCGAAATATACAGGATGTAGAATTATTTACGTAACTATCCTGTGAAATATACAGGGTGTGGAAATACGTACATGAATATCCTGTGAAACAGACAGGGAGTCGAATTAGGTACATAAACATCCTGTGAAATAGACAGGGTGTCGAATTATGTATATAAATATCCTGAAAAATATACAGCGTGTGGAATTACGAACATAAATATCCTGTGAAATAAACAGGGTGTCGATTTACGTATGTAAATATCATACGTACAAGAATATCCTGTGAAATATACAGAGTATCTAATTACTTACATAAATATCCTGTGAAATAGAAAGGATGTTGAATTACGTACATAAACATCCTGTGAAATATACAGGGTGTGGAATTACATATAAGTATCCTAAAATATTCTGTGTGTATTTAATTTCGTACAAAAATATTCTGTGAAATATAATACAGGGTCTGATGATAATAATGTAGACTGAAAAACATGGACCTGAAATATCGGTCCAATTGGTATCTTCAGAAAACTGCTACCTCTAGAAAGATCTAGATCAGGAGGTAATGTCAAAAGCTAATTGACGCGCAGACAAACAACTGCTCCTCTTGCAGGCCTCAAAAATCAATCCCGAGCCCCAGGCTATGATCTTAAAATCAGATGTTAAAAAAGATACATTTTTAACAGAATTGCAAAACCATCTGGGAAACGGGATGGCTGCCGTCGGATCAGTGCTGTTAAAGATGCTAGAATAAACCGACATAAACGCGAATGAATCCAATCAAAATCTATCCGGTCTTGTAACAGCAGCAAAAATATTATGCCATACATATTCCATTTCCAACCACCAGAAATTAGTTCTCTGCCGAAACTCCTACAGCAAAAGAACTGAAGATTTTAACTTCATAAAGTTAAATCGGTAGAAACAACATAAAATAGGGGAGATGGATCATCAAATACACAGTGGAAATGAAAGACGAGTATGCTGGCAGATTAAAACAATTTTTTACAGAATGGAAAAAACTAGCCAATAGTAGGTCAAATCCAAGTTCGGCAATAGATCATAAAACATCACTTATTAAGACTCATTGCCAAAAGGTAACACCAAAAGCACATATAAATAATAAACAAGTCAAACAGAAGCGCCTGCGCGTTAGCAGGCAGGTCGTAACGACTTCTAAATAAATATGCGATTATCTCATGAACCATAAAAGATATCTCAAATCTGTCTTTTCAAATATCGATTCAGCGTTAAATTTTACGTCGGAATGCTATTTTTGAAACCAGTAGTATCACTTCCGGTTCTGGTTTGTAAAACCAGTTTTGAAACCGGAAGTCATAAAAATCTGAAAATCTATTTGAGAGCTATACCGAGAAACAGACAGACAGAGCCGTATTATAAGACTTCTCCTTTAGGGTATAGAAGTCTAAAAGTTTTAAAACTTTACTCAACTAGAAGATGTAAAATCTGAGAGAAAACTTTCGACAGAAATGATCAGCAGGTGAAGTAGTGTGAGAATCGACAATAAAAATAATTGGGGGTGACACCTATGGCAGAAAATCAATAGAATGCCTTGAACTGAGGTATTTGTGTACCAAATATGAAGTAAATCGAATGTCATGAATGGAATATATCGTGTCAGCAGACATGCACACACACAGATAGACAGGATGACAAAATAATTAATTTTTTGCTTGGCTATCGAAAGTTAATAAGTTTTATTGAAACAGATGCTGTAAAAAATGTATCAAGGTAACAATGCAAGGAGCAGCTTTTAACAAAATGTTTTCTGAGGAAAAACCCCAAGGGCGAACACAGGTTTACTTTACTTTAAACAATTAAATAAGTGGTAATAACACTTCACCTTAAACAAGAATTGTACCTAAACAATCTGATATCTAAAGATAAATTACTACCGATAGACTTAAAAGATGCATACTTCTCGGTAGCAATTTCCAAAACTTCCAAGAAACTTTTAATATTTAAGCTTGATAATTAAGCATATGCATTTTAATACTTCTTTTTTGGATTCTGTACAGCTCCCTATGTTTTAAATGAAATCCTAATTAAATCGGCAATTAAATTTCGGAAAAAAAAATAAAAATAAGAAAAAATGTTCTGGAAACATAAAACACACATATACATATAGCCTTCAAGATAGGTCAGGCTTCATAATAAATAAAACAAAAAATTGTTTCAAGCCAAACCGAAAAACTCTATTTCTCGGTTTTGCCTTTAACACGAAGACTATGAAACTGTGTTCATCCAAAGTTAAAGTAAAAGAACTAATATAAAATGTTGAACAAAAGTCACGTAATAATATATTTTTCAAAATTCACAGTCAATTTAATTTCAGTGTGCCCAGCCACACAATACCGTTGGGTATATACAAAACGATTTGAAAGTGAAAAATATTTAGCTACAAAAATAAATAAATAGAACTATGAAAAAATTATGAAATTTCTCAATAGTTTCAGATTATTTAGCTTTAAAAATAAATATATAGTACGTATGATAAAATTCAGAGAAGACTTGTTTTGGTGGTCAACCAAAATAACAAGATGCAAAAACAATATAAATAATTCAAATTATCTAATTTACATATTTACGGATATTGGGTAGGGGCGCCTTTTGAAATAATAAAGAAGCAACAGGTTTCTGGGCTCGTGATGAAGCAGAAACCCATGATTTATAAAGAATGGAAAGCAGTACTACACGGCTTGAAAACTTTCGCCAATAACAGCGTTGTCATCAAATAGCAGTTAAAGGTTCAAGATACCGAATACTCTTTAAATCCTGAGAAGTAATACTGGAAATTTACTTATTATAGCTATGCAAACGCTAAATGTAAATAACTACGTCCTGGCATCAAGATCCAGAAAGTTTGGCAGTAGAATCCTTCACAATACCGTGGAAAGATATTTTTCTTCCACTTCCACTGATACCTAAAATACTTAAAAAATAAAATCAAAGGAGGCTTTAGAAATTACAAGCCTGGTTTCCAAAACTTTGAAATAGATGATTATTACATCAGAAATAATAATATCTATAATAAATATCTAACTTACTCAGGAATTTCTAAGGAATCTCCCCACCTTACTCTGGGAGCCGCAAGGGTTATCGGCGAAGTACTCAAAGTACTCAACCATAAATGCACAAGGTTAGCACTAAAAACAATATCAGAGGCGCAAATCTAAAAATCTAGGGCGCTTCATAAAAAGGGTATTTAGAACAAGGAACAAGATTATCCTTTCTAAAATACGATGATACCTGGGATCCACCACATTCAGCGTTAACTGGTGCTCAGTTTTTAAATTTATATGTTAAATGCTCAGTAATTACTAATTTTTCAAATAAGACTGTTAAAACAGAACTTAAAAATGTTAATTGAAATGTTAAAATTTAATCAACAAAAACAAAATTACATGGGTATATAATCTAATACAAAGATCACCTCCAACTCTCTCTAAACATCTACAAAAGGTGATCTAGGAGGACGTGTCCAATAGAAGTATAATTAAGGATTAAACGACTTACCTTAAGGAAGTTCAATCCCAATTATACGATATTGGACACGTCCTCCTAGATCAAACCCATCCCTAAAACGAAATATATACAAAAAAGAGAAAATATATATTTATACAAATGCCCAACCCAGAGGTGATCTTGCGAAGTATAATGAATATGAGTGAATCATTCTCTAAACTTGCGTACCTAATAGTGATAAGAAGTAAAACTACAAGGTGATCTAGAAGGACGTGTCCAATAGAAGTATAATTGGGATTGAACTTCCTTAAGGTAAGTCGTTTAATCCTTAATTATTAATACTTGAAAATTGTAATTAGTTAAATCTTGTATTTTTGTAGCAGTTATATTAAATTTTTTCAATACTTTCCATCTATCTTTGTTATTACATGATTGCAAGGTGTGCTCTAAGTATGCTTTTTTTTCTGTTCTTATTGCTGTAGTGATATAATTACGAAGATCTTTAAAGTAATTCCAATGAACAATACTGTTAGTAGATTTAAATTTTGCTAATGCCTTTTCCCTTAGTTTTTGCATAAACTTGATATTAGGCGTAATCCATGGAGAAAATGTTTTCGAAAATCTTGATGTTTTCATTGGAGCATGTCTATCAAATAGTTTTAAGATAGAAATATTTAAAAAATTTAATTTATCATCAATATTTTCAATATCCTAGATACGTTTCCAATCAAAATTATACAGATCATAATCAAAGTTATCTTTATTAAATGACGAAAAATCTCTATATGTTTTATAAACTGGTGGCTGCTTAGAAATGTTTTGATCTACAATAATATCAGTTATGTTATGAACAGATCTAGGGAAATTGTAATTATTATGACCTAAAATTTTTTGATTATTATCAACTATAATGTGATCTAATAAAGTCCTAGATGTTGGAGTGATTCTTGTTGCTTCAATAACAATTTGCTTAAGATTTAAATCAGTAAATAAATTTCTATATTGAAGGGCAAAATTACTATAAGTTAACAAATCAATATTCATATCACCCAGTTTTCATAACAAAAAAAAATGTAAATAGTTTTTACAGTGAGTGAAGTGATGAGTACTATTTAAATATTTATGTTTCGGTTTCATAATTTAAATTAAATGTGCCGCTTTTTGATTTTTCTGTTTATGTTCGTACTTGGAAAAAATTTTTATTTAACATTCATATTGGTTTAACTTCTACCTAAAAAGTTTGGTCCTTCGAGAAAATCTAAGAATTTAAAAATAACGCTCGCAGTGTAGTATTCTTTCAACAGTTATGAATACTAATATTCATAAATCGTTCAGACTTTAAATAGCGAAAAATGAGAAATATTGTACGGTCCCCCTCTTTCAATTTTTTTTTTCAAGTTTAGAAAAAAAAGTATAAAGTGCTATTAAAATATATAACTTTCTGCGTATGTTCTAAACTTAAAATGCGAATTTTCGCTCAAGAAAATTTTCAACATCGAATTGAAAGAACGAGTAATCTCCGGGCAAAAGTTTTCTATTTTGCGTGCGACGTTTGAGTCGTCTGATTTTGGCTGCTATTAAAATTATACAAAGCAAATTCCATCCACTTGTTGAGAGTTGAATGGGGCTTTAAAGCATCATGCGGCCCCAGACTGGTCGAAAGTTTATAACGAAGGTTTTATTTGAAGGGTAACTTTATACCAAACCGAGCATTATAATATACCTCGCTTTGTTCTTTTCATCTCCTTTAGAGATAACTGATTAACGAGCGAATCAAAGAACAGAAGCTTACGAAAAAATTTATGTCGTGTTATACATAATTTTTTCTCTGATTTTTGTAAAAAAAAAAAAAGAAATATTTTGCTATGAACATTTAATTTTTTGCTATGATTTTTAATTTTTGCTCACCCTGTATGGAAAATTATAATTTTTCGCGAGTTTTTATAGTTTATTTTTATTTACGCAGATTATAGTAAATTTTTTAAAAACTTTTGTAAATTTTGCAATTTATTTTTATTTGCGCATATTGCAGTAAGTTTTTGCAGGTTTTAAGCAAATTTTTCAAAAACTTTTGTAGTTTATTTTTATTTGCGCATAGTTTTTGCAGGTTTTAAGCAAATTTTTCGAACTTTAGCAGATTTCTGTGTATTTTTGTAGTTTATTTTGATTTTCGCAAATTATAGCGAATTTTAACACTTTTTAAGCAAATTTAAGAAGCGTAACGAAGTTACTGTTATTTCCGTAATAATTAAAACCAGTGGTTAACCAGTGGTCGAAATTCGACCGGAATTCATTAAATTTTAAATTTAATGTATATACCTATTTTTACATATTTTTCTTTATTTTTTCTTCTGTTTTCCTATTTTTTATTGTTTTTTTATTTCTCCCTATTTTTTCATTTTGCCTAGATTTTCCTATTTTTTTCCTACTTTTTCCTATTTTTTACTGTTTTTCTTGTTTTGTTTTTCTATTTATTTTTCTTTTTTCTTTTATTCCCTATGTTTTCATTTATTTCTCTGTTTCTTCCTATTTTAGCCTACATTTTCCTATTTTTGACCATTTTTCCTATTTTTTTCTGTTTTTCTCTATCTTTGTCTACTTTCTTCTATTTTTCTCTATTTTTTTCCTGTTTTTTAGTATTTGTTAATCTTTTCTCTATTTTTCTAAATTTTTCCCATTTTTGCCTATTTCTTTCTATTTATCCTCTTTTCCTAATTTTCTCTATTTTTTTCCATTTTTCTTTATTTTCTGTTTATCCAGTTTTCTCTATTTTTACCTATTTTTTCACTTTTTCTGATTTTCCCATTTATCCCTATTTTTTGTTATTTTCCCATTGTCCCATATTTTTACTCATTTTACTGTTTTTTCCTGTTTTTTTTTACGAATTTTTTTTTCTAATTTTTGTGGTTTTTTAATTTTTGTTTTAGTTGTTTTCCGATTTTTTCGTATTTTTCCCATTTTCGCTGTTTTTTCTTGTTTTTTTCTGGTTTTTACAATTATTTGCTGTTTTTACTATTTTTTACTTTTTTCACTATTTTTTCTATGCGATCATTTTTTCCCCATTTTGCCTATTTTTCCCTATATTTCTCTATTTTCCTCTGATTTTACTTATTTTTTCTCATTTTTTTATTATTACCCTTTTTTATAGGGAAATATAGTGAAAAATAGGCCAAAGAAGAAAAAAAACAGAAAAAATAGTAAAAAACAAGAAAAACCAGAAAAAACTGGAAAAATATTAAAAAACGAAAAAGAAAAAAAATAGTAAAACAGAAAAACTAAGAAAAAGACGAAAAAAAAATTAAAATAATAGGAAATGGGAAAAATAGGGAAATGCGAAAAAAAAAGAAAATATTAAAAAATTAGGAAAAAATAAGTAAAATCCGGTAAAATTTAGGGAAATATAGGGAAAAATGGGCAAAATGGGGAAAAAAGAACGGAATAGAAAAAAATAGTGAAAAAAAGTAAAAAATAGTAAAAAACAGTAAATAATTGCAAAAACTAAAAAAAACAACTATTTTGTAGTTTTTTTTTACTATTTTTTTCTACGCTGTTCTTTTTTTCCAATTTGCCTATTTTTCCCATTTCCCATTTTCCATTTTTTCATTATTATCTTTTTTTCCAGTTTCCTATTGTTTCCCGTTTTTTTTTATTTTTCTTGGTTTTTCTGTTTCTTCCGTTTTTTTTTCCATTTTTCAGTTTTTTAATATTTTTTCCCGCTTTTTTCTGTTTTTTGCTGTTTTTCTGCTTTTTCCTCTTTTACCTATTTTTTACTGTATTTCCCTGTGTTGCCCATTTTTTCCCGTTTTTCATATTTTTCTCTATTTCTCGCTTTCTTTTTACGTTACCCTATTTTTATTCTTTCCCATGTTTCCAATATAACTGCATTTTTCCCTATTTCCTATTTTTTCTATTATTTCCAAGTTTTTTCCTCATTTCCCTATTTTTTCCCATTTTTCAGTTTTTTCCTGTTTCTCCTACTTTTTCTATTTTTATTATCTTTTTTTCTGTTTTTCCCATTTTTCCCTGTTTTTTCTTTTTTTTTCATTTTTTCTATATAGGGTTAGGATTCAAACCCAAGCCATCGAGATTCTGCCATTTTAATATCACAGCCTCTTAGACTACTCGGCTATAGACTATATCAAAAAATAGTCTAATGTTTGAGATAAACAATGAATGTTACATTATATTTAATAAATTATTTATAACCCATATTACATATTAATTTTAGCTTTATGCACTGATCCTGTATATAAACTTTAACTATGCAAAAGTTCACACTCCTTCATTCCGGAAACGCCAGTCGTAGCAGTTGAATTTCCACTCGACAGATGGAGACACTCGAGTCCGTGCTTCTTAGACGCTGAAATTCTTATCAATCCGTTGTCGGTAGGGTAGTGGCTGTGAGTGGTAGTCCCAGTTATAGTTGCAGTGGTAACCTGCGTACCAGTGGCAGTACTCCGAACCTTTAGAGACAGGTCGAGCTAAAACCGAGTTTAATTGTACCGGAGTAGTCAAGAACTACCAATCCGACCGCTCCGTAAACCTGGAAGAGTGCCGTAACATCTGACACTGTCGATTAAAGGATCTTGTTACACACCCTTCTCCGGATTTGGTAATTTGGTTTGCTTCGAATTAAAGAATTTTTCCATTTTGCTCTTTGTTTTTATTTTATAATTTGGAGTAAGATTTAGCACCAAATATACAGGTACTCAACCCAGTGGGGTAAGTAAAGACCGCCCTCCTAACCGCTAGTGATTTGGTTGATATCATAACAACCCCTGGATTATCTTTTTCTCCACTGAAGCTGCCCGTGCATGTGGCCTTCACACTATAAACAAAAGGTGGCGCCCGAGACAATCCGAAACCTGGACTAACGCGCCAATCGTCCGCTTGACGATGCAAAGAGCGCTACAGCAGATTTCTGCGAATTCTTGTAGTTTATTTTTATTTGCGCAAAAAGTGGTCCAAAAGTTGTACAAAAACCAATTTACTTATACAGTGCGACTCAAAAAGTCTGCACCATATGGAAAAAATTTTTATTATTCATTTGACAGAAAATTTTATTCTTGAATTGCGTAAAACTGCTATTTCAAGCGTCAAACTCTCAAATTTCTAAATGGTATACAGGGGCGGGCAAAAAATAGGAATTTTGACCAAGAGTAAAGTACCCTTATTTTTGACAATATCAAATAAATTTATTTAGGAAAGTTATTTAGAATTAAAAATTACACTCAGATTTAAAATCACAGCCTATTACGCAAAAAATCCATTTTTTTATGTTTTTAGCCTAGCTCAAAATAATATCATTTCGGATGCACTTTATGGGCCTTCCTTCAATTACTATAATACATTTTGGTTAAAAAAAATTAGTGTTCTTCGTTATTTTCACACCATTCTCTGCCTTTTTTTAAATTTTTTATGATTTTTTGTTTTTTCTTGGTGCAAAGTTGAAATTTCACCCTGTAGGCAGGTACATAAAAACTACCATTATGATTTAATTGAAGAAAATGGGTAAAAAAATGATACCCAAACGTTTTTGGTGCCAAAATGTAAATAACATTCACTTATTTACGTTAAAAAAATTGCATAGGTATTTGTTCAGTGAACAAAATAATAAACATTTATTGTTAAACTGTTTTAATATCTAGTTTCATAATCGTACTACAATATATATATGTTACACGTGTCACGGACACAGGTTAAGTGACCCTTTGACTGTTGACAGATCAAGATGACAACCTGTTACTACCAACTGTAATATTTATAACTAACTATGCTACATCTCCCTTTTTTTCAAACAAATCATCATTAAACTCAAGAATATAAGATTTCAGATATTCAGGTTGTCTTCTTGTACGTCCACTACTAACTAATACATTTTTTGCTATATTACTATTTTCTACCATACGATTTTCACGTGCACTTTCCACTATCACTTTTCTCATTTCTTGTTCAAATGTAATATTAGTCTCTGTTTCTACACTATTGTCTATTTCTGTCTCATCCGAATAAAAACTTTTTACCTCTCGCCCTTCAGATAAGAGAGGTATAGGAATCATGCTAAAAATTGGGTAGTGAGTTTTCAATGGATAAACACGTTTTAGGGTCCCTAGAATACGATTTTGATATTTTCTCGATGATGTCTGTGTGTGTGTGTTAGTGTTAGTTTGTGTGTGTTAGTGTGTGTGCGTGTTAGTGTGTGTGTGTGTGTTAGTGTGTGTGTGTTTGGATGGATGTTGTAGTAACGATAACTCAAAAACTACTGAATAAAAAAATTTGAAATTTTGCATACAGGATTCTGATACCCTAGATTAGATCTGATTAGATTTTGGTGCCAATCGCACAACCGGAAGAGGCAGTTGCTATGGGTGATGACGCCATTATTATACAAAACGTCAATAAAGTTTTACACATATATTTTGTATACCCTATAGTTTATTTTCTTCGCATTAAAATTTTCGAAACTTTTGCCATTGTTGCCAGATTTACAAAAAAGTAAATTTTTTTCATACTTTTTTGTGCCACCGTGTAAATTTTTGATTCAAACATGGCGAGAGGTCATGTGGTGGCCACATCAGATTTTTTATTTGTAAAATACATAGACTCTTTTTCTTCAGTTTGATACTGCTTATTATTTTGAGACAAATTAATAGTTTCTTTAATATCTATGCTATTTCTGCGTTTTACTTTATTATTGGTATCAAAAAATAAAATTGTTCGAGGTGTATTTCCGTACTCTATGAATTTTCCAGGTAACCACATGTTATTTTTCCTGTAATATAGTTTTTGGCCATCAATAAAATTAAATTTTCGATTTTAAGTTTTTATATCATAGAACTTGGATAAATTTCACTGGAATATTATCCAGAAAATACCAAATAATTCATATTTCATTTAAAATTAATAATATTAATCTTTCAGTTCATACTAATGTCTATTATTGTATATTTTAAAATCTAAAAATAGATTTAAACTCAACACAAGAGTTATTCCGTCTTTTTCTCAGACGTTTTTTCTGTCTACTTTCAAAACACCGTTAACGAAAACAAAATACATAATCGATCGTTGCTATGCAAGCAATATTATTGTTCTCTCATATTATCCCATCATTATAAGAGACAAAAAATATAAATATATTTCTTCCCGCTAAGATTCTGAATTCAAGGTTATTTGGATACCACGTATCGTGTCTCCTACCAACGATCTGCACCTGCAACCCGATAAAATTCAGACATAATCGGGACTCGCTTATCGACTGTCGAATGATGTAGTCGCATTTAAATAGTAAAAGTTTCTTAAAATAATTGTAATGTTGCGTAATTAACCACACCTAAAAAAGTTTTCTGAGGTTTCGTAATAGCATAAAAATGTAAATAGTTTTACAGTGAGTGAAGTGATGAGTTGTTTGATTTCGGTTTCATAATTATTTTTCTGTTCATGTTAGTACTTGGAGTAAATGGAATAAAAAGTACATTCTTATTTCAAATACTCTTTTATTTTGGTTTAACTCCTACCTAAAGAGTTTGGTCCTTCGATGCATATATTTAAAGAAAATACAAGTCCAGTGTTCTTTCAACATTTATGAATACTATTATTCGTAAATCGTTCAGAACTGTTTGTTCCTTTCATTCTTGTCATTTTGAATGTTCTGAAAGTTATCTACAATTTTTGGATATATTTTGAATTCAATACTGATATGTTTCTGTGTTCTAATAGCGCTAGCTTTAGATCTAGATTTTCTTCCCTGCACCGTTTTAATATGTTTTAAGGCATATTATCGGCTCTTAATACTTCAGGTATACCATTTGTTGAAAATATTTGCTTTAAAACATTAATAAGCGTTTTAGAATCTTTACGTTTTACCTTAACTAACTCTAACCACTTAGAATAATAGTCAATTACGAATAAATAAGATTCCCCTGCAAATTCCAAAATATCTGAAGCAACTTTTTGAAATGGGTATTCAGATTGCTTCTCTGAAATCATAGGCTCTAGGATTTTTTTACTAAACTTTTTACACATTGAACAGTTTTGAACATAGTTTTAATCTCAGTATCCATTTTTGGCCAATAAAATAATAATTTAATTCGATTTTTTGTTTTAATAATACCAAAGTGAGTTTTACCGGTGTGAACTTAGCAGCCATTTTCTGGCAGCCGATTTTAATCCAGCAGCCAAATGACCAGTGGCGTAGGAAGATGATAAAAAATTCTTTAAAGAGACCTGTGGAAAGGAACATATAAAATAAAATTATTAAATTTTTATTAAATATTTCCATATATCAGAAACACTAAAAAAATATTATAAAGGGCTTTTTAGGGAAAAGTTTACAGCATCACAATTAAAAAATCGAAAATAATCTTAAAAGTACCCTCAGAAAAGTTTAGCCAAGTTCAAATTTTGCACAAACATTACTGACTATATGTAGAATAATCGTATTAAGATGCGAATTATTTGCAAGCCGTCAAAGGGGTAGTAAATACCCTCACAAATAGAGAAAAAATCAAAAGCACCTTTCAGAAAAGTTTAGCCAAGTTCAAATAATTCGCATCTTAATTCGATTATTCTACATGTTTGTGCAAAATTTGAACTTGGCTAAACTTTTCTGAGGGTACTTTTAAGATTATTTTCAATTTTTTAATTGTGATGCTGTAAACTTTTCCCTAAAAAGCCCTTTATAATATTTGTTTAGTGTTTCTGATATATGGAAATATTTAATAAAAATTTAACAATTTTATTTTATTTGTTCCTTTCCACATGTCTCTTTAAATAATTTTTTACGAATAAAATCATCTTCCGACGCCACTGGTCATTTGGCTGCTGGATTAAAATCGGCTGCCAGAAAGTGGCTGGTAAGTTCACACCGGTAGAATACTAAGTCATTTTCTACAAAAATCAAGTTTTTTAAATGGTAATAATTTTTTATGTTGGTTTCACAATTTGAAAAAGATTTTGGCCATCCCTTCACATAAAATTCTTTTATTTTACATAAAATTGGATCATCTTCAGTACTGTTTTTATTTTGTTAGTAATTTCATTAAAAACATTAATAGAATGCACAACATTATTTAACATTTCATCAGTACCTTGTTTGTTTACTATAGAAGCTCTACTAATAGCATCCGCTATAAACATTTGTTTGCCAGGAACAAATATAACTTTGACATCATTAATACTTATTTTAAGTCTTATTCTTTGTAAACGGTTTGACTGTATTTTGTGAATATTTTTATTCATTAATGCTACTAATGGTTTATGATCAGACTGTACAATAACACTTCTTCCATACACATAGTTATGAAACTTTTTTAATTCAAACAATATAGCTAAACATTCTTTATCTATTTGACCATAATTTATTTTACTTTTTGATAATCCTTTTGATGCGTAACATACTATTTTGTGTTAGATATTGCATTTTTACTACTATCCGTCTGTATTACTATTTCAGACTCATTGTCATAATTTTTTAAAACAGGAGCATTACAAATTATCTGTTTTAGTTCATTAAATACTTTATCATGAGTATCCTTTTCCCACACAAATTCAGTATTATTTTTTAACAATAATCTTAAAGAATAACAGCCAGTACCATAAATTTCGACAAAAGGGTCCTTTAAGTAAAGTAGACTTTGTGGTTAAAGTCGACTTTCACTAACCTAAAAGTCTGGCCTGTATCATAATGCAAATTTAATCGCCTGTTAGGTAAAGGATACTTTAATTAAATATTGTTGTGTTAGCTGCACTGGAAATGGTGTTTCATGATATAAGTGACGTTATTTTGACAGAATTTTTTCGACTTAACCTAACTTGCTTGGGTTTATTTACTAGCGCGTGTTGACTGTTGATTTGTGTTTGCCGAAATATGTTTTAAATTGTTTTAAAATAACGTCAGCTTTTTTAAATTATGTCAGAGCAAAAGAGAAAGCGTAAAAAGAGTTCATTTCTTGCAACAAACCCAATACAGTATGCTTGGTTAATCGGAATCGGTCGAAAAACTCGAAGTCGTCATATTTTTGGTCTTCTCACTACGATATTCTCACTACGATATTTTCTTCATCTTCAGAAGAGCTCGAACTACTACTTGAATCGAATACGTAATATCCCTTTGTAATCTAAAGTAAAGCACGTGTGGACGGTGTAAAATTAATAACCTTTAAAGATTTGTAGGTTATGTTTCAAAATAAAGCTTACTTTAACCACGCAAAAGTGTCAAAATTGGGACTTTACAATAAAGGCGGCTTTTGGCTTAATCCTCCTTTAAAGTTGTATTATGGTACGGGTTTTATAGGCAAAAGGGACCTTTTACCCTTAAAGTATACTTTATATTAATTATGGTACTGGTTGTAAGTTCTCTCAGACATATTTGGTATAAAATTTCTCAAGTAATTGATAATGCCGAGAAACCGCTCTAGTGCTTTCTTATCCTTTGGTTTATCACAATCTACTATTGCTTGAATTTTTTCGTCATCTGCTTTTACTGTACCATTGCTAAAAGTATCACCTAAATATTTGATTTCATTTAGCAAATATTGAAATTGATCTTTGTTAAATTTAATGTTTATTTGTTTAGCCTTTTCTATCACGGTTTTTAGTATTCCATTATGTTCATCTAGTTTCTGCATAAATTAACAAATCATCAATGTATATATTTACACCTTTTATATCCTCAAAGTTTTCTGACAAGTACTTTTGAAACACGTCGGCTGATATATTTATACCAAACGGTAAACGTTTAAAATAATATAAACCAAAAGGAGTTGAAAATGTGCAATATTTTGAACTTTCTTTACTTAACGGAATTTGCCAAAATGAATCTTTTAGATCCAAAACACTGAAATAACGGGCATTTTTTAATTTTGATGACTCATTCAAGTATTTGGGATCTAGGCATCGACGCAAACTAGCATTAAGTTTTTCAACAATTACCAAACTATTCACCCATTCTACTGGTTCTTTTGTTTTACAAATTATATCAAGATTACACAATTTTAATAACTCTTCTTTCAACTTTTCTGTTATTTTTAATGGAACTCTATGAGGAGGGTTTAAACAAGGTAATGCATTGGCTTTCAATTTAATATCATACTCTTTTGAGAATTTACCAATTGCAGTAAACACATCTTTATATTTTTCTAAAATACTATTCTTCGTTACAACCGTATTTAGACATTCTTTAATTTCACATGACTTTTTAATTAACTCAATCTTTATACAGCTCTCGAGGCCTAAAATTGGTGTTAATTTGTTATCAACAATCACAAAATTTATTCCGAACTTTCTACTTTTAATACTTACATTTAGATCAGTGTCATCAAGTACATTTATTTCACTTCCATTATATGCCTCTAATTTTACATTACTATTACGATTTAACATTACTTTTGAATTTTTACTAATCAATTCAAACCAATCGGAAGGAATTAAATTAACATCTGACCCTGTGTCAAGTTTAAAATTTAACATTCAATTTTCAACTTTTATTCTTTGATACCAAGAAATAGCGTTAACAATTTTATTACTTACTGAATTACAATAATATTCTTCTTCATCTTTATCTTCAGACTCATCTACATTTATTTCTTGAACTTGCCTTCTTCCAGCTTTTGTTCTACATACACTTGCAAAATGGTTTTCTATGCCACATTTCTTACACTTCTTGCCTTTTGCTGGACACATATTTTTATCATACTCATGTGTTCCCCCACACCATTTACAATTTATTACATTTTGAGTGTTGTTTGCAACATTTTTGTTCCTGTATGAACTTTTTACATTCCCGGACCCATCAAAGGGAAAGTAAGATGAACGAGCAAAAAAAAATCGAGATATCGATGGTAATATCCATTTTGAGGTCCCCCAAGAAGATTGAAACCATTTTCAGCGCATGGTCTGTCTGTGTTTCTTTGTGTCTGAGTGTCTGTGTGTAATCTTCCACGATAACTGCCGAACCGTTTCTCCAATCCAATGGTATGGAGGGTCGGTGTGTGCCTAGAATGCGACCATTAGATTTTGGTTGAAATTGGTACAGTAGAAGGTCCTCAAGACCGACATTGATTAAATTCACATGTAACAATTTTTTACTTTTTTTAAATTTTAAGGACAAACAATACACTTTAGTGCAAAATGTTTCAGTACAAAGGTTTATAGAATAAAATTCCCTACAACTTTTGTTTTAAATGTTTTCCAGAATTTTCAATAGTTGCGCCACTAGAGGGCGTGTAAAAGATGTGCATGTATGTTTTCTCTAGTTTTTCTTGATTTTGAGGATAAATAATACACTTTAGTGTAAAATGTTGTAGTACAAAGTTTTAGAGCATAAAATTTCCTACAACTCTTGTCTGAAACTTTTTCTAGAATTTCCAATAGTTGCGCCATTATAGGGCGCGTAAAAAATGTGCATGTAGGTTTTCTCTAGTTTTTCTTGATTTTGAGGACTAACAATGCAATTTAGTGCGAAATTTTCTGGTTCAAAGTTGTAAAGCATCAAATTTTCTTTAAATTCAGTACCTTTTTATCAAATTCCTCATAGTTTCGCCGCTAGATGGCGAGAAAAATATAATTTTCCATTTTTTTAAAATTGAAGGTAAATTATGCTCTTGAGTGCAAAATGTTTCAGTGTAAAGTTGTAAAGCATAAAATTCCCTACAACTATTGTATGAAAATTTTTCCGGAATTCCCAATAGTTTTCACACATGATTCTAATCCTAATCCTAATTGCAGCAGTGTGATATAGAACGTGCTCATGCGCAGCTTATGTCATCAACATTGAAATATCAATTCGGTAGACGTATTCACCATCGGCTCGCTATTTTTAATGTGTTCCATACATTAATGTAATGCTTAGTATTTTGTAATTAAAATAATAATAATAAATAACATATTCTCTACGGTCGAGCCGGGAAAGTTCTGATGTGACACAGCCGATTTTTCTTTAAGCGTTGACCTTTTGATTTTGTATACATTTGAATTAGAGCTGCTACTTGCCTGGCATACACTTCTTGATTGGACTTTTTCTAATTCGGCTACTTTAAACATTTTTATAGCTTCTTCTAGGGTTATTTTTTCCAAAGTGATTATTTTTTGTTTCCTTTCATTGTCGGCTGACCCAAAAACAATTCGATCTCGTAGAATTTCATTTACATCAGTGAACTCACAGTCTCTCGCTAATGTCTGAGCATCTATTAAAAATGACTCAAATGGTTCATTTGCCTTCTGTGAAAATATTCTTTTTGGGATTACACACTTCATGGAACCTGTTTAATACTGCTTTCAAACGTTCATACTTCCAGTCTAAAATTATTATATGTTTTGAGGCCATCATCTCCTACATAATTGAGAAGAATTGCTATCTTTGTATCATCACTTTTTGTAATTTGTCCAGATGCTCGTAAGTATATATTTAATGATTGGTTAAAACATTTCCAATTTTAATTAATATTACCGGACATTTTTAATTGTTTTGGCAAATTAAAACCCGACATGGTTATATGATTTTGGCGGGCTTACCACGTGCTGCAACAAGTATACATAAAGAATTTTGTTTAGTGTTTAAAACTTTCAGGAACGTTTAACTATCTGACTGCGCCATGTATATTTGTTCAGTGAACAAAATAATAAACATTTATTGTTAAACTGTTTTAATATCTAGTTTCACAATCGTGCTACAATATATGTTACTCGTGTCACGGACACATTTTAAGTGACCCTTTGACTGTTGACAGATCAAGATGACAACCTGTTACTATGTTACTACCAACGGTAATATTTATAACTAACTATGCTATAAAAATATTTTTAAATTTGACGATGTAAAACAAAACCTAGCTAAAATTAACTAAACAAAATGAAGCATTGAAAATTAAAATAAAAAAAGAAAATAAAAATGACAAAATATTGGTTATTAATCTTAAAGGTGTCAAATCAAACCTAAACTAAATAAGATTAAGCTTTTTAAAATTGAAATAAAAATAAAGAATATTATAATTACAAAAATAAGGGTACTTTACTCTTGGTCAAAATTCCTATTTTTTGCACGCCCCTGTATACCATTTAGAAATTTGAAAGTTTGACACTTGTAATAGCAGTTTTACGTAATGCACCAATTTTTATCAGGAATACAATTTTCTGTCAAATGAATAATAAAATTTTTCCCATATGGTGCAGACTTTTTCAGTCGCACTGTATAAAATTTTGTTAGAATAGTAGGAAATCGAAATCATAAAAAAAATCACGATTTGACTTTTTATAAAAATATTTTTAACGTGTTTAATGGGAACGGAACAGTAATATAGGTGGGAAATACCAATTAAAAATAATACTATAAAAGTAGCGTTCAAAAATGGCAATTTAACCTTAAAATAAAGAATAAAATAGAATGATACAATGCAGAGATTATATCACAATATTGTCTTTAACAAGAAAAAAAACATTTCAATCATTCCTATAAGCCTCCCTTAGGACGTATTATAACCCGAACACGGCTTCCATATACCTGCCGAACACGACGTGCGACGCCAAGAGTAAAATATCCAACTTGTACTTACCCCGCAATCCCTCCGGACTCCATGTGGTTTGCCAGGGTAACATCATCGCTCCAGACATCGAATTGCCACTTCCTGAGACCCAGAACGCCGCACAGGACGTTCCCGGTGTGAATCCCGATCCTCATGTCGACATTGAAGCCGGTCGCTTCCCGGACGAACCTACCAATAATAGACACTCTCTTTAAATAACGTCTAAACGTTCAATTTATGCAAAATAAATAAAGCGAAAAAATAAACATGACAAGAAAAAAAAAAGAATACAATTCCAATTATTTGCAAAACTAGATGTCTGACGAGAAAGAGAAAGAAATCGAAAGAAATCGAAAGAAATCGAAAGAAATCGAAAGAAATCGAAAGAAATCGAAAGAAATCGAAAGAAGTCGAAAGAAATCGAAAGAAATCGAAAGAAATCGAAAGAAATCGAAATAAATCGAAAGAAATCGAAAGAAGTCGAAAGAAATCGAACGAAATCGAAAGAAATCGAAAGAAATCGAAAGAAGTCGAAAGAAATCGAAAGAAATCGAAAGAAATCGAAAGAAATCGAAAGAAATCGAAAGAAATCGAAAGAAATCGAAAGAAATCGAAAGAAATCGAAAGAAATCGAAAGAAATCGAAAGAAATCGAAAGAAATCGAAAGAAATCGAAAGAAATCGAAAGAAATCGAAAGAAATCGAAAGAAATCGAAAGAAATCGAAAGAAATCGAAAGAAATCGAAAGAAATCGAAAGAAATCGAAAGAAATCGAAAGAAATCGAAAGAAATCGAAAGAAATCGAAAGAAATCGAAAGAAATCGAAAGAAATCGAAAGAAATCGAAAGAAATCGAAAGAAATCGAAAGAAATCGAAAGAAATCGAAAGAAATCGAAAGAAATCGAAAGAAATCGAAAGAAATCGAAAGAAATCGAAAGAAATCGAAAGAAATCGAAAGAAATCGAAAGAAATCGAAAGAAATCGAAAGAAATCGAAAGAAATCGAAAGAAATCGAAAGAAATCGAAAGAAATCGAAAGAAATCGAAAGAAATCGAAAGAAATCGAAAGAAATCGAAAGAAATCGAAAGAAATCGAAAGAAATCGAAAGAAATCGAAAGAAATCGAAAGAAATCGAAAGAAATCGAAAGAAATCGAAAGAAATCGAAAGAAATCGAAAGAAATCGAAAGAAATCGAAAGAAATCGAAAGAAATCGAAAGAAATCGAAAGAAATCGAAAGAAATCGAAAGAAATCGAAAGAAATCGAAAGAAATCGAAAGAAATCGAAAGAAATCGAAAGAAATCGAAAGAAATCGAAAGAAATCGAAAGAAATCGAAAGAAATCGAAAGAAATCGAAAGAAATCGAAAGAAATCGAAAGAAATCGAAAGAAATCGAAAGAAATCGAAAGAAATCGAAAGAAATCGAAAGAAATCGAAAGAAATCGAAAGAAATCGAAAGAAATCGAAAGAAATCGAAAGAAATCGAAAGAAATCGAAAGAAATCGAAAGAAATCGAAAGAAATCGAAAGAAATCGAAAGAAATCGAAAGAAATCGAAAGAAATCGAAAGAAATCGAAAGAAATCGAAAGAAATCGAAAGAAATCGAAAGAAATCGAAAGAAATCGAAAGAAATCGAAAGAAATCGAAAGAAATCGAAAGAAATCGAAAGAAATCGAAAGAAATCGAAAGAAATCGAAAGAAATCGAAAGAAATCGAAAGAAATCGAAAGAAATCGAAAGAAATCGAAAGAAATCGAAAGAAATCGAAAGAAATCGAAAGAAATCGAAAGAAATCGAAAGAAATCGAAAGAAATCGAAAGAAATCGAAAGAAATCGAAAGAAATCGAAAGAAATCGAAAGAAATCGAAAGAAATCGAAAGAAATCGAAAGAAATCGAAAGAAATCGAAAGAAATCGAAAGAAATCGAAAGAAATCGAAAGAAATCGAAAGAAATCGAAAGAAATCGAAAGAAATCGAAAGAAATCGAAAGAAATCGAAAGAAATCGAAAGAAATCGAAAGAAATCGAAAGAAATCGAAAGAAATCGAAAGAAATCTAAAGAAATCGAAAGAAATCGAAAGAAATCGAAAGAAATCGAAAGAAATCGAAAGAAATCGAAAGAAATCGAAAGAAATCGAAAGAAATCGAAAGAAATCGAAAGAAATCGAAAGAAATCTAAAGAAATCGAAAGAAATCGAAAGAAATCGAAAGAAATCGAAAGAAATCGAAAGAAATCGAAAGAAATCGAAAGAAATCGAAAGAAATCTAAAAAAATCGAAAGAAATCGAAAGAAATCGAAAGAAATCGAAAGAAATCGAAAGAAATCTAAAGAAATCGAAAGAAATCGAAAGAAATCGAAAGAAATCGAAAGAAATCGAAAGAAATCGAAAGAAATCGAAAGAAATCGAAAGAAATCGAAAGAAATCGAAAGAAATCGAAAGAAATCGAAAGAAATCGAAAGAAATCGAAAGAAATCGAAATAAATCGAAAGAAATCGAAAGGAATCGAAAGAAATCGAAATAAATCGAAAGAAATCTAAAGAAATCTAAAGAAATCGAAAGAAATCGAAATAAATCGAAATAAATCGAAAGAAATCGAAATAAATCGAAAGAAATCGAAAGAAATCGAAATAAATCGAAAGAAATAAAAAAACTCCAAAAAATCTAAAAAACCGACAAATATAAAAAAAATTGAAAAATCGAAAATATCATAAAAATAATAAGAATAAGACTAAAATGAGAAAAAGTTAGCAAAACCTGAAAGAAATTAAAAAAATCAAAAAATAACAGAAAGCAATCTAAAAGTAATAGAAAAAATCAGAAAAATGAAGAAAAAATCGAAAAAAAAACAAATAGAAAATCAGAGAAATAAGAAAAAATGAAAAAAAATTAGAAAACAAATGCAACAATTGGAAAAAAAAATGAGAAAAAATAAGAAATTATTAGAACAAATCGAAATATCAGAAAAGAACATAAAAAACAAAAAATTAGAAAAATGAGAAAAAAAAAACGAAAAAAATTAGAATAATCTAAAAGATTAGAAAAAGAATTAAAAATAAGAAAAAACATAGAAGATTGGAGAAAATTAAAAGAAAAATCAGAAAATATTGGGAAAAAAATGAAAAATAAAAATTTTAAGTACGAAAAAAACGTGAAAATCAAAAAAATCTAAAAAAACCCGGAAAACCACATAAAAAAATCGCAAAAAAAAACGAAAAAAGTCGGAAAAAACCCAAGAAATCGAAAAATTACAAAAAATCGCAAAAAGACAAAAAAATACTAAAAAAGAAAAACCCAAAAAAAAAAAACAAATAACTACCAAAAAGAGAAATTAATTGTTATCATTAAAAAAAATATTAAAAACTTCGAAAGAATTGGAACAAATCGAAAAAAGTAAAAAAATAAGAAAAAATCCGAAAACAAAAGAAAAACATGGAAAAAAAAACAAAATAACAAAAAATGGGAAAAAAGTGGAACAAAATCGAAAAAAAGCCAAAAATTAGAAAAAATGGGGAAGAAAAATCGGAAAAAATGAAAACAAATCTTTCTTCCCATTTAATATATTAAACAAGTATTATTTTATTAAAATTTTAATATAAAATAGTAAATTGTAATCATTAAAAAAAATTAAAAACTTCCAAAAATTGAAATAAATCAAAAAAAGTAGAGGAATAAGAAAAAATCAGAATACAAAGAAATAAATAGAAAAAATAAACAAAATAACAAAAAAATGGGACAAAATTAGAATAAATCGAAAAAAACGAGAAAAAAAAACAAAAATTCTAAATAAGAACATTCTTTTTAAAATCTTATCATATTACAGAAAGAGACAGTGAGTAAGAAGAGAAAAAGAGGGAAGGTCGCCTGGAAACGGAAAATAAAAGAAATAAATCGAAAAACTTGAATAAAATCGAAAAAATCAGAAAAATAAAATGAGAAAATTTATAAAAAATCTGAAAGAATTTGAAAAAATTAAAAAATAACAGAAAGAAATGAAAAAATAAAAGAAAAAATCAGAAAAATGAGAAAAACAAAAACCGAAAAACAGTGTGATAAGAAAATATTAGAAAACAACAGAAACAACTAGAAAAAAACAGAACAATGAGAAGCACAAAGATGGCGGGCGGTTCGGACGCACAGTTAAATGTCTCTACAAAGATTTGTAATAAATGCAAGCATTCAATTGTAAAAAGTATATTGAAATGTGAGAAATGTGATTCCGTGTACCATCCGAGTTGTGCTAAAAAGAAAAACGTTATAATAACTAGTGATAACCTAATAAATTGTTGTATCTCAAGTGATAAAGACGAAAATGAATGTGATTTTGAAATTGAGAATAAACAAGCTGATTTAGCCGGTTTGGATGATGAAAAAATGGACGTAAATATAATTAAGTATATATTAACCCAAAAAGACATTATTATTCAAGAGCTAAGAGATAAAATAGAATTATTAAATGAACATATACATTTATTAAATAAATTCAATAATATAAATAACGCTCTCCAAGGTGACACACTAGTCAGTACAATTAAGAAGGATACCGAAATAAAAAGTGGTTCTTTAATCAAGATACCTTCTAAACCAGCAATAGATAAGAAGTCAGGAGAACCTCAAAAAGAAAAACAAAACAAGATTAGTCATCAAGCAAGGAATGCCCACGATCAGCTAAACAACAATAAACAAACAAACATTACCCGCCAACAGGTTGCTGCGGGGATTTCTTTTGCTCAGGGTGAAATAATATTAAAAAATCACATAAATTTAAACAATGAAAGCAATAGTGATGCGAACGATTATACGAATGGCGGAAAAGCTGACGAACCACCTCATGATCATGGCAATAGGACAACTGAAAACAACTGGAAAACAGTTGTTAATAAAAAACATCAAAGAAAACAAATTGTAGTAGGAAGCAATCGCGAACAAAATGAAGTAGAAGGAGTTGAAGGTACGGTTACTCTACATGTATATCGCCTAAATCCACATACGACAGAAACTGCTTTGAGTGATTTGATGAAAAAACATTTTCCAGAAATTAAGTGCGAACAAATGAATTCAAAACACCCTAATATCTACAGTTCGTTTAAGGTAAAAATTTGGGCCTCAAATTTTAAAAAAGCTATGGATTCTAATTTATGGCCTTATAGGGCATGCATTAGTCGTTTTTTATTTCTACGCAGGGGAAACAACCCCAAGAACACTTAATTTTTAATCCACAACTGCTCTTGCTAAATATTAATACCATTAACAATGAAAAAATTGGCTTTCTTGAAAATGACATGGATCTTTTTAAAGATCTCAATATTTTACGTATAAATGAAACAGGCATTAAAGACGATTACCTAAATTTAATTAAAATAATAAATTTTAAATTAGTTAGCTCTTACTGCAGAACTAATTTAAAATGCGGAGGTACTAGTATTTGGATAAAAAACTCTGATAACGTGAAATGTATTGATCTGTCCACTTTTTGTATAGAAAAACACTTCGAAATATGTGCCGTATATTACACAGTTAATAAAATTGTACATACTATTTTAAATTGTTATCGTTCTCCTTCTGGAGACACTTCTGTTTTTTTTAATAAAATTTCCGAGGTGTTGGATCATTTGTATGTCCCACAAAGTCAATTCATTCTAACGGGAGATTTTAATTTTGACAAATATTCAAATGATAGCTTTAATGATTTGTGTATACTTTTATCCTGTTTTGATCTTGTGCCAATAGTCAATTGGCCTACAAGAGTTACTGAAAATTCCTGCACACTGATTGATCAAATCTTCGTGAGCAGCCGTAAATATAATATTACTTGCTGTGTCACTGATAATGAAATTTCAGATCACCGTTCCGTTTTTTGTGATTTCAATCTCTTTAAAGGTTTAGAAAACGATTCGAAAATAAAACGAAAGATAAGAAATTTTAGCGAACATAATATAGCGCAGTTTAAACAAGCTCTTTCCAGTGAAGACTGGAAAACTTTAAATAATATTAGTAATCTTGATGATGCATTCTCGTACTTTTATGACATTTTCAAAAATTGCTTTGATTCCTGCTTTCCTGAAAAACAAAGTATTGTACAAAAAACCAGAAAAAATTGGACAGATGCTGAAATTGTTGCCTCAAGCCGGTCACTAAAAGACCTTTTTGTATTAAAAAAGTGCAATCCTAATTTTACCGAATTATATAAAGAACGCAAAAGAAATCATTCTCTCTTATTAACATCAAAAAAAAAAGAACACTACCAAAAACGTATTATAAAATCCGACAACAATATTAAAGCCTGTTGGAATGTTGTATATGAAACGACGAATAGGCAGCGTTCTGTTGAAGCTATTGTAATAGAAAAAGACGGAATGTTATTGGATGACCCACGGGAAGTAGCCTCAGAGTTTAATAGTTTTTTTAAAAATGCTCCTGGTCGTCTGATAGACGAAATAACAATAAAATCTTGTAATAGTATCGAAAAAATCACATCAAATGTAGATTCCATCTTCCTTACTCCATTTCTGGAAACAGAATTATTAAATTTATTACTGGGAAAAATTAAAAATAAAAAATCTTCTGGAGCCGATGACGTGCCATGTTTTATTTTAAAGCAGGTTTTAGATGTTCTCTCTGAACCATTAACATATCTGGTAAACCTATCATTTGAATTGGGCAGCTTTCCTCAAGCTTTGAAACTGGGGAAAATTTTACCATTATACAAGAAAAATGATCGTACACAACTAGAAAACTATAGGCCTGTTGCTGTCCCGTGTGGCATGTCTAAAATTTTTGAATATGCCTTTCTTGATCGCCTCTTGTCTTTCTTGAGAAAGTACAATATTATAACCGAAAATCAGCATGGATTCTGCGCTAACAAGTCAACAACAACTGCTATGCTATCATTTTACAATAACATTATTCACCACTTGGAGGATTTTGAATACCCAGTTGCTCTCTTTTGTGATCTCAGCAAAGCGTTTGACTGTGTAAACCATGAATTGCTGTTGAACATATTGGAAAAATATGGAATCAGAGGCACTGTTTTAAATTGGATCTCAACCTTTTTACGTGCCAGGAAGCAATATGTATCTTTAAAAATGCAAAATAACAACGAAATTAATATTATTAACTCTGATCCATTAGATATTAACATGGGAGTTCCTCAAGGTTCAATTTTGGGACCGATATTGTTCATACTTTATGTGAATAACGTTGACCCAATAATAGGTGATTATCACTATGTAAGCTATGCAGATGATTTTTCGGCTATAATTTCTGCTAAAAAAACGGACCAGTTAAACCGCGAGAGCTCTCACATCGCTCAAAATTTGTCAAGTTATTTTAGTAGCCTTGATTTGTTTTTTAATGCTAATAAGACTGAGGTACTTAGATTTCACAATAGGCAACAGAACGTTGAGCCGGTAGAGATTAGTTTTAACAATATGGCACTTAATAACGGAAGTAATAGTATTCGCTTTCTTGGAATATGTATAGATCAACACCTTGATTGGAAAGACCATTGCAATGGACTAATTAAAAAAATAAACTCCATAAAGTTTCTTTTCATAAATTTACGGACGATACTTGAAGTTCGGCAACTAATCATGGTGTATTTTGCACAAGTAGATTCACGTCTAAGATACGGCATATGCTTGTGGGGTAATTCAACTTACTCAAAAAGTGTTTTTCTTGTTCAAAAAAGGATTCTGAGAAGCATTGTTAAGATCCCTCAAAGAGAATCTTGTCGACAACACTTCAAAAAATACGGCATATTACCCCTTTGTTGTATCTTTATTTTTGAAATGTGTCTATATACTTATAAGCACCGAGATATGTTCGTAACCAATACAGATATACATAGATACGAAACTAGACAAGCTAACGAACTGTACATACCATATGCCAGACTCAAAGTAACATCTAATGCACCAAATTATTTGGGGCCCAAATTGTTCAATAGACTACCTCTTGAAATAAAGGAAAGTAAATCATTATATACTTTTAAAAGAAAACTTAAAGATTTTTTACTAAAATACTGTTTTTATGACCTGGGTGAATTTTACGAATTAAATGTTTAAGGAGTGCCACTGTTTTAATCATATTTTACTTATATTTTATTACTCATATTTTATTATTTGCATGTTAACTGTATATTTTTTTTTGTGTCTTGTATATATTTTAGGTTTTTTTGACGAATCTTATACAATTTTATTGTCATATGGAAAATAAATCTATTATTATTATTATTATTATTAAAAATAAGTAAATATTAGAACAAATCGAAAAGAAACAGAAAAAAAAAACAAAAAATGAGAATAAAAACATGAAAAATTAGAAGAACCGAAAAAATTTGAAAAAAATTAAAAAAAACAGAAAACATTGGAAATATTAAAAGAAAAATCAGAAAATATTGAAAAAAAAAAAATGAAAAATATAAAATTCGAAAAAACGTGAAAATGAAAAAAAAAATGTAAAAAACCCGAGAAAGACATAAAAAAATCGCAAAAAAAAACGAAAAAAAGTCGGAAAAAAACGCAAGAAATCGAAAAATATACCAAATATTGCAAAAAGGCAAAATAAATCTAAAAAAACCCGAAAAAAACAAATAACTACCAAAAAAAATGAAATTAGTTGTAATCATTAAAAAAAAATTAAAAACTTCGAAAGAAATGAAGTAAATTGAAAAAAGTAGAAGAATAAGAAAACAAAAGAAAGCAAAAAAAAAACAAAATGAGAAAAAATTGGAAAAAATCGAAAAAAACCCAAAAAAAATCAAAAATCAGAAAAAATGGGAAGAAAAATCGGAAAAAATTATAGCAAATCATTTTCTCTCATTTAATATATTAGGAAAATATATTAAAATTTTAATATAAAATAGTGAATTGTAAATTATATAAGAAAAATTCTAAATGAGAATAATTTTTTTAAAAATCTTATATTATAGAAAGAGACAGTGAGTGTGAGTAAGAGAAAAGGAGGAAAGATTGCCTGGAAGGGAAAAATAGTAGAAATAAATCGAAAAAATCTTGAATGAAATCGAAAAATCAGAAAAATAAAATGAGAAAAAACTATAAAAAATATGAAAAAATTTGACAAAAATCAAAAAATGACAGAAAGAAATGAAAAAATAACAGAAAATGAGAAAAACAAAAACGAAAAAATAGAAAAATTGCAAAAAACTAAAAAAAAATCAGAATAATACGAAAAAATTAGAAAACAAAAAACACAACTAGAAAAAAAAACAGAACATTGGAAAAAATTAAAAGAAAAATCAGAAAATTTAGAAAAAAAATGAAAAATAAAAATGTAAAATACGGAAAAAACGTGGAATCAAAAAAATTGTAGAAGATATAAAAAAGGCACAAAAAAGCCAAAAACAGCAAAAAAACGAAAAAAAGTCGCAATTAATGCAAGAAATCGAAAAATAACGCAAAGAATTGCAAAAAATGGCAAAAAGACAAAAAAAAAACCGCAAAAAAACTAAGAACTGCCAAAAAAAACCGAAATCAATTGTAACCATAAAAAAATAAAAAAATTGAAAGAATTGAAATAAATCCAAAAAAGAAATCGGAAAACAAAAGAAAGAAATAGAACAAAATGAGAAAAAAATGGAAAAAAAACGATAATAATCAGAAAAAAACCAATAATTAGAAAAATTAGAAAAAACGGGTAAAATAAAGAAAAAAACCGGAAAAAATCAAAACAAATCTGTCTCTCTGATTTAATATTTTAGAAAAATATTGTGTAATTAAAAATTTAATACCAAATAGTGAATTATAAATTATATAAAAAGCAATTTTTAACATTTTTTTTTTAATCTTATCATCATATTGTAGAAAAAGACAGTGAATAAGAGAAAGAGAGCGAAGGTTGCCTGGAAGAATTTAAAAAAATCTAATAGATTTTAAAAAAATAAAAAAATAACAGAAAGAAATAAAAAAATAACAGAAAAAAATCAGAAATATGAGAAAAACAAAAACGATAAAATCGAAAAATCGAAAAAAAAATCATAGTAATAAGAAAAAATTAGAAAACAAAAGAAACAACTAGAAAAAAACAGAACTATTAGAAAAAATAAGTAAATATTAGAACAAATCGAAAAGTATCAGAAAAAAAAACAGAAAAAAAACAAGAAAAGAGAAAAAAGAAAAATTAGAAGAATCGATAAAATTAGAAAAAATTAAAAATTAAGAACAAACAGAAAACATTGAAAAAAATTTAAAGGAAAATCAGAAAATATTGGAAAAAAAATGAAAAATAAAAATATAAAATACGAAAAAAACGCGAAAATCAAAAAAATTGTAAGGAAACCCGAAAAAAAAAATCTAAAAAAAAATGAAAAAAGTCGATAAAAACGGATGAAAACGAAAGATATCCCAAAAATTGCATAAAATCGCAAAAAGACAAAAAAATCTAAAAAAAAACCGCAAAAAACAAATAACTACCAAAAAAAAACGAAATTAATTGTAATCATTAAAAAAAAATTGAAATAAATTGAAAAAAGTAGAGGAATAAGAAAAAATCAGAAAACAAAAGAAAGAAATGGAAAAAATAAAAAAAATGACAAAAAATTGGGAAAAAATTGGAAAAAATTAAAGCAAATCTTTCTCTCTCATATAAAATATTAGGAAAAATATTCTTTTATTAAAATTTTAAAATAAAATAATGAATTATAAATTATATAAAAAAATTCTAAATGAGAACAATTTTTTTTAATCCAATTATATTATAGAAAGAGACAGTGAGTGAGAGAAAAAGAGGGAAGGCCGCCTGGAAGGGAAAAATAAAAGAAATAAATCGAAAAAACTTGAATGAAATCGAAAATATCAAGTAAATAAAATGAGAAAAATTATAAAGAAATTGAAAGAATTTGAAAAAATGAAAAAATAACAAAAAGAAATGAAAAAATAACAGAAAAAATTTAGAAAAATTAGAAAAACAAAAACGAAAAATTAAAAAAACCAAAAAAATAAGACTTATAGGAAAAAATTAGATAACAAAAGAAGCAACAAGAGAAAAAAACAGAAAAATGAGAAAAAATAAGTAAATATTAGCACAAATCGAAAAGTATCAGAAAAAACAACAGAAAAAAAAACAAATACTGAGAAAAAGCAAGAAAAATTAGAAAACTCGAAAAAATTAAAAAAACAAGAAAAAATAGAAAACATTGGAAAAAATTAAAAGAAAACTTAGAAAATATTGGAAAAAAATGAAAAATAAAAATGTAAAATACGAAAAAACGTGGAAATTAAATAATTTTTTAAAAAAACCCGAAAAAGACACAAAAAAAGTAAAAAAGCTAAAAACCGCAAAAAAAACGAAAAAAGTCGCAAGAAATTGAGAATTATCGCAAAAAAAAACAAACTGGCAAAAAAACCGGAATCAATTGTAACCAAGAAAAAAAATTCGAAAGAAGTGGAATAAATCGAAAAAAAAGAGAGGAATAAGAAAAAAATCAGAACAGAAAAAAAAGCAAAATGAGAAAAAATTGGAAAAAACCGATAAAAATCAGAAAAAACCAATAATCAAAAAAATTATAAAACACTTGAACAATAAAAAAAATCGAAAAACATCATAACAAAATAGTGAATTATAAATTATATAAAAAAAATTTTAAACGTGAACAATTTTTCGATTTCTTGCGTTTATTGCATTTTTTTTAGTTTTTTTTGCGGGTTTTAACTTTTTTTTGTCTTTTTTAGAGTTTTTACAGTTTTTTTGTTTTTCACGTTTTTTCCTTATTTTACATTTTTATTTTTTATTGTTTTTTCAATATTTTCTGATTTTTCTTTTAATATTTTCCATTGTTTTCTGGTTTCTCTTATTTTTTTATTTCTTCTAATTTTTTCGATTCTTGTAATTTTTCTTGATTTTTTTTCTCATTTTTTGTTTTTTTTTCTGATACTTTTCTATTTGTTCTAATATTTACTTATTTTTATCATTGGTCTGTATTCTAGTTGTTTCTTTTGTTTTCTAATTTTTTTTATACTCCGATATTTTTTTGTTTTATCGATTTTTCTGTTTTTTCGTTTTCGTTTTTTTCATTTTTCTGATTTTTTTCTGTTGTTTTCATTTCTTTCTGTTATTTTTAGATTTTTTCAAATTCTTTCAAATTTTTTATATTCTTTTTTCATTTTATTTTTCTGATTTTTCGAATTTCATGCAAGTTTTTTCGATTTATTTCTATTATTTTACCCTTCCAGGCGACCTTTCCTCTTTTTCTCTTACTCACTGTTTCTTTCTATAATGAAAAGATTTAAAAAAAAATTATTCTCATTTAGAATTTTTTTATATAATTCACTATTTCGTATTAAAATTTTAATAAATGATTATTTTTCCTAAAACATTAAATGAGAGAGAAAATTGTTTTTTCTTCGATTTTTTTCCAATTTTTTTGTCATTTTGTTTTTTTTTTCTTTTGTTTTCTGATTTTTTCTTATTCCTCTACTTTTTCGATTTATTTTAATTCTAATTTTTTTTCAATAATTACAATTAAAATCGTTTTTTTTAGCAGTTATTTGTTAATTTGCGGTTTTTTTTTACATTTTTTTTTTGTCTTTTTGCGATTTTTTGTAATTCTTACATTTTTCGATTTCTTGCGTTTTTATTATAGAAAAAGACAGTGAATAAGAGAAAGAGAGCGAATGTTGCCTGGAGGAGGCATAACGCCAAGAATGTGGCACAAAGTGAAAACATAACTGAGAAGTTACTATTTTTGGTTTTTGCAACCCAATGAGTCAAAAAAGGTACCCACTCCATATGGGGAAGTACCGTCGCTCAAAAAAGAGGAGGGAATTACGCGAACTTCGAAATAAAAACTAGCCTGGAATTATCTATCAATCCTACTTGTTATGGCTAACCAAAGCACTTAGATGAGTTCCAAGAATGGGTATCTACTAAGACGAACCCATTTGTAGAATGGGTAATGAGGAAACAAACAGTCTTTTATATTATAGAAGAGTGTTAAGTACTCACACTTTGGTAAAAAACTCCAAGGAAGCCTTTCTTTAGAGAAAATCTAGTGAACATTTAAAGGTACAAATAATAAAAACCAAAATTGGGGTAATGGTAAAAATTAATTATCATATGTACCTGATGGCTTCTATCATCTGCAAACCCATATTGACACAGTTATAGGCGTGGTTTGGTCGAGATACCGGCAAACCTGAAACGCAATAGTAACAGTCTCCCAGTATTTTGATCCTCATACATTGATTGTCCTGAAAAAAAAAATTGAAAATCAGCATATACTTAATGATAATACTTAATAAAAAAATGAGGGTTAATCCCACCCAACTTTCCGAACACTCCTAGTAAAGTCATTGTTTTAATAGATTATTTTAATTTTTCTGCATCAAAATACATTAATAAAATTAGTTTACAAAAATTTAAAAAAACTTAATTTTTTGTAAATTGTTTTTTTAACTTTTTATAATAAGTATTATTTTAAAATTATGAAATATTTCACACATAATGTACTTTTTGATCCCTTTTGGATGTACTATTTATATTAATAAAGTTAGTTTAAAAATGAAAAAAACATTCAAATTTTTTGTCAAAAATTCATGGGTACCATTGAATTGTTTTAACTTTTACATTTTTTTTTCTATGACTTGATTGAACAATAGGGAAAAAATAAGAGAAAATGAGCAAAATAGGAAAATTTGGAAAAAATAATGAAAATTTGGGAACAATAGGTGAAAATAGGGAAACAGTAAAAAAAAATGAGGAAAATAGGATAAAATTGGAAAAAATAACTATAAATAAGGATAAGTAAGGAAAAATATGCAAAAATAAAGAAAATAGACTAATGGAAAAGAAAAAAAAATGGAAAGATATAGAGAAAATAGTGAAAAAAGAGTAAATTAGTAAAAAAATGGGAAAAACAAAAAAGAGGAAGAAATGGGGTAAAATTGTGAAAAATAGAGAAAGGACTCCACTCTTTTTATAGGGAAAAATGGTTTCAGTCCCAAGGTCTAATTTTTGATGAAAATTGTAGATCTCAACATCCTGAACAAAAAAGGTAATGGGCCCAAAAAAATCTACCGTCAGGATTTTGCGCTACGGGCCATAAAAGGTCCGCACCGGCGTTTTCAGGTTTCGCGTCATTTCTATCAAAAAGAGCGTAGTATGGAGACATGCTTGCCTAGAAGTGTGTTAGAGTGAAAAAGCACTAAATATATAGAAAAAAAAATTAAGCCAAAAAAATGAGCCAAAAAAAACGAGATTAAAAAATGTCCATTCCGGTCGTTTACCTTCAGGAACCATTTAAAAGAAACCTACATTTGGCAACACTGTAATTTCATAGTACTGTAATAGTAAGGACTTGGTAGATGGTTGGAATAGAAACCACATTCGAATACAAACTTATTTTCCTACCACGTTGCTAAATGTGTTTTTCGTGGGAGGGTTTTATGAAAAAAATTTAAAAACTAGAATTCAAAAAAAAAAAAAAAAAATAAAAAACGTAACATGTTTGAAAAAATATGATTGAAATTCGAAATGGCACATATCTCTATTAAGAGATATCGAATAGAGACATTTATTTTTATACTAAAAATCTGAACTTTAAGCATCTCGTGAAGACGCATCAAGCATACTACAACATTTTCGCATTAAGATTTTCGATTCAGAAACGATAGAAGAATGTCGCCACGTGTAGCTTATCCGCTAATTTGTACACACCCTGTATATATACAGAAAAAAAAGTTGGCCAAAAAATGAGCCAAAAAAAACGAGATTAAAAAATGCGCCGGTACGGACCTTTTATGGCCCGTAGCGCAAAATCCTGACGGTAGATTTTTTTGGGCCCCTGACCTTTTTTGTTCAGGATGTTGAGATCTACAATTTCCACCAAAAATTAGACCTTGGGAATAAAACCATTTTTCCTATAAAAAGTGCGGGGTCCTTTGCAAAAAATAATGAAAATTATGGAAAAAATAAATAAAAATTGGACAAAACTGAACAAAACCAGGAAATTAGGGAAAAATAATGAAAAGTGGGGAAAAAATGGAAAATAGTAAAAAATAAGAAAAAATATCGAAAAATTGGATAATAAATATGGGAAAAATAGTAAAATTTGCCAAAAAAAGGGAAGAATAGGAAAAATCATTGAAAAATAGTAACAAACAGAAAGAAATTAAAAAAATCGGCTGTGCCACCCCAGAACTTTCTCGGCTCGGCCGTAGAGAATATGTTATTTATTATTATTATTTTAATTACAAAATACTGACTGTCAGTAGATAGAACGTCCATTAACTTTAAAGATTCAGTAAGTAAAGGCGATGACGTTTAGAATAAAACTTTACAAGTTGATTTCTTGTATAATTGTCATAATCTAAACGTCATTGTCATTAGTTACAGAACCGTTTAAGTTAATGAACGTTCCATCTACTGACAATAAGCATTACATTAATTTATGGAACACATTAAAAACAGCGAGCCGATGGTGAATACATTTACCGAATTGATATTTCAATGTTGATAATGACTTAAACTGCGCATGCGCACGTTGTATATCACACTGCTACAATTCGGATCTCCTAAAATCATACAATAGTTGTAGGGAATTTTATGCTTTTTGCACTGAGACATTTTGCACTTAATAGCATAATTTTCCTCCAATTTTTTAAAAAAAAATGGAAAACCCTAAATATGTATTTTTATCGCCATCTAGCGGCGAAACTATGAGGAATTCGATAAAAAGTTAAACATAGAAGTTAAAGAAAATTTGATGGTTTACAACTTTGCACCAGAATGCATTGTTTGTCCTCAAAATCAAGAAAAACTAGAGAAAACCTACATGCAGATTTTTTACGCGCCCTCTAGTGGCGCAACTATTGAAAATCCTAGAAAAAGTTTGAGACAAGAGTTGTAGGGAATTTTATGCTCTAAAACTTTGTACTACAACATTTTGCAGTAAAGTTTATTATTTGTCCCCAAAATCAAGAAAAAGTAGAGAAAACATACATGCACATTTTTTACGCGTCATCTAGTGGCGCAACTATTGGAAATTCTGGAAAAAGCTTAAGACAAAAGTTGTTTAGAATTTTATTCTCTAAAACTGTGTACTACAACATTTTGCACTAAAGTGTATTGTTTGTCCTCAAAATCAAGAAAAACTAGAGAAAACCTACATGCACATTTTTAACGCGCCCTCTAGTGGCGGAACTATTGGAAATTCTCTAAAAAGTTTGAAACAAAACTTGTTGGGAATTTTATGCTCTAAAACTTTATACTACAACATTTTGCACTTAAGTGTATTGTGTGTCCTCATAATCTAGGAAAACTAGATAAAACCTATATACACATTTTTTACACGCCCTCTAGTAGCGCAACTATTGGAAACTTTGAAAAAAGTTTGAAACAAAAGTTATAGGGAATTTTATGCTATAAAACTTTGTACTATAAAATTTTGCACTAAAGTGTGTTGTTTGCCCTTAAAATTTAAAAAAAGTAAAAAATTGCTACTTGTGTATTTAATCAATGTCGGTCTTGAGGACCTTCTACTGTACCAATTTAAACCAAAATATAATGAGCGCATTCTAGGTACACACCGACCCTCCGCACCAAATTTCAGCTTGATTGGTTAAACGATTCGGCAGTTATCGTGGTAGATTACACACAGACACACAGACAGACCATACGCTGGAAATGGTTTCAATGTTCTTTGGGGACCTCAAAATGGATATTTCTATCGATATCTCAATTTTTTTATTTTGCTCGTTCACCTTACTTTCCTTTGATGGGTCCGGGAATAGAAAGATAAAATAGGGAAATTAGAGATAAATACAGAAAAATAGGGAAATATATCTGAAAATAGTGAAACATTGGAGAAAACAAGGAAAAAAAGAGTAGATAATACTAGGGACATATATACGCATAAGTAGGGAAAAAAAACAGGAAAATATAGGAAAAATAGGGAAATAAGAGAAAAATGGGGAAATATATTAAAAATAGAGAAAAAACAGCATAAAATATGATTAAGCAGGAAAAAATTTAAAAAAAAAATGGCAAAAATAGGAAAAAATAAGAATGATGAAAAATAAGGAAAATAGGAAAAAAATAGAAGAAACAGATAAAAATATTTAATAATAGAAAATACTATGAATAAATGGGGGAAAAAGGTCCAAATAGAGATATATAGAAACAAATAAAAGAAATAGGATAAAATAAAAGAAAAAAGAACAAATAGAAAGAAATAGAAAAAATGGGAAAATAATAGGATAAAATAGGGAAACGTGGGAAAAACTACTGAAAAATTTGGAAAATAGAACAAAATAGATAAAAACAGAAATTTCGTTCGTTATTTTCCATATTTTACAATTTTTTTCTTTCAATTTTTTCCTGTTTTCTCATTATTCTGATGTTTTGTTTTTTTCCTGGATTTTTCTTGTAGGTTTTTTCAAATTTTTTCTAATTTTTTCGATGACTTCTGATTTTTACTCTTTTTTGTCACTGTTTCGATTTTTTTTTATTTCTTTTTTTTACAATTACTTTTTTTTCTAATTTTTTTCAATTTTTTTTTTCCTTATTCCTTTTTGCAATTTTTTTGGGATTTTGTTGCGATTTATTTCAATTCTTTCGATATTTTTCATTAATTTTTTTATTTCTTTCTTTTGTTTAAAATTGATCCGGTTTTTGGTTGTTCTTTACGGGTTTTTCCACCTTATTCCATTTTTTTGCGATATAATTCGATTTCTTGCATTTTGGCGTTTTTTCGATTTTTTTATATTTTTTTTTAAGTGCAAAAAAATTTATTTATTTTTTGTTTATAATTATTACAATCCTAAATTCGAAAAGACTAAAATATTTTCTAAATTTAGAGTTTTATATTACCTATCGAATGGTATAAATCCTATTTTAATATTTTTAAAGTTATTCATTTGTTTAAAAAAAAAAAAAAAAAATGAATTCTACAATTTTTGAATAAAATTTTGAAAAAAATCACAATTAAAGAGTTTTTTACTACAAATTTAATGGTATTTTTTTTTTAAATATTTTAATATTAATATTAACCTTAAAAAGAAATAAAACCTTTTTTGAATAATTTTAAAATTAATAAATAATTAAAATCTCATTAAATTTTAACTTTTTTCATTTTTTGATATAACTTTTACAAATACTATGTTAAAATTATGAAATAATTTACACACATAGTACTTTTGGATCCTTTTCGGATATGCTATTTAATTTTTTCATTTATTTTATACTTATTGATCAAACGAAATTACAAAAAATTTAAAAAAAAATTGTTCATTTTGGCTATAATAATTACAATTCTAAATTTTAAGAAACTAAAATACATTTAAAATTTAGAGTTTTATATTATATTTCTAATGGTGAAAATCCCATTTCAATAACTTTAATATTTTAGAAGTTATTCAATTTAGTTTAAAATCGTAATATAATTTTAAATGTTTCTTAGTCAATTTTGAAAAAAATTTCAGAATTTTTGTAATAAAATTTTGAAAAAAATTATAATTATAAAATTAATTAGTACAAATTTAAAGATATTTTTTTTAAATTTTTAATATTAAAATTTAACTAAAAAATAATAATTTAATAAAGATAAAAATTTCTAGAATTTTTCAAGGATCTTTTAGGGTTTCTCCAGGATCTCAATTTTTCAGGATTTTTCAAAAAATTTCAAAGGTTGCTTTTTTAAGACAAAATTTGTCAAATATTGTTTTTCAAACAGTGTTTAAGGTTTTTTAAAAGGTTTTTCAAGGATTTATCAAAGATTTTTCAAATGTTTTTCAAGGATCTTTGATTTTCAAGGATTTTTCAAAGATATTTCAAGGATCTTTTAAGGTTTCTTCTGAATTTCAATTTATAAAGATTTTTTAAATTTTTCACAGGCTGTTTTACAAGCAGTATTCAAGGATTCTTCTAGAATTCTTCTACGATTTTTTAAGGATTTTTCCAGAATTTTGCAAGGATCTTTTAAAGTTTCTGCAGGATTTCAAATTTTGAGGATTTTTTAAAATTTGTCAAATATTGTCTTTAAACAGCGTTTAAGGTTTTTTAAAGAGTTTTTCAAGGATTTATCAAAGATTTTTAAAATTTTTTTCAAGGATCTTTGATTTTCAAGGATTTTTCAAAAATATTTTAAGGATCTTTCGAGGTTTCTTCTCAATTTCAATTTATAAAGATTTTTTTAAATTTTTCAGAGGCTTTTTTTCAGCAGTATTCAAGGATTCTTCTAGAATTCTTCTAGGATTTTTTAAGGATTTTTCCAGAATTTTGCACGGATCTTTTAAAGTTTCTGCAGGATTTCAATTTTCGAGAATTTTTTAAAATTTGTCAAATATTGTTTTTAAACAGTGTTTAAGGTTTTTTAAAGGGGTTTTCAAGGATTTATCAAAGATTTTTCAAATTTTTTTCAAGGATCTTTGATTTTCAAGGATTTTTCAAAGAAATTTCAAGGATCTTTCAAGGTTTCTTCTGAATCTCAATTTATAAAGATTTTTTAAATTTTTCAGAGGCTGTTTTCCAAGCAGTATTAAAGGATTTTTCTAGGATTTTTCAAGAATTTTTCAAGAATTTTCAAGGATCTTTTAGAGTTCCTCCAGGATTTCAATTTTTGAGGATTTTTCAAAAATTGTCAAAGGTTGCTTTTTTAAGTAGTATTTTAAGGTTTTTTAAAGGATTTTTCTAGGATTTTTCAAAAATTTTTCAAAGATATTTCAAGGATCTTTCGAGGTTTCTTCTGAATTTCAATTTATAAAGATTTTTTAAAATTTGTCAAATATTGTTTTTTAAGCAGTGTTTAAAGCTTTTTAAAGGATTTTTCAAGGATTTATCAAAGATTATTCAAATATTTTTCAAATATTTTTCAAATATTTTTCAAATATTTTTCAAATATTTTTCAAGGATCTTTCAACGTTTCTTCCGGATCTCTTCAAAAATTGTCGAAGGTTGTTTTTAAAGCGTATTCAATGATTTTTCAAGGATTTTTCAAGGATCAATTTTATATTTTACCGCAGATAAAACTGTTTGGAATACTGTAATTTCAGTTTTTCTCAAAATTTTCTTCGTGTTAATAAATCCCATTTTTAGTAACCGATACGTCTTTATGGCCTTTAATGTTCTTTGCATGATATCTCGTTCTTGATTTCCACTACTGTTTACTATTGCCCTAAGATATTTGAAATAAGTAACTTGTTCGATATTGTTACCTTGTATTTTTATGTTTATTTTTGTTTGTTCTTTTGCTATCATTACTTTACTACTTTTTGTATTTATTTTCATTCCATTTCTTTCCAGGGTCTCTTATTGTTACTGGTTATATCATTCCTACGTGTAACTCTTGTGTGTCTGGTTTACTTTACTTAAGACGGAATTAGCACCCCATGATGTTCATAACAAAAACTATTAATTAACTAAATGTTCGATAGATGGCGATTAGATGTACTTTCTGCCTAAAAATTTAAATGTTTATTATCCTCCAATAATCTTGCTTAGTTGACAGATGTAAAGGCCGCCGAAGGGTTTAAATTTTGAGTGAATTTGTGATATTAGTGACCATCAGGTACCTAAATAGAAGATTTTTATGACACCATTAAACTTGCTTGGCCCAAAACTAATCCGATATATAAACTTGCCTTGTAATATCATTTAATATTTTTTTTCAATATTTTTTTTCTAAATCTATACGTGATTTGTATAGTAAATAATTTTATTTTTATTTTTTTCTCCAAATAAATAACCTCGGTTTGATTTATATTATAATGATTTTTTTCAGTACATACCAAGTCTTTACTTTTGTGAAAATTATTTGCTAGTTACAAAAATTTTATTTGTTCTAGTTTTTTCTCATTTTTTTGATATTTTGTTTTTTTCTGTTTCTGTGGTTTTTTCTTTCGTTTTTTAATCTTTTCTCATTTCTTCTGATTATTGCAATTATTTGCGACTTTTTTGTAATTTCTTTCCGAGTTTTTGCAATTTATATCAGTTTTTTTTGATTTTTTTCATTTTTATGGTTACAGTTGTTTTTTGGTTTGGTTTTTGCGATGTTTTTCGATTTTTCTCGCTTTTCACTCATTTTTCTGTTTTTTTTTTCAGTTTTTTTTTCTGATTTTTTTTGATATTTTCTAATTTTTCCTCATTGTTCTGTTTTTCTTTTCTATTTTTTCGTTTTCTAATTTTTTCACATTTTTTCTTATTCCTTTGATTTTTTATTATAATATTTATATTATGTTTTACAATTTTATTTTTCATTTTTTCTCAAAATTTTCTAATTTCTCTCTCAATTTTTTTCTTTTTTTTTCAAAATTTTTTGTTTTTTTTTTTATTTTTTCTCTTTTTTTTCTGTTTTTTCGATTGTTTTAATTATTTCTCGGTTTTCTTTCATTTTTATGTTTTTTTATGTTTTTTCCGAATTTTATTCATTTTTCATTTTTTTCTCAAAATTTTCTAATTTCTCTTTCAATTTTTTCCAATGTTTTCGTTTTTTTTTAATTTCCTTTCCGATTTTTTCTGTTTTTTGTAACTTATATCAATTTTTTTGAATTTTTTTTATTTTTTAAGGTTACAGTTGTTTCCGGTTTCTTGGTTTTTGCGATGATTTTCGCTTTTTCTCGCTTTTTTGTCAAATTTTTCTTATTTCTTTGAATTTTTATGATAATTTGCGATTTCTTTGTGATTTTGTTGTAGTTTTTTGCGACGGTTTTGTGATATTCTGTGATATTTTTTGATTTCTTGCGTTTATTCCGTATTTTACAATGTTATTTTTCATTGTTTCCTAATATTTTCTAATTTCTCCCTCAATTTTTTTTCAAACTTATTATTTTATTTTTTTCGATTTTTTCAGATTTTTTTTCAAATTTTTTCTTATTCGTTTTATTTGATTGATTTTTTGCGATATTTTTGTCATTATTTTGTGATTTTGTTGCGTTTCGAATTTTGAAATCAAGTCACCATAATTTTAATTCTAAAAGAAACCCAGGTTTTATTAGGTATTATACTAAAATAGTAATTTTAGCAGCATTTAAAAAATATTGGAACAAAGATATAAATTTTATATTAAAATATAAAATTTCCTTTTGTCTGCTACTTAAAAATATGATGGCAACATTGCGTTACATTATATACCCCAAAATAATTATTTTGCAGGTGGCGCCATCTATAAAAAAGTACGTGAACTGTAAAATTGACAGAATAACAGGTTTCTGATGTATTTTTGGTGATGTTCTATGGTTCAAATTGTAAATTTTTGAAGACTTTTAAATGAAAGCAAAAAATGAAATATCTCTTATGTACAGTATCTAATGGAAACATAATCTAGTTCATGAATTAGTTTTTATAGCGATTTCTGATGCCTTTTTTTGAGGTTAAATTTTCACAATTCCATTGTTTTTTCCATTTTCTTAATTTTTTTTTTCACTTTTCAATATTTTCAGGAACTAATTTAATACCATTAGAACATTATAAAAGCAAATTCGCATATATTTCTTGCCCGGATAGTCCGTCTTATATGTTCAAAAATTTCTCGATGCTTATCCATTGATCTATAGACTAGTTAAAAAGGGTAGGGCTTCTTCTTGTCTTAACCCATCTTTAGTTTCGAATTCTTCCGACATTCTATTATTTTTGTTGACATAATTTATGTTCTTTCTATATATACTTTTTATAGCTAGGATAAATTTCTTATTGACTTCTCTTTCTTCCAAAATATTCCAGGTATTTTTTCTGTTAACCCAATCGAAGGCTTTTTCCAAGTCTATAAATGCTAGATATGCGTTTTTCTTACTGAGTTGTGTTTTTCTATTATTTATTTAGTCGTAAAAATGTGATCGTGTACGGAATCCACTTCGTTCTTCATCTAAGTTGGTTCTATTTGTATTTTTCTCTTTTTTCTATCTTTTTCTAATATATCTTCAAGGCTGTGCTTAACAATGTTATTCCCTGTAATTATTACATAATCTTATATCTCCTGATTTCTGTATGGGTAATATTATTCCTCTGTGACATTCTTCTAGTATTTTGTTTTCTTTAGGGTCTTGGTTCTCATCTAGATATTTTATTTCTTCGACATTTTCTTCATTATGATTTACACCCAAGAAATTTTGAAAATTTTTTTTTCATATTTGCATTACTTCCCTTTCATTTTTTCATTTTTTGCTAAAATTAATAATTGCGATAAAAATAATTTGTGTTTCGTATCGTATCGTCTTGTCACATTTTGGTTTGTTAGTCAGGCAGAGAGTAACTAGGGCGTAAAAAATCACATTACAGCGGATTAGGGAAACTCAACCCCAGCTTAAACAACAACAGTCTTTAGTACCCTTGAAAGAGATCAGCAAGTTACAATTAATTATCTGTGAAAGTTTTCTCTTTAAAGTTTTAATTGTGGTAATTTAAAATCTCTACTTTAGGAACGTTCTTTTATAATTGCGTATTTGATTATTTCTTAATATTACTAAAAGTTAATCGGTGTTTATTGGTATTTAATTTTGAGTATCAAAAAAAAAATAGATCTATTCAATTAAAATTAAATATTTCATTTTGTTTAATTAATGCTTAGCCGTGCATTAATTTTTTTATGATTTCCCCGACTCGCTTCTTCTAAAAAAAAATCGGCTGTGTCACCCCAGAACTTTCCCGGCTCGACCGTAGAGAATATGTTATTTATTATTATTATTTTAATTACAAAAATACTAAGCATTACATTAATTTATGGAACACATTAAAAATAGCGAGCCGATGGTGAATTAATATTTCAATGTTGGTAATGACATAAGCTGCGCATGCGCACGTTATATGTCACACTGCTACAATTAGGATCTCCTACAATCATACAATAGTTGTAGGGAATTTTATGCTTTAAAACTTTACACTGAAATATTTTGTACTTAATAGCATAATTTACCTCCTATTTAAAAAAAAAATAGAAAACCCTAAATGTGTATTTTTCTCGCCATCTAGCGGGGAAACTATGAGGAATTCGATAAAAAGTTAAACATAGGAGTTAAAGAAAATTTGATGCTTTACAACTTTGCACTAAAATGCATTGTTTGTCTTCAGAATCAAGAAAAACTAGAAAAAACCTACATGCAGATTTTTTACGCGCCCTCTAGTGGCGCAACTATTGAAAATTCTACAAAAAGTTTGAGACAAGAGTTGTAGGGAATTGTATGCGCTAAAACTTTGTATTATAACATTTTGCACTAAAATTTATTATTTGTCCCTAAAATCAAGAAAAACTAGAGAAAACATACATGCACATTTTTTACACGCCATCTAGTGGCGCAACTATTGGAAATTCTGGAAAAAGTTTAAGACAAAAGTTGTTGGAAATTTTATTCTCTAAAAGTTTCCACTACAACATTTTGCACTTAAGTGTATTGTGTGTCCTCATAATCAACGAAAACTAGATAAAACCTACATACACATTTTTTACGCGCCCTCTAGTGGCGCAACTATTATAAATTCAGGAAAAATTTTGAAACAAAAGTTGTAGGGCATTCTATGCTATAAAACTTTGTTCAACAACATTTTGCACTTAAGTGTATTATTTGTCCTCAAAATGAAGAAAAGGTAGAGAAAACATACATGCACATTTTTTACGCGCCATCTAGTGGCGCAACTATTGGAAATTCTGGAAAAGTTTGAAACAAAAGTTATAGGGAATTTTATGCTCTAAAACTTTGTACTACAACATTTTGCACCAAAGTGTAATGTTTGTCCTTAAAATTTAAAAAAAGTAAACAATTGTTACATTTGTATTTAATCAATGTCGGTCTTGAGGACCTTCTACTGTACCAATTTAAACCAAAACCTAATGGCCGCATTCTAGGCACACACCGACCCTTCGTACCAAATTTCAGCTTGATTGGTCAGATGGTTCGGCAGTTATCGTGGAAGATTACACACAGACACACAGACAGACCATACCCTGGAAATGTTTTTAATGTTCTTGGAGGACCTCAAAATGGATATTTCCATCGATATCTCAATTTTTTTTTGCTCGTTCACCTTACTTTCCCTTTGATGGGTCCGGGAAAGTAAAAAATTGAAACAAAGAAAAAGTAGAACACAAAAGTGGGAAAAAGTTGAAAAAATAGATTGAAACATTAAGAAAAAATAGTAAGAGATAATGAAAAAAAAAGAGTGGGAGAAAGCAAAGTGGGGAAAAAAGTATGAAACATAAAAAAGTAGGAGAAAAAAGTTTCTGGTTTCTTCTAAAAAAAATATTTTGAAATAAAGAAGAAAGGGAAAAGTGTGGGGGTAAAAGAGGAATAAAAAGAGTGGGGAATAAGTGGTAAAAAGAGTGGGGGACAAAGCGTAAAAAAAATTGAAACAAAGAACTTAGTAACCATATCTGTAAGTTGGGGAGGATGGGCTGTCCCACAGCACTTAGACCTCATTAGGCCCATTGTGCTTCTTCCTTAGTAAGTTAGGACTTACTTATTTTGTCAGCCAGCCTACAGTTTTTATATAGTTGACAACCTTACTAAGAGGTGTCTCTCTTATTTTTGCCAGTGTTAGCCAATACTCTATGAACACAATTTTCCTAGTTGACGAAAGTGTTGGGCAGACAATCGATTATCTCGACTCCTTGTTCACACCACCTGCAGAGTGTGTCTGATATTATTGAAATGTTTTCAGTGACTAGTCAGAATGCCTGTTAATAGGCGTAGATTCCGCCTAGTCATGGACAAGTATTTGGCTATTGTGTTGTTAGGATAACTTAAGAGATCCCTTGCAAGTCTGCTGCTTCTCCTTTCGTCCCATCTTTCCTTTAATTTTACAAGAAAACAATCATTAATTTGTTCGTCACCATCGATGTGGTTAGTCCAATGGAGGAACCAGGTCTAAATAGCTTTTGGTTGATTGTTTTTTTGACAAACGTGTCAGCGAGACGGTTACCTTTTGCTGTGGCGTGGCCTTTGATTCATCAGTATTGATTAATGTTTGGACCAATGCTTGGTGACATTCTAGTATTAACCCTAAGCAAATTTGTGGTCTATCCAGGATGAGTAATGTTTGTCTGCTATCTGTGTTAAAATCACTTTAACTTTTGAAACTCTGCTACAAGACTGATTTTAATTATGTATTATTTTTTCTCATCAACGGCTCCCATGCATGGTGGGGAGATCTCCCGCCAAGTTGGGAACCTCGACAAGCTCTCTTCCACTTCAACCTTTGTACATATAACATCATAATATGTCATTTTTGTAGTGCTTCATGATACCGGCATACTTTTTTCAACCTAAAGTAAATTAATTAAAAAATGTAATGTGTAATGTGTAATAGATCTTTTCCATTTTTATAATGAAAATTTTAAAACCGCGTGATCTATGTTATAACTCATCATGTATCATCGTTCATGAGAGCGGTGTTGCCAAAACTATTACAAAATGTAGAATTCCTTAGGACAAGGTCTAGGATACTTATGCTTTTATATCTTTTTCATATGTACTGTTGAACTGTAGTTTATTGTATTTGGATAAATTTCACTGGAATATTAACCATAAAATACAAAATAATTCATATTTCTTTTAAAATTAATAATATTAATTAAGTTCATACTAATATCTATTATTGTATATTTTAATATTTTAAAATGTAAAAATAGATTTAAAATAAACACAATATTATTCCGTCTTTCTCTCAGACTTTTTTCTGTCTCCTTGCAATATACAGTTAAAACAAAAACAAAATATATAAGCGACCGTTGCTATGCAAGCTTATCTTTCTCTCATATTATCCCATCATTATAAGAGACAACAAATATAGATATATTTCTTAGCGATAAGATTCTGAATTCAAGGCTAGTTACATACCACGTCACATGTCTCCTACCAATAAAAAATCAGCAACTCTCCTCTCCGCTAAAATTCAGAGCACAATCATTCTCTCGCATTTCAACTGTGAACAGATGCAGTCGCATTCAATAAAGCAAAAACTTTTCTTCAACTAAGTAAAATGGTGCTTAATTAACCGCACCCAAAAAGTTTTCTGAGTTTTCATAACAAGGAAAAAAATTCCTGTCGGTAGGGTCGACAGGGGAGGTAGATTTCTATTGTCTAAATTTGAGCATCCTTCCCCACTCCACGATATGGTCAGATTGAAAAAAGTTTCAAACAAATAAATTTTATAATAATTAGGACAATGAAAAAAGTCTAATGACCTGTTTCATTATTTTTAAAAATAGCGGAGATATGAATTTTTTGAAATTTCAACAACCTCCAGTTCCATCCCCTTAGGTCCGATTAAAAACAGTTTCAGACAAATTAATTTTATAATAATTAGAACATAAAATATGTTTTATGAATTGTTTCAATATTTTTGAAAATAGCGGTGATATAAATTTTTTGAAATTTCAACCCCCTCCAGGTCCATCCCCGTGTGTCAGATGAAAAAAAGTTTCAGATAAATTAATTTCACAATAATCATGGCATAAAAAAAGTCTCATGGTCTTTTTAATATTTTCAAAAATGGCGGAGATCTTAATTTTTTGAGATTTCAACCCCCTGCAATTCTCACCCCCTTAGAGGTAGAATGTCCATTTGCAATACGCAATGAATTACTGCCCCAAAGAATTTTTGTACCAAATTTGGTGTCGATTGGACAAAAATTGCGACCTCTATCGTGCTGGAACGGAATGTCTACACATACATACATTGTTACGGTTTAAAATCGCTTGTCCCACCTCTAGATTATAAATTTCGCGTATTTGGACCTGTGGCCTTCTTTATTCACAGATGCGATATTGCCATATCTTTTTGGTATATTTCTTGACTGGAAGGCATTGATTTTGTCGTTAAAAGTTCGTTTTATTTTTGTTTCATGTTGGTCATTGAAGGAAGTACCTTTGACATTGGTTGGGTGGGGGTTTTTATGATTTTCCTGGTTGGCTTTTGGTGTGTGAGAGCACGTGGCTTATTAAGGCACAACCGGCAAAGATTGGTAAAGAGTTTGTTATTGAATTATTGATTCAACCCCCAGGGGGATTTTGCTCAAGCCATTTTATGGTGTTAAAACAATTGTTTAGTGACCTGTGGTTATTTGGAGTGGATATTGTTTAAAAACACATTCCCATTGTGAGGCTATAAAGCCGGTATCTGTGCGTTCTTCACCCCATTGGATTAAATGGTATGTACTTGTGCTTCCTAATTTTTATTTAAGTGTATTTCTTTCTTTTCTCCTACTTTCAGTAGACTTTAAAGTTTATTTAGTTTTGTTTTTTTTTTTTTGACTGTCCCAGAATAGATAATAAGTCTTTTTTTGTTATCGTAGGGCAACATCATTTAAAAGGGCTTTAATCGCTATCTTACGTCTTGCATCGTAAAAGAAACCTCCCCGCCCAGGGTAAGTTAATTAATTATTTTTATCAGAAACTCAACCGTTATTTTATTTAATATAATCATTTGTTCCTGCCCATCTCTAAGGTACATATCGGTATACTGTTGCTATACTTAACTTTTTTTACATATCATTTAGATTATTTTATTTTAATGGTAATAATCAACTTACAATACGATTATTTGAATAAATATTCGTTAAAAAGATAATATTGTAGAAACGGTTTAATTTACTTTATTCCATCTTTTTTTTTCTCTTTTTTTTATTTTGCTAAATTTATCTATATTCTTTATTGAGCATTCGTTTGCGAATTTTTAATTGTTGATTTTTTTATGATTTTATTTGTACCATGTTAAATACGATAAAATGGGCATTTTTGTATATATAATTTCATGACAGCAGAAATCACACTAATTGAGAACTTCCACCGCTGGAGTCAGGCAAGCGTTACGCTAACATACTATTTTTTTTTTTTTTCTTAAACATATGTGATTGCGAATAAATATTGTTTAGTTCGCGGTTCAACTATTTAAACTTAACTTACGCCAACGAATTGAAGTCGCGTAAATCTGGTATTTATGAATTGTAAGCAGTGCTCCAAGGCGTAGCATTTTATTCTTTTCGTTTATGGTATAATCTCACAAGTCCTCGCCAGAGCTCTAGCGTCGCTTTTTGGTTGCAAAGAAAAATCCATTGCGGATAATCGCGCTCGTGGGCGCGCATGAATATAATTATTTTCTCTTTATTTTTTTTTTTTATTATTAATATAGTTCGCTTGGAAACCTGCACGTTTTTCCCTACTTTATTTATTTTTTTTTATTATTTTTTTTTTGTGTAATTAATTACCTGATTATTAAATCTAACTTGTATTTGGTATTGAGTCTTTTTTTTTTTATTTATTTATTCTATCAGTTTGCGCACGTGCGGTAGATACGACCATTCTACGTAAGATCTCGGGCTATCGGACTCCTAGATCTGGTACGTTGATGTAGAGAGTCCTGGGTATGCTGGTATAACGTACCTGGCGCCCACCCTTTTTTTTTGTTGTTAAAAAAAAAAACCTTTAGCGGATCCCCCCATCCTCCGCAAGAGCTAGCGGCACTACCCAATGTAGCGCGGTGCGCATCATATTATTTTTTTTTTTTTGCGCGTTACAACATACATATATATATATATATATATATATATATATATATATATATATTGTTTAGTGGGGAATTAGCTTTGACTGCTAAATAAAGATCATTAATTTAAATTATGAAACCAAATCATAAATATTTAAATAGTACTCATCACTTCACTCACTGTAAAAACTATTTACATTTTTAGGTAGATTTCCATATATGGAATCTACCTATTATAATCGATTCAATGACGGGATCCAGAACCGGGAATAGGGGCGCTACGCCGTTTGTGACATTCTGAATAAGAATCAGTAAAAAATAATAATAATAAAAATAAAAAAAAAAAATTATCGGTATGTATGAAACTTGTATTTTTTCAGAGACTGCAGTCTTAGGTAAAAATAAAAGAGTACTCTTTTTTCTTTATTTCGAGCTTTCGAGGCTTTATTGTCTCTTCATCAGGAAAACTACAATGGTTACATAATGTTATAAAATTAATTAATTAAATTAAATTTACAAAGTACTTACATGCAATTTGATAATTGATTAAGTGAAACTTTTAAACAGTTAACTTATTTAAAATTAAGGACATTGGTTAAAACATTTAAAATAAAATTATTGAAACTTGTCAAAATTTGTTTGACATTTGAATAATTTTAAAATTATGATAGGCACGTATGTGATGGTTCGTCGTGAAAATGTGGAAAATGTGATTATGAACCTGACAGAAGTGACATTAAAAAATTGCCAACCTCTACTATCAACAAAGTGTTAATACCAACCTGTTAAATGCGCGCTAAATTTAAAATTTTGAAAATGTTTGTAGGAATGTAAACAACAAGAATGATTAATGTTTAAGTTTATCTAGATGTAATAGATAGGTGTATATGACGCTCAGTCCTTCTATGTCAGTCCTAGCGTTGATTGTGTCATTGTTATGTATATGAATCATTTCTATAAATGTTCTTTTTTGGATGTTGGTTTCTTTTTCTAGAATTTTGGGCCGGTCAAAGGCTATAACATGATTTGAGTCTAGGACATGTTGTGTTAGAGTGCAGGTGCGTTTGTTAGTCCTGATATCACTTTTGTGAGATGTTATACGATCTTTTAATTTTCTACCTGTTTGTCCGACATAAATGTTGTTGCATGTATTCCAGGGAATGCTGTAGACAATGTTTGAGTTTTGTAAAACCTCATCTTTATCTTTAAGTTTTGAAAAAAGATTTCTAATTGTGATAGTATTGCGATATGCAATTCTTACGTTTTCAGTATTGCGAAAGATGTGATTAAATTTAAGAACTAACTTATCAACGTATAGAAGTGAGAAATAACATGGTGGAAGGATGCCTTCATTGTTGGGGTTGTCAACAACTTGTGTGGTGTCTGATCTTGAGAATAACAATTTATTAATTAAGTTACTGGGGTAGCCACTATTTATGAAAAGTTGGGCTAATTTTTTTAAGTTTTGCAACCGCAAGGTGGTATGTGAGGTTTTTGTTACTCTGTTTTTCATGCCAAGGACTAAGTTAATTTTATGCTTTTGTGCATGGTAAGATGCATAATTCAAAAAGCGGCCAGAGAAACCTGGTTTAGTGTACCAAGAAGTGACGATACTATTATCAGGTCTTCTGATAAGTGTGGTATCTAAGAATGGTAAACTATGACACAGGTTTTCTTCCTCTATTGTAAAATTTAGAGACTGGTCATAGTTGTTCACTAAATTAAGTAATTCCTCTGTACTACCTTGAGGTAAACCAAGAATAATGTCATCGACATATTTTTTTAAAAAAGGTACGTTAAATGATAATTGTGGTAAAATGTCATCCAGAAGATCATCCATCACAAATTGTGCTAAGATGGGGGACACAGGGCTGCCGATGGGCATTCCAAGGACTTGTTTGTAAATTGTATTGTTAAAACTAAAAACTGTGGTATTGAAAAGAAATTCTATCAATTCTAGAAAAATGGGTTTTTTAATTTTACAATGTTGTGCTATAGTGGTCCAGTGTTTGTTAACACTTTTTTTGACTAGTGATAAAGTTATGTTATTAAAGAGGGCTTTAACGTCAAGGCTTATAATTACGTAACCTGCAGGAAGTTGAAACTCATTGATGAATTTGTTGAATTCAGAAGAATCTTTGATGAAATAATTATTATTGGAATTGTATGCATTTGTGAGACAATTGGTAATTAATTGTGCAATACCTCTATTGGGGCTATCAATACCTGAGATTATTGGACGTAGAGATAGGGTTGGTTTATGGATTTTGGGGAGACCATAGAATTTGCTTGAAACTCCATTATAGACTCGGTATTATTTGGCTTCCTCTTTAGTTAACATATTTTTTTAAATTAATTCTGACACAAATTTGTTAGCTTTTTGTTGTATTCTAGAAGTGGGGTCTCTGGGTAGAACCGTATAATATAGTTCATCGTTTAAGATGTCTTTGGAAAGATCGTCATATTGTGTTTGTGTGATAATTGTTGTCACGTTCATTTTGTCAGATTGTATGACTTTCAGTTCAGGGTTGTCTTTCAGAAATTTACGACATTTTATGTAAGTGGTATGAAATTTGTTATGAGATATTGGCTTTTGAACGAAATTAGTAATAGCATTAGTAGTCTGAGTCAGAATGAGGTTTTTTTCATTGGTAAATTTAATCACATCTTTCGCAATACTGAAAACGTAAGAATTGCATATCGCAATACTATCACAATTAGAAATCTTTTTTCAAAACTTAAAGATAAAGATGAGGTTTTACAAAACTCAAACATTGTCTACAGCATTCCCTAGAATACATGCAACAACATTTATGTCGGACAAACAGGTAGAAAATTAAAAGATCGTATAACATCTCACAAAAGTGATATCAGGACTAACAAACGCACCTGCACTCTAACACAACATGTCCTAGACTCAAATCATGTTATAGCTTTTGACCGGCCCAAAATTCTAGAAAAAGAAACCAACATCCAAAAAAGAACATTTATAGAAATGATTCATATACATAATAATGACACAATCAACGCTAGGACTGACATAGGACTGAGCATCATATACACCTATCTATTACATCTAGATAAACTTAGGGCCATTTGCACCGACTAAATTTAAACCCAGCTTTAGAGTAAACCTCGCTTTAAATAAAAATTCAATTGTACAGCCAGACAAACTTGGTTTAAAGTGGTCTAAGCCTTATTTCATAACCAAAATTTTATGGTTTCCAGCCATTTGATCCAAATAACAAATTTTCTATAGTGTTGTTACTTATTGATGTTTGTGTGACATTGTTATAATCTTTAGTACTTTTTTTATACTACATCTTTTGTATTAAAAATACCAAATGAATTTCAATGATATTTTTGAAGAAGATTTGGATGTTCTTGAAATAATTAATTTCGGTTTTCCAAGACAAATTTATATCCGAAATAATCCTTACGAAGAGCTAAGTGAACTAACTTTCCATATTTGGTTATAATATTTAATATAGTTGTTTTCTCTTCAATTGAAAAATTAGTGCTTCGCTGACGTTTTGCAATCATTTTGAAACATGCAGATTACAGAAATAAGACATGCGACATAAAATATATTATATTTTCACAGCCACTACACCGTTTTTGAATTTTTATCAGGTTAGAATTTTTGTTATAAAGTTAGTCACAAAAATGGTCACAACTATAAATAAACAAAATTACCATCAATAGTTCGCTTGTACTCGCTTAAGAAAGCTCGCTTTAAAAATGTGCGGTGCAATGATTTGGAAAATAAACTTCACTTAAATATTTAAGCGAGTATTAAAAAACCAAGTTGTCGATCGGTGCAAATGGCTCTTTTAAACATTAATTATTCTTGTTGTTAACATTCCTACTAAAATTTTCAAAATTTTAAATTTAGCGCGCATTTAACAGGTTGGTAGTAACATTTTGTAGGTTGTAGAGGTTGGCAATTTTTTGATGTCACTTCTGTCAGGTTCATAACCACATTTTCCACATTTTCACGACGAACCATCACATACGTGCCTATCATAATTTTAAAATTATTCAAATGTCAAACACATTTTGACAAGTTTTAATAATTTTAATTTAAATGTTTTAACCAATGTCCTTAATTTTAAATAAGTTAACTGTTCCAAAGTTTCACTTAATCAATTCTTTAATTTTATAACATTATGTAACCATTGTAGTTTTCCTGATGAAGAGACAATAAAGCCTCGAAAGCTCGAAATAAAGAAAAAAGAGTACTCTTTTATTTTTACCTAAGACTGCAGTCTCTGAAAAAATACAAGTTTCATACATACCGATAATTTTTTATTTTTTATTTTTATTATTATTATTTTTCTTTTACTGATTCTTATTTAGAAAGTCACAAACGGCGTAGCGCCCCTATTCCCGGTTCTGGATCCCGTCATTGAATCGATTATAATAGGTAGATTCCATATATGAAAATCTACCTAAAAATGTAAATAGTTTTTACAGTGAGTGAAGTGATGAGTACTATTTAATTATTTATGATTTGGTTTCATAATTTAAATTAATGTGCCGCTTTATGATTTTTCTGTTCATGTTCGTACTTGGAAAAAATGGAATAAAAATTACATTCCTATGTCAAATACTGTTTTCATTTTAACATTCATATTGGTTTAACTTCTACCTAAAAAGTTTGGTCCTTCGAGAAAATCTAAGAATTTAGTTAATAACGCTCGCAGTCTAGTGTTCTTTCAACAGTTATGAATACTAATATTCATAAATCGTTCAGTATTGTTTTATTATCTTGAAACTTTATGTCGTGTAATCATTTTTATCTAAATAAGCTGTAGCAGATATAATCAGTTTAATTAATGTTTTTTTGTTGGTAATTAAATGAACTTTTATGTAACCATTAAATTTATATGTTTAATCTGGAATTTAAAAACTTACTGATTAAATCTTATCAGAAAACCGGACGATATGTTTTATTGTCCCACGTCCCCTAAACGTGTAATAATTATAGGGTGGGCCTTCGAATTCTATTATTCGACCACGCGATAGCTTATGTATGATTATTTGAAGCAATTAACTTCCTATTTGAACAAATCCACTTTTATAAATTTACTAAATATATTCACTCTGATTCACACAATCTGTATAGCATATTTCTTCCAGTGATGTTATTTCTGTCAATTTATTTTACTGCTATTAGGATACCGTTTGAGCTATGCTGGCACTTTTTCCCACAGACCATTTTATGTTTAGTTGTAAATATCTGAGGTATATATCGCACCCTGAACCTTGTTTTGTTTTGGAACCGTCAGCTTAAATATAAATCATATCTGATATTTCCGTATCTTCTACATTTTTGTGATAACTTTGTAGGGCATATGAAAAGTATTTCGCATGTTCGCTTGTAGCAGTGACAGCATCTCCAGTGCCACCTGCCTCTTTGGATCTTACATCAGGTTCTATTCCAACTGGTCGGAGTCTTATCATAGTCGCGACCTCGTGGATATCAAGGAGGGTGATATTGAGGATGACTTCTATAGCTTTGGTTGTTATTGTTGTTTTCATGTATGACGGCCGTGTACGTCCATGAGGCTTGAGAAAACTTCCAGGTGCGCCCCACAGTTCAACATTGTTCATATGAGCATTGTATGCTTTTTTGACTACCGGTGTGAAGTTAGTAGACAAAATCTGGTAGACAAAATCTGGTAGACAATTTTCCGAACATTCCCGAACATACAGTGGCGCCTTAAAACGGAATATTTTATAATAGTAATTTTATATTTACATTGCTCTGGATGTATCATATAACTGGTAACGGCAATAGTAAAAATAACAATATTTAAATCAAATTAAATAGTTTTAAAGGGGTCGTTTCTACAATAAATTATCAAAAATCCTTATTATACAATGTTTAAAAATGAGGAAATTTGACAGATTTAAAAATGAGAGATCAACTTGAGATTCTCACAGAACCTTTAATAAAATACAAGAAACAAATATGGAAAAGGAGAATCACTTGCTTAACCTCGAAGAGTAATATCAACGTAAGGAACGAAGAGAGAAAAATAAAGTATAAGATAAAAAACATGTATTTTCCATAGTTGTTTATTGAAACTACCCCTTCGAGGTTAAGCAAGTGATTCTCCTTTTCCATAGCTGTTTCTTGTGTTTTATTAAAGGTTCTGTGAAAATCTCAAGTTGATCCCTCATTTTTAAATCGGTCAAATTTCCTCATTTTTAAACATTGTAAAATAAGGATTGTTGATAATTTATAGTAGAAACGACCACTTTAAAACGATTTAATTTGATTTAAATATTGTTATTTTTACCATTACAAGTACCAGCGGGGTTATTCTACTACATTTATAGCCCGACTACAAGTTGGATTTTGGACTTGAACTTGATGTGTTGCTAACTTCAAAGCGGAGTTGTAGCTTTTTCGAATTCTGTTAAGCTTCTATAGCACCCCTTGCAGTCTACATATGAGGCCTATAATGTAGTCCATTCTTATAACCACCAAATGAGGTGCCTATTAAAAATTTTAGTATGCTAGAAGTACACATAACCTATGATTTTTGTTTTATATGTAAGTATTTGGTGTTGTGGTTGTGAATAAAATTAATATGATTTTCTTCCCAAATCTTTTTTATTATGTATTTTCTATTTTCTTCCTAATATTGTCACGATGTGCATGTGGGGGACTTTAAGGAGACCTGTCAATAGGATCAGTTATTCCAACCTAAAATAACCTAAGTTATTCAGAGTGTAGGATTAAGTGGACTGTATAGATTTGTTTTATATTATTTATTTATTATACACATTACAATCAACCGGTACGTGGTTGATTGTTAATAGATGCTTTTACATCAACGGTTTTTAGACAAGTTGCTTTGCACATCTGGTGGTAAAAATTAAAATTAAAAACAAGTGAGTAATTTACCAGTGGCATAACAGCAAATAAAAAATATTAAAATAAAATAAATAACAATCAGAACTTCACTAAGAAACTAAACATGGCGCCGGCCTTGAAAGGACCAGGCTTTCAATGAACTATAAATAAAGTAATAATAAAAAAAAATATTGTCTTAAGCACTTTCAATAGGTAACACACACCTTTGTAATAGAACGTTTTGTGAGACCATTTAAAGTTTTTATCGTAACAACCCGCACAATTCCGTCACTACCGGGGTGAGTTTCTAAGATTCTTCCCATTTTCCAGTTCAAAGGGGACACATTATCTTCGCGGAGTATAACCATGGATCCAACCTTGATAGGATTGCATTGAGTTATAGACCATTTTTGTCTCTGTTGTAATAAGTCGTAGCATTTAAATTTCCAGAACATATCTTTCTGTTTAATTTAGCACACCGGTTTCTAGTTTGTAGTGTAAACGTTGTCTCTCTGTTATCACTTACGTTCTTTCTCCAAATGATCAAGATACGTTGTCGACTATTCAGTCACATATTTCTTCTTTTCCTGTGGTCTTAAGTTTCGTAGTAACTGATTTCTGTTGTTATGATTGGCTCTGAGAAATGACGTAGCAGACACGCGTATTTCCTTTTTCCATTTGGGCTGTCTAAAGGCCACTTGTTGGTGAATGCTCGTTGAGTCTACACGCTACCATTTAAAAGTGGGATTATAAAGTAGATTTTCGCAACACCATACCACAAGTCGTTTTATTTGTTGAGCAAGGCAGAGGATTTCATCTCGCGAGCCTGTAGCAATTTTGGTTGATTATAAAACAGATGTAAATGCCCTTTTTGTAAAAAGGTGAGTAAATTGTCTTTCGTTTTTATGACATATTTTTTATGAACGCATGGCGTAGTTTCTTGAAGCTAATGGATTTTTTCCATTTAGGGTCGTTCCTCTTTGTTCCTCTTTGTACGAACTGGAGTTTTGCAGAATAGAATCTATAACTCGTTCTTAGTCGTTAAAAGGAACTCATATGGCTATCAAAAGACGGTGAACCACTTTTTCTTTCGTCCGGCATTTTGGATTAGTTTGTATCTTGTCATCATGGATTATGGTTCCCGGCTCTGTGGATTCTAGCAGTCTTCTACTATCCAGTTTCGTTATTAAGATTTTTTGGGAAATTACTACCCAGCACTAGCAACAATTACCTAGGACCACTTGTGATCACGACATCCAAGATACATGAAATTTACAAGTTAGACGTTTTCGCCACCATCTTGAAGTCGGTAACTTTTAAGATTTTTTTTATAATTCACTTTTCCTTTTATTTTTATGTTTATGTATAAATAATCAGATCTTTATGTGACAGACTTACTCTGTATATTTTAAAGTACATTTATTAATTTGATACAGTTTTACATATGTAAACTTGAATACGTAACGTTACGACATCAGGTAATTGAACATAAGTTCACTCCTTTATTTGGTATGATCTGTAGGTATACCTTATTACCATCACTTTAATTTAAATAATTACAAATAATGAGATCTAATTATAAACTCTGATTTAAATAGGTGACCTGTTGTAACATAAAATACTATCACATATGTACTTCATCACGACTTAACCACCCTATTTTATTTTTTATTTACTGTTTTATAATTATTTACAATTTCATATATTTACATATTTCTGTACATAGAATCAATATAAGTATCGATCAAGTTTATTTCGTTTCATTTGTGGGACTGTTGAATTACGAACTTTAATTTAATTAACTATTTCAAAGGTTTTACAAACTTCCTAAGACAAAGATAAATATCTGAAAAGTTTGTATGGCGCCCATTATAACATCTTATAAGGATAAAACTTGTACCAGTTAATAACCCACGGGCTCCCGACTATAAAACCCAGCCGTTCGCAAGTGTAACATCTACCGATCCTTTAGGAGAAGTTGACGTTGCAAAGTTCAGATAGTCGTTAGACCACCTTGTCCAAAAGTGTTGCAGCATCATCCTAAGGTGCTTGTAACGTGACAGTTGAATTTTATGTGTGTCTGGAGTAGACGGTTCAGACAACAATTGCATGGAAGAGCCAATTATAAAATGTCCTGGCGTTAAAGGTTCTAAATCTTCAGGGTCTTCCGTGAGGGGTAAAATGGGACGGGAATTAAGGATACTTTCTATTTGTGATAACAGAGTGTAAAATTCCTCAGGTAAGTCTCAGTAAGAATTCTTTTTAAATGATATTTAGTAGAACGAACCGCTCGTTCCCATAACCCTGCCATATGAGGAGAATATGCAGGATTAAAATGCCAGGTAATATTAGAATTTGTTAAATAAGTTTGAACTTGAGGATTCTTACATAAGTCAAAATATTCTCGTAAATCCTTTTCAGCTTTTACAAAGTTACTAGCATTATCAGAAAAAATATGACGACATAATCCACGCCGAGAAATAAATCTTTTTAAAGCATTAATAAACCCTTCAGCCGTTAGGTCACTAACTAATTCCAAATGTGTTGCTTTAGAGGAAAAACAAATAAAAACACAGATATAGGCCTTTATATATTTTTTATTTCTAATTTTACTATCCTTTATTAAGTAAGGACCAGCATAGTCAATACCTACAGTGTGAAATACTTTAGAAGGAGTAACCCTCGGAGCTGGCAGATCAGCCATTTTTTGAAACATTTCAGAAGGTTTAGCTCGAAAGCACCTAACACATTTTCTAAGAACCCGTTTTACTGTTTGACGTCCCGAAACGGGCCAAAATTCATTCCTTATACTCGACAATACAACTTGAGTACCAGCATGCAACATTTTTTTATGCTCGTGATTAATAATTAAGTCGGTTAAATGACTCTTGGACGGTAAAATAATTTGATGTTTTTTATTATAATCTAGATTTAATTTACTTAGCCTACCTCCAACTCTTAGAATTTTATCTGTCCAGAAATGGAGCCAAAGACAAGATTTTACTTTTATTTGCCAGAGGTTTAGATGATGTAAGTTTATCAATTTCAGATTTAAATTCTGAATACTGTACAAGCTTTATCAAAACAATTTTAGCTTGATCAATTTCAGAAATAGTGAGGTTCCCTAACACTCTTGTTTCTATTGATCTTTTACAATTCGAGGCGAAGCGGTGTAAGTATGCGACAATGTGCAATAATTTAGGGTAACTAGAATATTTAGTTAAAATGTTAAATTCATTTTGAACAATTTTTGTTTCTAAATTAATACATGATATTATTTTTTTAGTTTCAAGTAAGTTTTTGACATCAGCAGCGGGTGGATGTTTCGGCCATTCAGCCGAATTCGGCAAAAATGATGGTCCATTCCACCACAATTTACAATCGACAATATTAGAAGGTTCAAGACCTCTGGATACTAGATCTGCAGGATTGTTAACAGAAGGTACGTATCGCCATTCATAATTATTTGTTAAAGTCTGTATTTGAGACACCCTGTTAGATACAAAGGTTTTAAGTGTGCTTGGTTCTCGCTTTATCCAAGCTAGAGTAATAGTTGAATCACACCAAAATATTACTCTATTAAAGGATATTTGTAACGATTCTAACAATGTTTGACTTAAATGAACTCCTAAGAGTGCAGCCATAAGCTCCAAACAATCGTTTTTAAAGGAGCGACCTTGGATTTTGCGCAGGCTAAACGTATTAAATATTCACCCGTTTTATTTTTTTGATAATAAGTAAATTGCAGCTCCATATGCGGGTATAGAAGCATCACTAAAACAGTGTAATTCTATAGTTAAATACTTTGAAATTAGAAAAAATCGGGGAATTTTTAGCTTATTAATTTCGCAAATATTCTCATAAAAATGAAGAAATGAATCAGTATAAGATTGGGGTAAAATATCATCCCAACCTACTTTAAGACTCCATAATTTTTGTAATAAAATTTTAGAGACAATAATAACTGGACCGATTAAACCCAAAGGGTCAAATAACTGTGATATTATAGATAAAACTGTCCTTTTTGAATATTTTTTATAATTAACTTTATTGACCTTATAACTGAATACATCTTCTTCTGAAAACCAAAAAATACCTAGGGTTTTTGTACTAGATGTATCCTTTAAAATAAATTGAGAAGAATTGTAATCTAATTTTAAATTTTCAAATATTTTAGGTTCATTTGAGGTCCACTGCCTAAGTGGAAACTGAACAGATTGAAGAATTTTTATTATATCTGAAATCAAAGAGACAGCACTTTCTACGTCATTTTCTCCCGATATCAAATCATCCATATAAAAATCATTCTTGATTATCTTACTCGCCTGCGGAAAATTTTTTGAATTTTTCAAGGACAATTATTTTAAGCAACGAGTTGCTAGAAAGGAACTGGGACCCATACCGTAAGTGACAGTTTTAAGTTCATATTCATTCAAATTTTTTGACTTATCATCGCGACATAATATTTTTTGAAATCGACAATCATCAGGATGTACATTAATTTGCCTATACATTTTTTCTATATCGGCACTAAATGCAATTTTATTTTTTCTAAACCTAAGTAAAATATTAAAAATATTTTGTTGCATTACAGGACCTACCATTAAAATATCATTTAATGATACCCCTGTTGTTGACTTACAAGATCCATCAAATACAACTCTTAGTTTTGTAGTCAATGAATTTGATTTTAACACGCAATGATGTGGTAGAAAAAAATTTATTTTACTTTTTGTCTCAGAATTTGAGGCAGCCATATGATCTAGCTTTAAATATTCTTGAATAAATTTGGAATATTCGATTTTTAAATTTTTATTGTGCTCTAACCTGTTCTCTAACGTTTTAAATTGTTTAATTGCTATATCTTTATTTTGACCTAATATTTCGTAACTTTCTTTAAAGGGTAATCGTACACCAAATCTACCATTATTTTCCCTATAAAAGTTTTTAACAAAATGTTCTTCACATTTATTTTTCTCTTTAGAAAACATAACTTGTTTTTTATCTGATACTTCTTCAATTTTCCAAAAGGATTCCAATTGCTCTTGAATATTTATTTTGCTAAAATGACATAAAGAGATGTTAGATTTTATGTTGAAATGTCCTGAAATTATCCATCCTAATTGAGACTGTTGTAAAAATGGTAAATTTTTTCCTAACTTAATTTGATTACCTAGTAAAAGGTCATAAAATATATTGCAACCTAACAAAATATCAATTTTAGACGAAGTGTCAAATTTATCATCAGCTAATAATAAATTTCTAGGTATATTAACATTTGCATTACTTAAATCACATTGTGGAATATTACCAGTAATTTTGTTCATTATTAAAAATGGCAATTTTATTTCATAAGGAGTATGAATAGATTTCATTTTTGCATGTACTATTTTAGTAACATTTGCGGAATCTACCTCACTAATGCCTACAATAGGAATAGATACATTTTGATAGGGTAATTTTAACCGATTGGTAAGTTCTATTGTACAAAAGGAACTTTGACTCCCAGAGTCTAACAATGCTCTACATCGTACTGGTTTATTATTTATATCGAATAGATGAACAATAGCTGTGGATAGAAGAACACAATTGTTAATGAAAATACTGTTTGAATTTAAGCTTAATTCTTTGAGTGACGTATTTAATTCCAAAGAATCTAATGAAGGCTCTTCTGGATTTTGTTCAACATATTTGGATGTGAGATCAGTATTTACCTTTGCTGATACTATCTTTGATTTGTCATAGTTATCTAAATGTAATAATACGTTATGTTTTTTGTTGCAGATTTTGCAAGAGTATCCCTTACAGAAGTTGGCAGAATGTCCTTTACGAAGACAATTTACACATGCACGTAACTTTCTAATGCTACTTAATCTAGTATTATTGTCAAGTTTTAAGAATTTTTCACAACGATAAATTAAGTGGTTTTCTTTATTACAAAACAAACAAAGTTCATAGCGTTCCATTGACGGATGACTATGTATTTTAGAATGTTTTGAATTTGGGTTATTAATATTTTTATTTGACTCTACATATTTTTTGTCTATTGCCGATAAAATACTACATCTTTCCTTCAAAAATTCAATAAAAAGATCAATTTTTGGAGACTTTATTTTATTTACATTAGTTTCCCATTCTTTTCTAGAGAATTTGTCTAATTTTTCTACTAATAAAAATAATAAGATGGTATCCCATGTGTCAACAGGTTCTTTTAATTGTTTTAAAGCTCTAAAATTCATTTGAAAAACATCTAAAAAATTTCTTAATTCAATGAAATTTTCCCTAGTTATATTTGGCAAATTAACAATATTTTTTAAATGCGTCTTTATTAAAGCTTTGGTATCTTCATACCGTTCTTGTAACATTGACCATGCGGCAAAATTAATTAGCGATCTTGAGAGTACTGATTCCAATTATTTAGTTGCATGGTCAATGTTACAAGTCTTCAAAACAAGATATTCTTATAGATCCGGTTCGAAGGACCAAATGTAGGATTAAGTGGACTGTATAGATTTGTTTTATATTATTTATTTATTATACACATTACAATCAACCGGTACGTGGTTGATTGTTAAGAGATGCTTTTACATCAACGGTTTTTAGACAAGTTGCTTTGCACATCTGGTGGTAAAAATTAAAATTAAAAACAAGTGAGTAATTTACCAGTGGCGTAACAGCAAATAAAAATATTAAAATAAAATAAATAACAATCAGAACTTAACTAAGAAACTAAACACAGAGTAAAGTCTAAAGGCTTTCTTGACTGACTTTTTTTCAGAAAAATACCTCGTTCATATTTATATCTAATATTGTTATTCCGCGATTCATGTCTTAGCCTTGTGCAGTTCTATTGTATTTCTACATTAATAAAAACAACTGCATTCAGTGAACCAATAAACTAATGTACTGCACAAGGCGATATTTACATATTAAATTTTAATAATTCTTTATGGGAATATTTTGGGAAAACATTCCCTGACAATATAAAAAAAATCGGCTGTGTCACCCCAGAACTTTCCCGGCTGGACCGTAGAGAATATGTTATTTATTATTATTATTCTAATTACAAAATACTAAGCATTACATTAATTTATGGAACACATTATAAATAGAGAGCCGATGGGAAATACGTCTACCGAATTGATATTTCAATGTTGATAGTGACATAATCTGCGCATGCGCACGTTGTATATCACACTGCTACAATTAGGATCTCCTAAAATCATGTGTGAAATCTATTGGGAATTTGGAAAAATTTTTCATACAATAGTTGTAGGGAATTTTATGCTTTACAACTTTGCACCGAAACACTTTGCACTAAAGAGCATAATTTACCTCCAATTTAAAAAAAATTGAAAATCCTAAATGTGTATTTTTCTCGCCATCTAGCGACGAAATTTTAAGGAAATCGATAAAATGTTAAACATAAAAGTTAAAGAAAATTTGATGCTTTACAACTTTGCACAAAAAAATTTAGCACTTAAATGCATTGTTTGTTCTCAAAATCAAGAAAAACTAGAGACAACATACATGCACATTTTTACGCGCCCTCTAGTGGCGGAACTATTGGAAATTCTGGAAAAAGCTTAAGACAAAAGTTGTAGGTAATTTTATGATCTAAAACTTTGTGCAACAACATTTTGCAGTAAAGTGTATTATTTGTCTTCAAAATCAAGAAAAACTAGAGAAAACATACATGCACATTTTTACGCGCACTCTAGTGGCGCAACTATTGGAAATTCTGGAAAATGTTTGAAACAAAAGTTATAGGAAATTTTGTACTAAAGTGTATTGTTTGTCCTTAAAATTTAAAAAAAGTAAAAAATTGTTACATGTGTATTTAATCAATGTCGGTCTCGAGGACCTTCTACTGAACCAATGTAAACCAAAATCTAATGGTCGCATTCTAGGCACACACCGACCCTCCATACCAAATTTCAGCATGATTGGTAAAACGGTTCGGCAGTTATCGTGGAAGATTACACACAGACACACAGACAGACCATGCGCTGGAAATGGTTTCAATCTTCTTGGGGGACCTCAAAATGGAAATTTCCATCGATATCTCGATTTTTTTTTGCTCGTTCACCTTACTTTCCCTTTGATGGGTCCGGGAAAGTAATATTATGCACCAAATCTGGATAATCTTGTAGTTTGTTTAGCCAAATAATAGCGATAGTAGCACAGAAGTCAGAATTCTCCCACCTAATCTTTTTTTTATATTAACAGAAAATAAATAACATGTTTTATAATGTTAGATTAAGCTAGGGTGAGAGAGTTCTAACTTTTGTGCTGCTGTCACATTATTTATTATTTGCGCTACACAAACTACACCATTATTGCCCAAATCTGTTGTGTGATATTTATTTTCTGATAATTAATATTAAGTTATAAAAAATACACCAAATAAAGTGAATTAAATAAACAAACTACTAAAATTAAGTAAATAAATCAGAAACAAACCACAAAAATCTAGTAAAGAAGTCAGCCTAAAAATAATAAGTAAACTCTTCTTCTTATTTTTGATTATAGAAAACAACGTTGCCAAATCCCACAGACTACTTTTCTAGTACTCTACTTGTAGCCGATTAAATTTATAGTCGGACTCTATCTTAGAATAGTGGAATCTGGCTGGACTATAATTTACGGTCTATATCTTTAGTATACTAAACTTATAGCCTGTTTTATAGTTCCTTAGTAGAATAACCCTGCTGTTATATGATACATCCAGAGCAATATAAATATAAAATTAATATTATAAAATATCCCGTTTTAAGGCGCCACTGTATGTTCGGCAATGTTCGGAAAATTGTCTACCAGATTTTGTCTACTAACTTCACACCGGTTTTTTGACTCTGTTTTCTAGGTGTGAGTTCCAGGTTTATTTGCTGTTTTGTTTTAAGATATTCTAGAGAGAACCAATTCTGCTTGTTTGAGATTAATAGAGTGTGAGTGGTCCCCAGGATGACTAAGTCGTTCGCGTATGATATTGTGTAGTGATGGTCATTATGAAGGCGTCTGATAAGAGAAATAAGTTAGTAAAAAAGTAGAAAAAAAAGTGGAAATGAAAAGGAATGGAGGAAAAAGTGAAAAAAATTCCCTACCGTCCAGCAATCAAGTAATTTTCATTTTTTTTAGGAATTCCATCAAACTATCTCGTTTCTCGTTCTTGAATAAAAAGTTTAAACTAATAAAATAGAGGAAAAACGTGGTCGAAAAAAGAGGGGAAAAAGTGGCGCAAAATGTGGGAAAAAGAGTGGGGGAAAACGTGGAAAAAAAGGTTGGGGGAAAAGTGGGAAAAAAGAATAAGGGAAAAAAACTGCACCATTCACTCCGTGCTAATGATATTAACGTATTATTAGCGTACTTATTAAATTATTATAAATATATAATAATACGAATATTATAAGTTACTAAAATTCCCCAAGTCCAGAAACATAATCGTATATTGATTATTAAACCATATTATAAGAGTTTTTTTTTCTTCGAAAAATTAAAAAACAATATTGTATCGTTTTTTTATAGGTTTTACATTTTTTTGGGTTCCAGGAAGATAAAAAAATGATACATTTTGAATGGATTCAATAAAAGTAGGATATTTTTAGCATCTAGTTTTTTTTTCGTTTTATACGTGAATGAGTGATAAAACATTGGATGGGATAGAGAGCATTTAAAAGAACGCTTGTGTACAGGATTTAATCCCTATTGGGTAATTGAAAATAAATTTGAACACGGGGTTAATTCCGGCTTTAATTAAAAACTAGTGCAGTTTAAAGGGACACTGTATACCTAGAATTAGTTAAATAGAACGGCGTTATCTCTAGAAAGAGTTTTCCACTAACAAATTTTCATTTTATATATTTTTTTACTACAAAAAATTTAGCTCTTTTAAAAGGTATATTATACATTTAGAATGTAAATTAAATTTCATTTCAAATATTATTATTAGAAAATTTTCTTTAATATACAGGGTGCGATAAGATCCAATATCTTCTAAATCGTTAAAGGTATAAACACAAAATTTTGACAGATTGTAGTTAGTCTTAAGCAACGTTGCCAACTGTATTGGAAGCTGTTATAGTACGGGCACTTAAATTATTATAGTACATTGGAAAACAATATAGTAGTTCAACTCTTTCTGGATTATAAATTATACTTTCTCTGCTCTTGGTAAATAATAAATCCTTAAAAATCCTTAGAAATCCATTAAAATCCTGAAAAAAATTTAAAAACCTTAAAAATCTTAAGAAAATCTTAAAAATTCTAAACATACATTTAAATCCTTAAAAAATCCTTAAAAAAACCTTAAAATCTCTAAAAACCCTTAAAAATACTTAAAAAGACCTAAAACTAAAACATTAAAATCAATAAAAATAGTTTATACATCCCCAAAAATCGTTAAAAATTCTTAAAGGTCCTTGAAAATCCGTAAAAATTCCAAAAATCCCCTTAAAATCCTTAAAAATGTTTAAAAATCCCTTAATATTCTGAAAAAAATTTAAAAATCCTTAAAATATTCAGAAAACCTTGGAAATTCTTAAAAATACTTTAAAATCCTTAAAAACCCTTTAAGAGTTCTTGCAAATCCTTAAAAATTCCAAAATTGGATGAAAATCCTTAAAAAAACCTTGAACATCCTTAAAAACCACAAAAATCCTTAAAATCATTAAAAATCCTTAAAAATCTTTAAATATTCCTTAATATTTTAAAAATCCTTAAAAATCTTAAGAAAATCTTAAAAATTCTAAACATACATTTAAATCCTTATAAAATCCTTAAAAAATTCTTAAAATCTCTAAAACCCCTTAAAAATACTTAAAAGACCTAAAACTAAAACATTTAAATCCCTAAAAATAGTTTATACATCCCCAAAAATCGTTAAAAATTCTTAAAGGTCCTTGAAAATCCGTAAAAATTCCAAAAATCCTTTAAAATCCTTAAAAATATTTAAAAATCCCTTAATATTCTGAAAAAAAATTAAAAATCCCTAAAATATTAAGAAATTCTTAAAAATACTTTAAAATCCTTAAAACCCCTTTGCAAATCCTTAAAAATTCCAAAATTCGTTGAAAAACCTTAAAAAACCTTGAACATCGTTAAAAACCACAAAAATCTTTAAAAATCCTTAAAATCATTAAAAATCCTTAAAAATCTTGTGAAATTCTTAAAAATACTTTAAAACTCTCAAAATCGTTAAAAATCTTTAAAAATCCTTAAAATCATTAAAAATCCTTAAAAATCTTTAAAAATCCTTAAAACCATTAAAAATCCTTAAAAATCTTTAAAAATTCCATAAAATTTTAAAAATCCTTAAAAATTGGTGAAATTCTTAAAAATACTTTAAAACCCTTAAAATCGTTAAAAATCTTTAAAAATCCCTTAAAATTCTGAAAAAAAATTTAAAAATCCTTAAAAATCTCAATAGAATCTTGGAAATTCTCTTAAAAATACTTTAAAATCCTTAAAAATCCTTTAAAAGTTTTTGAAAATCCTTAAAAACTCCAAAAATCCTTAAAAATCCTTAAAAATCCTTGAAAATTATTATAAATCTCGAAAATCCTTAAAAACCCATAAAAATCCTTAAAATCCTTAAAACTACCTTAAAATTTTAATATCCTTAACAATCTTAGAAATTCTTAAAATACTTAAATCCTTAAATAGTCCTTAAAATCCCCTAAAAAATCCTTAAAAATCCCTAAAAACTCTTAAAAATACTTATAAACACTTAAAACTACTTAAAATCTTAAGTAATTCTTAAGGTCCTAAAAACGTTATAATCCCTAAAACTAGTTAATACTTAAACCAAAAATCTTTAAAAGTTCTTAAAAATCCCTTAAAAATCCTTTAAAACCCTTTAATATCTTTAAAAACCCCCTTAGAACATTTTAAAAATCCTTAAAAATCTTAAGAAAATCTTAGAAATTGTTAAAAATGCTTTAAAATCCTTAAATAAACCTTAAAAATCCTGAAAAATCCATAAAACTGCATAAAAACCCTTAAATTAATTAAAAATATTAAGCAATTCTTAAAGATCCTAAAATAATCCTTAAAAATCCTTAAAATCCCTTACTAGTTTAAAAATCTTAAAAATCCCTTAAAATCCATAAAAGGTCTTGAAAATGCCCAAGAATCCCAAAAATCCTTTAAAATCTTTAAAAACCCCTTAACATTTTAAAAAACCTTAATAATCTTAAGAAAATCTTAGAAATTCTTAAAAATACTTTAAAATCCTTAAAAACCCTTTAAGAGTTCTTGCAAATCGTTAAAAATTCCAAAATTCGTTGAATATCCTTAAAAAACCTAGAACATCCTTAAAAACCACAAAAATCCTTAAAAATCCTTAAAATCCTTAAAAATCTTTAAACATTCCTTATTATTTTAAAAATCCTTAAAAATCTTAAGAAAACCTTGGAAATTCTTAAAAATACTTTAAAACCCTTTAAATCCTTATAAATCTGTAAAAATCGCTTAAAATTCTTAAAAAAAAATTAAAAACCCTTAAAAATCTCAATAGAATCTTGGAAATTCTCTTAAAAATACTTCAAAATCCTCAAAAAATCTTTTAAAAGTTCTTGAAAATCCTTAAAAATTCCAAAAATCCCCAAAATAAAAGTCCTTGAAAATCTTTAAAAACCCTTAAAAATCTTATGAAAGTCTTAAAAATTCTTAAAAATATTTTAAAATCCTTAAAAAATCCTTTAAGAGTTCTTGAAAATCCTTAAAAACTCCAAAAATCCTTATAAATCTCAAAAATCCTTAAAAATCCCTTAAAATTTTAAAAATCTTAGAAATTCTTAAAATACTTAAATCCTTAAATAGTCTTTAAAATCCCCTAAAAAATCCTTAAAAATCCCTAAAAACTATTAAAAATACTTATAAACACTTAAAATTACTTAAACATCTTAAGTAATTCTTAAGGTCCTAAAATAACGTTATAATCCCTAAAACAAGTTTAAAATACTTAAACCAAAAATCTTTAAAAGTTCTTAAAAATTCTAAAAATCCTTAAAAATCCTTTAAAACCCTTTAATATACTTAAAAAACCCCTAAGAACGTTTTAAAAATCCTTAAAAATCTTAAGAAATGGTTAAAAATGCTTTTAAATCCTTAAAAATCCTGAAAAATCCTTAAAACTACCTAAAAGCCCTTAAAATTACTTAAAAATCTTAAGCAATTCTTAAAGATCCTAAAATAATCCTTAAAAAACATTAAAATCCCTTACTAGTTTAAAATTCTTAAAAATCCCTTAAAATCCATAAAAGGTCTTGAAAATGGCCAAGAATCCCAAAAATCCTTAAAAATCCTTAAAATCCATAAAAATTCTTTAAAATCTTTAAAAATCCCTTAAAATTTTAAAGAACCTTAATAATCTTAAGAAAATCTTAGAAATTCTTAAAAATACTTTAAAATCCTTAATAATCCTTAAAAAATCATTAAAAAAATCCTAAAAAAATCCCTAAAAGTCCTTGAAAATCCTTAAAAATTCGAGATATCTTGTAGTTTGGCTGGTAGTTGGTAGTCCGCGTGTTAAATTTCGTTAACAAAATTTTGAAAAATCCTTAAAAAACTTAAATAATCCTTACCAAAATATTGAATATTTCTTGAAATATCCCACAAAGAAATTATTGATTAATCTTCCTTGAAAAATCCGTAAAAATCATTGAAAATTACTTGCCAAAAAGTCCTTGAAAAATCCTTAAAAAAATAAAAAGACTACAATCATTGATAATCTTTCAAAAATCCTTGAAAACATATAGAAAAATCTTTGATCAATAAAAAATCCTTAAGAACTTGTTGAAAAATTCTGCAAAAATCCTTTAAAATAATTTTTAAATTCTTGAAAAAAATTAAATAATCCGTAAAATATCCTTAAAAGTCTTTACGGAAAATTTCTTGAAAAATCCTTGAAAGTTCCTTAATAAATCCAAAACACCCATTAAAAATTGCTTGATAAAAAAATACTAAAAAAAGTCCTTGTACAATCATTGAAAATCCCTGAAAAATCATTGAAAACATATTGAAAAATAATAAAAAATATTGTTGGAAAATTCTTGAAACTTCGTTAAAAAAATAAAAAGATTGTACATTCATAATCTCTCAAAAATCCTTAAAAACATATTGAAAAATCTTTGATCAATAAAAAATCCTGAGAACTTGTTGAAAAATTCTACAAAAATCCTTTAAAAAAACTTTGAAATGACCTAGAAATTTTTTTGAAAATTTCTAAATTAACTTTAAACGTCATTTAATATATTTTTAAAATCCATGAAAATAATTTAAAAAAAACCTAAATACTCCACAAAAAATACTTGAAACTTCCTTGATAAATCCAAAAAAAACATTGAAAATTGCTTGATAAAAAGTCCTTGAAAAATACTAAAAAAAGTCCTTGTACAATCATTGAAAATCCCTGAAAAATCATTAAAAACACATTGAAAAATATTTAAGTCTTTTAGGATCCTTAAAAATATCATTTTCAATTTATTAGTATTAGTGAAAAATGCCGGTAAAAATACCGCTATATAAAAGTTTTTATATCTATTTCTAGTTCAAATTATTTTTTTAATCATTATTTGAAGTGGTCCTTTTTGGCTTTAAGTTTTTTTTTATAAATATTTCATAAGTTTCGGTTGAAGAGCCACATCGTCATTGATAAATTTCCATTTCTCTTTGTGGTTAATCGCTTGGAAATTTCGTGTTCATTTCGTGTTACGCGAGGATAATTTTAAACCAATTCAGTGGAAATGAGAGAGAGACGACCACTTTATGCGTATCACTCACATAATAATTTGATGACAGTCCGCAGGAAAATCAAAACGAACAAAGTACTGGAAAATTTCGTTTTCATTTTATGTTGTCCACAAAGCTAATGAAAGTCAGAGTAATATTTACAGAGAAATGTAGAATTTTAAATGTTGATATTTTTAAAAATGCATATATATATATATATATATATATATATATAATATTAATTTTCTTTAACCATTTGTATTATGTTTTTATTTTGTTGTTTTCTTGGGATGAGGTTATCATAATTAAATAAAACTTGTACTAATTTATGTCTTGACATTTCGCTCATTGATTGGGAGCTTTTTCAAAAGTTTATATTATATGTTTATTAAAATATTTACAATGTTTTAGGTAGAAAATCAAGTCACTTAAACTGTTAAAAAATTTAAAATACATAAAAACAAGTTTACTGATAATAAAATAGTAAGAATACCTACCTTAGATTAAAATTTTGCGATATACGATATATAGATTTGGAAGTATTTGCTGAGTAGATTAGAAGTGGCGTAGAGTATTGAGAAGCAGCAAGAAAAGAACAAAGTGTACTCTTTCGAGGCTTTATTTCCGAGCTTTCGAGTATGTTTATACACATCATCAGGGATGCTGCAAGTGATGAGTGACAAATACAGTACAATCAATCAGATTTTACAAAAAAACACAAAAACATACCCTTATTGAGATTTTCGTTCACAAGTTTTACAGATTAAAAAAGTTAAAATACAGATTAATATCATGATCGCAGTGTAAGACATTTTAAAATTTATAGAAAAAAATTAGTAATAAAAGTTAAAATTTAAAATATGGATTAATAGACGTTAAGAGTTAAAATTGCACCAATGCAAAACCAAGGAAGTATACAACCTTTGCACATTTAATTTTAGTTTTTTCTCTGAAGTTTTTTATTTGAATTTAATAATTAGCGCCAACATTTAGGTTGAAGTTTGACAGAGCGCCTCCTCCGTAACTGTCACACAGACAAAAATGGAAAAGAGCGGGGAAGGAAACACAATAGGGCAACAGCTAATGAGACTATAAACTCTATTTAGGATAGGGGATAAGGAATACAGCTAGTGGGACTGTATGACCTTAATGGGAGGAGAAATTGTTATGTGACAGATAAAGAAGACACAGGATGTCCAACTTCAACCCCAAAAACCCCGTCAATGAAAGAAAATAAAAACCTTAAAAGACGTCAGTTGTCAATAAGTAATGCCAGCTATCTTTTTGGTCTGATTGGCGCGCAAATCCGGTCTCCAAAAAATTCTCCTATCCGAAAATCGGGAATTTCTCTTCGTTTTGAACATTCCCTCAATCCTAAACCTAAAGTGATCGCTGTGTTAATTTATCGATAAATTTCTCTAAATAATTGTGTAGTGATATACCGGCATTAAGGTAACCTCACTTTTAATCTTTGGTGTAGTGCAAAACTTACCCCTGCTGAGGGGTTTTCAATCAAGGGGGACGATCCCCCTGACAAACTGTCACCTATAAATGCTATTTCTAACTGTCTCTCTCCTACTTCCAAGGACCTAATTAATTCGTTGCACCAACTCTCCCCTCTGCAATTTAATAATCTGTTGAACTTAGAAGAAGAACTCATTAAATCAAAAGAAACTTTAGCTCAAGATGGAGAAATTTTGGACGAAATCAACAAGCTGGAGTCGAGAATTAAAGCTACGAAGTCTAGAAAACGTAGGTACTCCGATACAGACTTTGGATCTTTTATGGTGATTGTAGAAGGTAACAAACAACACTCTCCACCCCCTAGTCTCCATCCCATGGACTTAGATAAAATCTTAAAAGACAATTTTCAATTCCTAACTTCAAAAATGTTCAGAAAAAAGGTGCCAATCGAATTGGCGTTACATTCAAAACCTCTATTGATGCGAACAACTTTCTATTAAATAATCAAATCAAAAACGAAGGTTATAAGACCTTCATACCTCAAAGATTGCTCACTTCTCGCGGAATCATCAAAAACGTAGGGCTATCTAACACCAATGAAGACATTCATTAGGAATCTCATTCACAAGGCAACAAAATTATTGAAACACGTAGACTAAATCGTAGAATCACTAAAGACGACGGCACCATAGCATATGTCCCATCTAGAACCCTTTTGGTCAGTTTTTAAGGTAGGCCCTTTCCAAAAAATCTTCAAATTTTCTGTGTTCCTGTGCAAGTGGAACCTTATGTAGCCCCTGTCGCTCAATGTAAGAATTGTCTTCATTTTGGAAATTCCCTCAATTCTTGTCGAATTAATAAAAAATGCCCTAAATGTAGCACCTCTCATACCGACCCATGCACTAATAAAACTGAATATCTGTATCGCGTTGGACCACATGAGGCAACTGACCGTACCTGCAAAGAGTTCGATAGACAAAAAAGTATAAATGCAGCCATGGCCTATCACGATTATTCTTATTATGAAGCTTATTTACTCTTTCCTGCTATTAAAAACCCCACGAAACCTTCTTTTCAAAGAAAGTGAGCTCCTTTCCTGCTATACGTACTCAATTTAATTCTTCTCCCCGCCTCATATCTTCCGAATATAACCAAGCGACGAGACAATCTTACAGTCAGGCACTTACTTCCTCGCCGAAACGTAGACGGCCAGCTATCTTGGAAAAACCCAACAAAAATTCAATCACTCACAAATCTACCTCATTTCCTGCTCCATGCAGGTCGCCAAATCCTGGTCCTATATTACAAAGTTCCCAATACGTTCAAAATACACAAAAATCATGCACACTCTATTCTCAACCTACAAGCCATCACAGTCTTAAGGACTCTGATATGGAAGTGACACTAGCTTCCATCCCTTCACCCTCAGACCTTTCTGACACACATTTAGTAAATCCTTATCGGTCTCTAGCTAACAATTTTTATTTCTCCCCCCATCACCAAAGGGGGAAACCTAACTACTCTAAAATACAACTTAAATCAGTACTGCCCTCTCTGTCCCTAAATAGGTACATTCAATAACACACGTAATTTCAATCTTAATTATAACATTGTCCAGTGGAATATTCGGAGTTTTCAAGTCAACAAGGAAGTACTGATTCCTATGATAAGAGATGAAAATATTGACATCGTTACACTTAATGAAACGTTCTTATCTCGAAATAAGAAATCCTATATAAAATCCTTTAGCTGTTTTAGGGACGACAGACATGACGGCTATGGTGGACTAGCCACCTTTATCAAAAATACCATCCCCTGCAAATTCTTCAAATTTAATATCACCCTTCTCTTAAATGTCAAAATAATGATATTAGAGCTCAGAGAAATGTTCCTAATTAACTCTTACATCCCTCCTGATGTCCAATTTCCTTACAGAACATTTAATCAAATAATAACCAAGCTAGGCTCTAAACCTTTTCTGCTTATGGGAAACCTTAATTGTCAAAACCGAATATGGGGATCACACTCTACTAATAATAACGGTCATCTTATATGGGACTTTATCTCAAACAATAACCTTTCTATTCTTAATGACGGTTCTCCAACAAGAGTTTCTCTCCCCGGAATAAACAAAAGTTGCCCTGATATAACTGTCGGCTCTCCATCCATCGCAATAGATTGTCATTGGCGAGTCCTTCAAGAACCAGGCTCTAGTGACCATTTTCCCACTCTCTGCTCATATCGGAGAATGAATAATCCTCTTCTTGCAAACACTAATAATAATATATCTAGATTCAACACCTCCAAAGCGAACTGGCATATTTTCCACGACATACTAGAAAGTGAAACAATAACCCCCAACACAACCTACTCTGATTTCACCACAATGCTTCAAAATGCAGCCAACATTGCAATCCCCCTCAAAAAACCTTTTTCACACAAAAGCCCTTTTTCCCTTGGTGGGACCAAGATTGTTCTAACATGACAAATTCCAAAAAACAGGCCTTTAAACAATATATACGAGCGCCCACTGTGGATAATCTGATCAAATTTAGGAAAATTCGCGCCAAGTCTAGGCTGTTCCTCAAACAAAAAAGAAAAGACGGTTTTTTGAAATTCACCTCTGAATTGTCTCCAGGCACTCCCATTAAAAAAGTATGGGAATCAGTAAAACGCTTCTCCATTGGATCGGAAAATAGTGATAAAATAAGCACTCCTCCTCTAGACAATGACATATTTCTAAATCTTTTAAACAAGTTAGCACAAATTCCTCTTAATGACAATACCATGCTTCCACAAACCTGTCAAAATCTTATTTCTGCTCCCTTTTTCTTAAATGAATTAACCTTTTCTCTACTGAATAAGAAAAACTCATTCCCAAGTTTAGATTCGTTTTCTTACTCGATGCTTACAGCCAGTACCATAATTAATATAAAGTATACTTTAAGGGTAAAAGGTTCCTTTTACCTGTAAAACCCGTACCATAATACAACTTTAAAGGAGGATTAAGCCAAAAAGCCGGCTTTATTGTAAAGGTCAAATTTTTGACACTTTTTCGTGGTTAAAGTAATAGCCAGTATCATAAATATCGACAAAAGGGTCCTTTAAGTAAAGTACACTTTGTGGTTAAGAATTTTTTCGACTTAACCTAACTTGCTTGGGTTTATTTACTAGCGCGTTTTGACTGTTGATTTGTGTTTGCCGAAATATTTTTTAAATTGTTTTAAAATATCGTCAGCTTTTTAAAATTATGTTAGAGCAAAAGAGAAAGCGTAAAAAGAGTTCATTTCTTGCAACAAACCCAATACAGTATGCTTGGTTAATCGGAATCGGTCGAAAAATTCGATATCGTCATATTTATTTAAATATTTCTGCCGCTGTCTATATATTTTTGGTCTTCTCACTACGATATTTTCTTCGTCTTCAGAAGAGCTCGAACTACTACTTGAATCGAATACGTAATCTCCCATTTTAATCTAAAGTAAAGAACGTGTGGACGGTGTAAAATTAATAACCTTTAAAGATTTGTAGGTTATGTTTCAAAATAAAGCTTACTTTAACCACGCAAAAGTGTCAAAATTGGGACTTTACAATAAAGGCGGCTTTTGGCTTAATCCTCCTTTAAAGTTGTATTATGGTACGGTACCCGTACCCGGTAAGAAATGAACTCTTTTTACGCTTTCTCTTTTGCTCTAACATAATTTTAAAAAGCTGACGATATTTTAAAACAATTTAAAAAATATTTCGGCAAACACAAATCAACAGTCAAAACGCGCTAGTAAATAAACCCAAGCAAGTTCGGTTAAGTCGAAAAAATTTTGTCAAAATAACGACACTTATATCATGAAACACCATTTTCAGTGCAGCCAACACAACAATATTTAATTAAAGTGTCCTTTACCTAACAGGCGATTAAATTTGCATTATGATACAGGCCAGACTTTTAGGTTAGTGAAAGTCGACTTTAACCACAAAGTGTACTTTACTTAAAGGACCCTTTTGTCGATATTTATGATACTGGCTGTTACTTACCCTTATAAGTATACTAAGTATACTTTATATTAATTATGGTACTGGCTGTGCAACTTTCCACAAAAAGCTCTCTCCTTTCTACTAAGATTTTTCAATGATATCCTTAGTAAATCTGCTCAAATTGCCAATGATTGGAAAAATTTTCTAATCATCCCCACATACTTAAAAAATCTGCAGATCCCAACGATACGTCCAGCTGGCGACCCATCGCCATCTCTAGCTGCATTTGCAAACTTTTGGAAAATATGATCAAAAATCGATTAGACTGGTTTCTTGAAAAGTCTTCAAAAATTAGCCCAACCCAAAATGGCTTTAGAAAAGGTAGAGGTGTCTCCGATAACCTAGTATTTATCTACTCTGAAGTATCTTCGGCATTAGCCAATAACAAAAACCCTATTGCGGTTTTCTTAGATATAATAGGAGCTTATGACAATCTATTTACTATTTACTATTTACAGCTATATATACCTCTCTGCACTCCCTCGATCTTCCCAAAGATATATGCGACTTAATCCTAGCTTTTCTTAATGACCGAAATATATTCATCAAATCACCCCAAGGAAATAAAATAATTGGTGCTGGTGTCTCCTGTAGGGGTGTCCCACAAGGGTCGCCGCTTAGTCCCTTGCTATTCAACCTTTCATGCAACTAAGTCTTCTTCCTCCGCAGATAAAAATTATCGGGTATGCTGATGATTTCGCCCTGATTTGTGCCCTAGACTCAATTGAAGGCTCTGTTTCTCTACTTAACAAGACACTAAGAAAAATTTCCTCTCAGCTAGCCGATAGAGGCCTATCCTCTTTAAAAAAGGACAAAAGCAAAACCCCAACTCATATATCCGAATTAATAACATTGCTATTTCATGGAAGACTCATTATAAATATCTTGGTACAATTTTGGATGAACACCTAAGATGGACTAAACATATAGAATACATTGCATGTAAAGTTACCAAATCAATTAAGCTAATACGTTCTCTATGCGGAAAATGGTGGGGCGGACACCATACCACGCTTCTTAACATCTATAAAGTAATCGTCCTTCCCCACTTTGACAATGCATGTTTTTTATATTGTGGTTGTGCAAAAAATTTGTTAACTAAATTAGACAGGCTTCAATTCCAAGCTATTAGCACAATCATGAGTTATCTTAAATCAACCCCAACTCACATTCTACCCTCAGAAAGTGGGCAAACACCTCTTCATACACGCAGGGCAATATTGTCACTATCATTCGTGGCTAAAGCTATAGCTTATAGGGAAACAGCGAGTGGCAGTATTGTAAAACTTTTCACTGAGTGGGCCAGAGACCCCATTTTTTATAAAACCAGAAATACTCCACAATTAATCAATGCATTCAACAAATTCTCCTTTTTCTTAACTCACAAATTTCTCACATTAAAGTCGTAAATTTGGATCTTACAAAAGAATTAAACTGTAACAAACTATTTTTAGAAAAAACAAACTCAAATCCAAAAACAATGTGGGCTATGGGGGTTTCTGCCCCAACCTTTTTTCTGTATGTGATCAGTTACCCCATTTCTTTTCAATATTTTCGGCTAAAATTTATGCTATTTATATTGCCATGGAGAATATTATCCAATTTAATCTCAATTGAGTTATTATTTTCTCGGATTCCCAAAGTGCTCTTAAAAGTATTTCTAAGAGATCTTTCTCTTCATCAACGGATCAAACAGTCCTAAAAATAAAAGAAATGTACTACCAACTCTCCAATTAGAATAAGGACATACGTCTTGGCTGGATACCAGGACACCGTGGAATCGCAGGAAACGAGAAAGCTGATTCTTTGGGAAACTTAGGAAGAAATGTTAATCGAACCACCTTTCCCCACGGAACCTATAAAGATGTCATCAGTTTAATGAAAAAAGAATATTTACGCGATTGGAGTGCAACATTCCAAAATATTGGAAGGAATAAAGGGATAATATACTCTCAATACAACAATCACCCAAAAAATCAACTCCAACTTGAACCATTTATCTAGAAATGAAATTGTTACTACCTCCAGAATTAGAGCTAACCATTGCCTAACCTACAGAAAATTAATCTCGCTCCCAATGATTTATGCTAATGTGGTGACAGACACAGGATACAAAACAACATCCAGACTCTTCACAGATCATTGAAGATTCCAAATAATGAATATGGACCATATACAATATTTGACCTAGTCTTTAAACTAACATATAGTGACAACATTAAAACCATTATATCATTTCATACATTAAATTATAACAAGTGTAGTGTAGTTATCCGAACAGTGATGCTGCCATGTAGTGCATGTCTCCGTACTTTAATATCCTTTCCTACATTTACGCATGTATCCTTCTAAAAAGTAGTGACTATTTGTCAAGGGTGAACCAGGTATCATTGCGCATCTGCTTTGCGTTCATAATAAAAGGAGATAGAATTTCCGCCATTTTTATTTCATCCTGTTAGTTGGTTGTACTCGGTACGGGTTGGTACTTTATTGTGTCGAAATCTATCCTTGTCTTTTACATATGTAACTGATATTTATCTACATTTGTTTTTTGTTTTCGTTATGATTTTCGTGTTAAATATAAACAGTTCAATATTTATATTTAAATCAATAGTGTGTTGCAAAGTTTGTAGTGGTTGTATCGTTGTAATTAGTTTATATTTTGTTGCACGTTTAAAGTGGTGTTTATTGTTTGGTTTTAGTTATTTTGTGGGAACGTTTTATTTGGAAACTATTTAGTTCTTGTTTTATTTTATGTCTTGTTTTGCGAAGACACGTGGCAATTTTAAAAGACTTTGTGATAATAGAGATATTTCTTTTCAAAAGTAAATAATAATATAAATAAACCACTGCTAACAATTTTGGATTCCCTACTAATCCTGAAAAATGTGAGGCATGGTTAACTGCAATTGAGACCTATTGGCAAATCAATTGAGACCTATTGGCAAATAAATTAATAAATAAATATTGTTATTTGAGTATAATTAAATATATTATATTCTAAACACTGCATTTTATTTTTTTAATTATTATTTTTAAAATGTTAATTGGTTAAATTATCCTTAATCATGTGAAATGTCGCAACCATTAGTACACGCAAGTGAATAGTGTGGACTATATATTAGTGTAAAATAAAAATGGCGGCGGCCGTGTTTAGGCATGTCGGACGTCTCTCTTGAGCAGTATATTCTTTTTATGTATGTGCATGCTATTTGTGCTAAAGAAATAAACACTTCATTTTAAATACATAACCCCAGGCCGAATAGCCCAGGCAGCTGAGGCCTTAAAACTAGAAGAAGAAGAAGAAGAAAAACCGAAAAAATTATGAAAAAATATACCCAATCTGTAAAATCGGTTGTGTCGCCCCAAAACTTTCCAGATGAGTATCCACGAATACTTTTTCAGATATTTAATGTTAAAGTTTCAAGTTTTGACATTTTTTATTTTTGACAGGTGACAGTTGAAGAAATAATTTTGACTGTTCTAAATAGAGTTTTTCTAGGGCTTTCCAATGACATATTGCATGTCCAATTCCGTGACATATTGCATCTGTCATTTATTGATAGTGGTACTTCCGTTTGACAGATGTACAAAAACTAATGGGTTCTTCCGACGGGTAACCCAAACCCCTATACCAAATTTCAGCTTAATCGGATTAAACGTGTGGCCGCTATCGTGGAAGAATACACACATACACAGACACACACACACATACACACACACAGACCGACAGACAGACTTCCATCTGGAAATGGTCTTAATCCTCTCAGGGGACCCAAAAATTGATATTTCCGTTTTTATCTCGAATTTTTTTTTAGCTCGTTCACAATACTTTCCATTCTAGGGGGTGGGTCGGGAAAGTAATAGAAAAGGGGGGTATATGCACAAACTTATTATTCAGGGAAACATTATTATTAAATGAACACATTGGATAAGTCATGCACATTTCTTTTATGTTTGTCAATATGTAGTAAGTATGCAAAAGACGTACTCAAGTTGGTATATTAGTCAAACTTCTTGTAGACTTAAGGATCGCTTAACTTCGCATAAAAGCGATATAAAGTTACATCCTGAGCGGTGCGTTTTAGCCGAATATGTGCCCTCGACAGGTCATGTAACTGATTTCCAGAATGTGTCCATTTTAGCTGAAGAGAGACACTACTCACGAAGGCTTTTCCTAGAGATGGTATACATCTAAGAATCAGACAATTGCATGGTAATACTTCGTCCTTAGGGATCATGCGATTTAAAAAAGAAACAGTGGATCTTACGTATTTCGGTCTCCTGAACACTAATCCGAAATCAAAACGTGGCGCTCTCAACTAGTTTCGGAGATTTTTTGTTCACTATTTTGCAGCTCAAATTTCTGTTATTGAAAACACACAAACACAAATTTCTTCCTAATTATTATCAAAACACTACAAATACTTGTACTTACTTGTTTTCAGCACTTTGTACCGGAAAAAACTACTATTGTTCAAAATTCACTATAATTTGAATTTTTGACAGATCACTAAAATTAAAGACGGCAAATTTTTATTCTATTTTTTTTTTAACGAAAAACTGTTTGTAGATGATACTTCGTGGGTAATACAAGATATAGTTGGATACTTTGAGTTGTGATCTGAATATATAATAAATGTAAGGTTAAAATTTGGCTTTGCGGAAATCAATTATGGGAAACTGTTGTTTTGCGAAAATAAGAAAATACTAATATAAATCTGAATTTTCATTAACTGGTATGGTTTTCAGTATTTGAAAATGCGCTGTTGCCAATTTGATCACTTCGGATTATTGGAAATCTGATATTAGATGGATATTATTATACTTAAATTTCTGTCTACAAATTAAACGCTATGGCCTGAAATTGTCTAACCCATTTTTGAAACTTTGGAGACCCATATTTTAAAAAGTGTTAACTTTAAGGTAATAGTGACAAATACCGGCATTTTTAGAATCTAACTATCCATTAAAATTTGACATACGAAATTTGGGTTTCAATTAAAAAAAATGGATGACTCTAGATCCGCCAGTTTTTCTGCACTTACTGAAATGAATTCATCGTTTCCATCAGTTAATTATGATTTGAGCATATCATTGATTTATTGCTAAAGACCAATCTGAAATATTTGTCGACAACAAGCGAGCGAAGCGAGCGCGTCCGGCCGCGGGTTTGCCAAATGTCGGCCGGACGCGCGCGTTTTTGTTACTACCTTATCCACTATTTAAATTTGACAAAATAGGGGACAAGGTACCTCTTTCTAAATTTGACATGGTGGATAAGACAGTAACATCAGGTTACTTACTACCTTGTCCACTAATTAAATCATGTTACTACTGTCACAGAAGATAAACTAATACAGAAGCGAAGGTCCCTGCTGTAACGGTGGTCAAAGTTTGAGTGCCAGTTGAAGTTTCTGCCGCTTAATACACTGGGAAAACTGATCAAAATTTGTAAATTCGTCTATCTAGACATACGAATTTTAAACATTTTTCCCAGCGGCATAAACTTCAACTGGCACTCAAATTTTGGTCATCGCTACATCAAAATGGCCGACAGGAACCTTCGCTTCTGTATTAGTTTATCTTCTGTGCTATTGTGTCCAATATTTTGTCAAATTTAAATAGTGGACAGTTATCCACCATGTTATCAAATTTAAATAGTGGACAAGGTAGGAACATAATTGCGCACGGATTTGCGTAATGTCGGCAGAACGCGCGCTATAATGATTCTACCTTGTCCAATATTTTGTCAAATTTAAATAGTGGATAAGGTAGTAACATAAATGCGCGCGTCCGGCCGACATTTGGCGGGTTTGCCAAATGTCGGCCGGACGCGCTCGCTTCGCTCGCGTATCTTGTGCTGTCGACAAATATTTCAGATTAGTCTTTAGCAATAAATCAATCATATGATCAAATCATAATTAATTGATGGAAACGATAAGCTCATTTCAGTAAGTGCAGAAAAACTGGCGGATCTAGAGTCATCCAATTTTTTTTAATTGAAACCCAAATTTTTTATGTCAAATTTTAATGGATAGTTAGATAAGTGTTTTATTTTATAGAAAAGAAGGTTTAAATTAAGTGCTCAAATTGAAATCCTTCCATTTATCGACAATTAGAAATCCTTTGGGCGATTTCCGATGTTGTCCAGCGCCCAAACTTGGCAACAGCGTATTTCCGCAAACTTTCAATATTATAACGAAACTCGCATTGAATAGTACAGAGTCGACTTTGAACCATCCTAATATCAGATTTCCAGTAATCCGAAGTGATCAAATTGGCAACAGCGCATTTTCAAATATTGAAAACCATACCAGTTAATGAAAATTCAGATTTATATTAATATTTTCTTACTAAAATTTCTATAAATCTCTAAAACAATAACTATCGTCCATAACTTGACAACAGCGCATTTTCGCAAAACAAAAGTTTCCCATAACTGATTTCCGCTAAGCCAAATTTTAACCTTACATTTATTATATATTCAGGTCACAGCTCAAAGTATCCAACTATATCTTGTATTACAAACGAATTATCATCTACAAATAGTTTTTCGTTAAAAAAAAAATGCCGTCTTTAATTTTATTGTGAGATTAATTTTTTTTATAATTTCGTTCAGAAATACAATTAAAAAAGTAACCAAGAGAATGGTACCTATTTCATTTGATAATGGAAATCAAAAATCCAGCCAGAACCGACAGGAGTCAAACAAACAATCATGTAGTCACGTTTGCCAACATTCTATAAATAAAAAATAACAGACATAATTGTCAGCTGATTAACCCAACTTTAGTGATCTGTCAAAAATTCAAATTAGAGTGAATTTTTTGAAAAATAGTAGTTTTTCCTCTACAAAGTGCTGAAAACAAGATAATACAAGCATTTGTAGTGTTTTGATAATAATTAGGAAGAAATTTGTGTGTTTTCAATAACAGAAATTTGAGCTACCAAATAGTGAACAAAATAGGGCTGTAACTCCGAAACTACTTGAAAGCGCCACGTTTTGATTTCGGATTCGTGTTCAGGAGACCAAAATAAGTCAGATTTTTTTTTTTAAATCGCATGATCCCTAAAGGCCCTTGCACGTACATTTACACAAGAAATAAGCAGTTAAAAATAAAAAATAAAATTTGACAGATCGTTATCACTCCACTAATTGTTATCTAGCAAGGCACGTTAAAAAATAAAAATTAAGAAATAATACATAAGAAATAATTTTTTCCGTAAGGATGAAAATTTTATTTCTGACCAATGAAAAACAGTACTTTGACCATTTGGTATTTAGCTGCTAAGATATTGAGCTATTGTATTTATCTATTAATGTGAGTTTGTTGTTTCTTTTTAGTTGTAGAATAAAAATAAATATGAGTGAAAATGACAGTTATACTATAGTTATTATATAAACGACGAAAATACAGTGACTGTATTTTATGAAAAGAAAATTATCATACTGAAACTGAAAATGTCTCTGAACCATCTACAAGGGCCGCTTTCTCCAACATGGTTAAACTGATATTTTCGTTTAAACCAAAGGTTAAACTCAAATTGGCTTTCTCCAATGTGCCTGCTTGGTTTAAACCCCCGGTTAGATTAAACCAACCTAGCTGGACGGTTTAACTGCATAAAACCGTTTAAACGAAAATTTCGTTTACTTGTGTGCTAAAATCATACATAACCTAAAAGCAAAACAAAGTTTTAACGTTGTATTTGTTACTACAGTATAATCTTTTATTTCCAAGCTATAGTACTGATAAATGGTAATAATTGCAATGGAGGATATATTAGATGCATTAAATGAAGTAGAGGATGAAGATTTTTTTAGAATTGCCAAGGACAAGAGCGCCTACTAAAATAAGAACCAGAATTGATCACTATGAGAGGTTTGATGAAATTGAGTTCTTTGATAGATTTAGAATGCATAAGAGAACAGCAATATTGTGTTAAAGGCAATAGAAGAGAGAATTACGCCAAGAACTTTAAAAAATAGAGCTATTATGCCTGAAGTCTAGCTACGAAAAATTTATTTTTTAAAGTTTACAACTTATACATGAAAGCAAAATAAAATTTCAAATCCAAAAATAAGTTTCAAAAATTTTACAGTAGCTTAGCTTTTTTCCATTAGGCCTCCCATACAAAATTAACCAAGTACATGACAATAAAGAAAAATAATAATTAGCCTACCAAGAAAAGAAAAACATTAAAATTAAATAGCCTTGCATTTAACCTAGTCTAATCCTAATTTTCTCCTTTTTAACTGAATGTCTAGGTCTTCTTTTGTTATTTGAAGCTGTAATAGCAGCATTTTCTTCTCATGCTCTTCTCTCATAAATAGCATCCTCGCTTAGTGCTTTTTATCTTGTATTTGAAGCTGCCTCTCACTGATTTCTTTTTGTATAGAGAGAACTTCTTCTTTAGCTGTAGACAAAGCTTGTATTTTTTTCCAGCCACTGTTTTATCTATTTCTGAAGTTTTTTTCTTCTTTGTTTTCAAGGGTGAAGAAGCGTTAGTGCGCAGATTTTTGGCACTAAACTTTTCTCCAAAGCCATGTCTTGTTCATTTGTTCACTTGTGGTTTGCTCAGGAATATCCATACCTGTGAATTTAGGCTTATTTGTTTTCGTTGGGGAGATTCATTATGCCCAACGTACTTTTAGTAGGAAGGTCATTTTCTGCCATTTCTATTGCTCTTGGGGAAGAACGAACTCCCAGACTCAACATGCCACCTTGTGCATCAGAATCATATTGTGATGGTGTACCATGAGCCTTCAAATCACCAATTAATTTCTTAACTTTCATGTCTGTTTGGGAAATATCCAAACATTTGTTGGGTCCACCACCCGTTCCAAAAACATATTTTTTCTCCTCAGCAAACTTTCGTTTGGAAGCCTTTTTTAAGTTCTCATATTTACTTCTTAACATTTTCCAATCCCTAAAGTAAACTCCACTGACACTATTAAACTGTTCTTCTATAGTTCCCCACACCTTTTCTTTGTCTTTCAATGTAACCTGGTCAGATTGTTTGCACTCTAACACTCTTTTATGAGTTGCAACTAAATCTAAGCGTAGATTATCCTCAGAATCTTAAGTTTTTGGTTCTTTTTTCTTTCTTAATTAATTCGGCTCCAGCCTTAACGTATTCCACGTTTAAAATTCAAAAACAATAAACAGAAAAACTTGATTTAAACATTGTGGAAAGAAAAAACACTTGAAAATACAAAATATTCACTTAATATAAACTACTTCACTTCAGCTTAACACTTGTCAATTACCATAACCTCTAATAATAACATAATAACAGACGAAAAACAATCAAACAGAACTACCAACCACCTGGTTTTAGGGATAAAAACAGTTTAAACTAATCATTGGTCACGTTCACCAGAATTAAACACGTTATAAGGGTGATTGCGCTTAATATGTCAAACAATTGATGAACTGATGAACGGTTGTGTTTTGTGTCAACAAAAATTGCCATTGGTTGAAGAAGCCATAGTGAAAGAAGAAATAATATAACCTAACAATTGTTTGAAATCGTGTGTAGTTCTGTAAACATTTTTGTTATGGATGAATTTGATATTGCAAGAGTTGTTCATGCAGCAATCGATTTGGCGGAACCTCTAGTGGATATCGGAAACTTTTTTCCAGTTGAAAAACCCGATATTGTAAGAAATGAAAATTATTATGAAGAAACTATTCCCAATTATTCTGATATCCAATTCCGGGAACATTTTCGTATGTCAAGAGAAATCTTTGAGGTACTAGAAATTCCGTTTAGAAAAAAATGCTTGTAATATCAATGTATTTTGTTTGTAGGTATTGTTAGAACAGTTGCAACAATTTGTAATATATGAAATTGCACAAGTGCCATTAAGAAAAAAATTGTTATTTACATTGTGGACAATCAGCAAACAAGACAGTTTCCTCTCTGTTGGGGACCGTTTTGGTTTTGCGAAAAGTACAGCACATGGCATATTTTTTGAAATAGTGCAGTACCTTGTACAAATGAGTCACACTTATATAAGGTGGCAAAACTTAGACCAGCATGTACAGACAGCAAACATATTTGAAAACCGGTCTCATGGCTTTCCAGGTGTTATAGGTGCTATTGATGGGTGCCACATACAAATTAAACAGCCTGAAGGGAATGCATTTGATTATTACAATAGAAAAGGTGTTAATTCTGTCATTCTGCAAGGTAAACATTTTTAGGACGCTTTTATTACTGTCATTATATCCATTCTTATTATTTCAGATGTATGTGATGATAAAGGCATATTCACAGATGTTTGCATAGGAATGCCAGGTAGAATGCATGATAGCCATGTTTATAGGTTAAGTCCACTGTATAATAGAATTGAAGAATTAATACCAAATAATTTTCATTTAATTGGTGATTCAGCCTATCCTTTATCCATAAAATTAATGAAACCATATCAAGATAATGGTCATCTTACAAGGGAACAGCGAACATATAACATAAAATTATCTTCTATAAGATCAATAATTGAACGGGCATTTGGTTTATTAAAAGGAAAATTTCGTAGGCTAAAATATTTAGATGTTTCAACCCCAGAAAATGCTAGTAACATAATTATGGCTGCATGTGTATTGCACAATTTTATTTTACTGCTAGGTAATCCTCGGGACGAATACATATTAGATGACTTCCATGGAGAAAATGAAGAAGGTGGTGGAAATCTACATGAAAATAATGAACCAATAATTCAGGTAGCTGAAAATAAGAGAAGGGAAATTGTACGCTTATGTACTTTTTAATAAGATTCTTTTCAATTTTTTAACAAATACATTTTAACTCACATTCTGGTCCTTTTATTTCAATAAATTAGCCATAAAATACGCTAAATATTTGGTATAAAACTGATACTAAAGACAATCAACTTCCTGATTAAAAATAATTCTGCTAATGGTTTAAAATAACTTTTTTCAATATGATAATTAGATTAACCATATTCATTGTATATGAAAACTTGACTGGAAAGTAATGTGTTTGACACATCAGGCATTTGGATATTTGCAATAAATTCAAACGAAAAATAATTGGTGGCACTGAAAATGGACGTTTATTTTTTATTAATGAAAAAAAAGTAACTATTAAATCAAATTTTGATTTTTTAAAATCTCATTCCTCTCTCGCTGAATCCGATTATTTTCTGCCAACTCTTTCACCAAATTTTCAAGTGCAGCTACTCGTCGAGATTCTAACTCCAAATGGGTTTTTCGGAAACGATACAGCCCTCTTCCCTCATGAGCTTTTTCCAACTTTGTTTTGTTTTTACACATAGGAGTGCTTGTGTTCATTTTAGGAGTAGACTCCTGGATAGATGTTGACTGTCCATATTCTTCCGTCATTGACACAGAATTATGAACTTGCATGGTTGAGGAGGCGGTGGCAGGCGGAAGTGACGATAATATCACTCCATGATTAATGGTTCTATCTTCAACAAATATTTCCTCAAACATTTGATAATATTCCCATACAATTCGCCCTTGTCCTGTTTTCGTTTTTTTATTATTGTCTTTTATTGTTTTATAATGATGCTTCAAATTCCTCATTTTGCGGTCCAATCTTCCTCTGTTAGACAATATCCGTTCTTCAAGAATATATTTTTTATTTTTGACCAAATAATTTTTTTTTTAATTTTTGGATCACGATATTCGTTAATTCTTTTTCCATATTCAGAAATCAGCAATTTAGTATTGCCCGAATTCCATGTGAATTTGTTGCATTCTTTGTCTTTGACTTCTGCAAAATAGTGGCATTTTGAATTAAAAAGTTTGGTTAAATTTAAGCAATACATACCTGAAATACTTTCCTTATTCACCATGCACGGTTGAATTTCCAATGAATTAGAATTTTCTTGAATATATTTACGGAAATAATTACCATCTAACCTCAAAAGAACAACATTTAAGTATACAAATAATAAAAATACATTTTCTTACGTTTACCTTCTAATAACAGGCTGTGAACGTGGTCAGTTGTTGTTATTTTATAAATCAAATTTTCATAAACATACTCGACTGCATATTCAAATTCAAACCCAGTTGCCTCCATAATCACAGTTTGCCAAACGTGTTTACAAAACCAAGCAAAAATATTTAATGCTTATAAAAATGGCGACCGCTTTACAAACAAGATTGACGTAAGCGACTAGTTCAGCAGAAAAAATCGCAAGCGGATTGCCTATGTTTGCATCTGGTGAACGCGACCATTGCTAATTATTACGTGGGGAAAGTGACTATTGGTTTAAACCAAAGAAATAACTTAAACTGGTTTAAGATAAACAATGTTATTTACGTTTTGGGGAAAGCGGCCCTAAGACTGAAATAAATTTAAGTAACACTAACTATATCTACAATTTCTCCATCTTTTATTTTTCTTTTCTCACTCAATAATAAAAATCCTCGCACCGTGAAAGTACCATAAAGGTCCTTTGTATGACTTGATTTTTATATGTACAAATAAAATTATAAAAATATTAAGGTTATGTATAATATTAATAAAGGTATCTGACAGTTGATTTATGTTTGCACGTATGCCTATTTCAAACGAATGTAGGTTGACAAAAAATAATTATTTTAACTGCTTATTTTTATTTCTTATTTTTACTGCTTATTTCTTATGTAAATGTACGTGCAAGAGCCTTAAAGACGAAGTATTACCATTGTTTTTAAGATTTTTCTGTTTTTAGTATATTTTGTTAAATATTGCCGCATACCTATTTTTAACTCGAAAAAAGTTATTATCGATCAGACGATGGGTATGACATGAGTAAGTAAATTAAGCACTGAATTAATTCTCCAAAACATCAAGTGGTATACATTCGGTAGACGGTTTTGAAGGTTCGGCTCTTCGATCGATTACATAAACACGAAAAAATTTACTTGATGAAATTTTTTGTAATAAAATATTCGTATATCACATTTTTATAGGGAGAAACTAAAGTTAATAAGTAAAATGTGATTTAAAAAAATGAAATAACCTTATTCTGTTATTTTAGAGTAAATGATATTAGGGATATACAGAGAAACTAAAATTAGTGATGTTGAAGAATATCACTAATCACTAATCAAAATTACACTGTTACTTTCCCGACCGTTTATTCAACGAGAAGGGAATAAAGTATTGTGAACGAACTAAAAAATACTTGTAGTACCACTAGAGCTTCAATTATTACTGGAAATGTTTTCGAGAACACGAATTTTCTAAATATTCGTGTTCAAAATTTTTTTTCTGTTTTTAATTGAAGCCAGAGTGGTATTCGGTAAGAAAATTTCACACCGAAATATTATTAAAGAAATACTAGGATAATGATGGTTTTTGTTGGTTTTGAAATTTAAATAGTAGGCTTTAGTGGTAATTCTATAACGAATATGTTAAAATTTAACGGACGTTAAAAATATAACGTATGCTAAATATGGAAAGCAATTCTGCACATTCATGTTTAATTTTAACATGTTGCAATTTACGTATTAGTTCATTTATACCGCAAAAATCTATTCCACAAGCAGAAATATGTTAAAAATTTAACATAAATGTGTTAATTTGACGTTTTAAATTTTGGAAATTAACGGGTACCCTATTAGTAGGCTTTAAAACTTAACGTATAAGAAAATATGGCTTTTGATGGATTAATTAATCTGTTATTACAAAGAAAATCATGTAAATAAGTTGAGAATATAAATCAAATAAGTTATCCACATCTCAAATGTGGTCAAATGTTAATTATAAATGAAAATCCCAAAATCATATACCACAATAACATTTAATTAAAATTTTTTTCTTAAAGGCAACTAGTTTCGGTTAAATAACCATCTGCAGGCCAAGAGATTAACAGGAATTAAATGTTAAATAAAAATTAGCATATTTATAACAGGTTGTGCTGCTACTAATTGAAGGAGGAGGTAGGATAGTAATGAGGAAAAGGAGGGGGGGGGAACATGAAAAAGTAAAAAACCCAGGTGGGTAAAAACACTAATTAAAGTAAAAGATAATTAAAATAAAAATTGAGGCGTCCCATTGTGACCAAGTTCATAACCCCCCTTTATCACTCAATTTTTATTTTAATTACGTTTTACTTAAATTAGTGTTTTTACCCACCTTGGTTTCATTTTTTACTTTTTCATGTACCCCCCTTTCCCTCATTACTATCCTACTTCCTCCTTCAATTAGTAGCAGCACACCCTGTTATAACATGCTAATTTTTATTTAACATTTAATTCCTGTTAATCTCTTGGCCTGAAGATGTTTATTTAACCGAAACTAGTTGCCTTAAAGAAAAAAAAAATTTTTAATAAATGTTATTGTGGTACATGATTTTGGGGTTTTCATTTATGATTTGAGAATATAAGTTTAAATAAGGGTTTTGCAATAAGTAATTTGAAATAATCAATTAACCAGGAATTTGCGAGACGCCCGCAATCCATTTTAATTTGTGACCATAAACTCTTTTTGAAATTTGTTCATTTGACCGCTTCTTTTTTCCATATGTTGTATTTATTTATATAAACAATAAATAATAGAATGGATGAAATCGATGGAATCACTTATAACGCATTCGATTGGTAGCACTGGTGCGCATTTAGTTCGACTTTTTTAAGTGCTATTTGTTCGGCTGGCCGATTTAGAGGTTAGGTTTTATTTTCAATTTTTAAAATATGTTACCCTTGTCTTTATTATTGTCCAGTAGTAGTGAAGATGAAGATATTAGTGATGACAGTGAGGAAGAGTTTAATAGACATTTTAAATAAATTTCGTTAAAAACACATACAGATATAAAATTAGGTTAGAAAATAGAAGTGTCAATTGCATCAGTCGAATATCGATAAAATTATGCACTTTGCCATTGCCGAACTGGGTCGCACCAGTGTGCATTGCTCGATAAAGTTTCGAATTATAAAAATGCTGCACGAAATCAGTGCAGAACTAAAAGCGCTCTGGCATCGAGTAAGAGCGTACGAGTCGAATGCGCAATTAGAAAGCACAGATTGAATGACATTCAATTGACATATCATAAACCTTAACCATACTTTTTCTTCTTTTTATTATTAATTTGACCTACTTTCAACGTATGTTTATTCGATTGAAAATTTAGCGCATATGTTAATTTTATTTTTACAGAATTACAATTAATGTTAAAATTATAAAATTTAACACCCGTTAAAAATAAACATAATAGTTATAGAATTACCACTTTTGTATGCTAATTTCAAAAGGAAAAAAAAAATTTATATGTCATTTTTCATGTGTGTGGTGTCAAAAGTGAAAAGTGTAGACGGTTTTTATGAAAATGTCTCGTTTTGGGAGAGAAAACCAGGACGGATCAGAGCTGGGAGTAACGAAATTAAAACGTTACTTTTCAGTAACGCGTTACTAGTAATTTCGTTACTTTTTAAAGTGGACGAAAAGTAACGGAAATTGCGTTACTTTGTAAAAGTAACGCTATATCGTTACTTCGTTAAACTAACGCGTTACTGTAAAAGTAAAGCGTTAATTTAAAAGTAAGGTTATTTCTTTTGTTTCTGTTGTTTGATGTGAAATAATGGGTTCGTTCAGCGGTGCTCAACCGTTGAGCGGTGCTCAACCGTTGAGCGATGAGTCAACTTGTTCGGCTGAACGGACCGCTGCATCAGTGATTACTCTCAACCGTTGAACAGCATTCGCAGCGGAAATAAACTACGCTGACTTACCCAGCGCCTTATATGAACTGTCAAAATATTATGCATATTAGGTTAGAAAATCTGCATGGCAAATTTTGACAATTGGCTACATCACAAGTTTGTTGAACTAGAAAACGTAGATAATTCAATAACAAAAAGCACAATTCAGTGTGTATTGGGAATGGTATTGAAAAGGTACAAATAATTTTATATCAATACTATGTTTAATCCATCCTTACAACAACATTAATGTCTAGATCACCTTCTAACAGTTCCTCAATAACTGCTATATTTAGCCATGTTAATCCAAATAAACAATTATTCTAAAAAAATTGGTGTTCATTTAACAAACTTTCAAAGATTTCAAAACTATGACTGTTCGATTGGGGGTTATGTTTATGTTTTGGGAAATAGGTACACAAAGCGCTGTTAGCTATCAGAACGTTCAGCCGACCACGATCGTTGAAGAACAGCGGAATCAACACGTTTAGTGATTATTCTCAACGGTTGTGCACCGCTGAACGAACCCATTGTTTTTATTATTTTTTTGCACCCCGTCAATTTCTGGATTGCATTTAAAAAAAAATCGGTTGTGCCGCCCCATAACTTTCCCGACGAGTATCCACGAATACTTTTTCAGATATTTAATGCTAAAGTTTCAAACTTTGAATTTTTTTATTTTTGGCAGGTGACAGTTGGAGAAATAATTTTGACAGTTTTGAATAGAGTTTTCAAGGGCTTTGAAATGACATATTGCAAGTCGAATTTCGTAACATAAAGCATCTGTCATTTTTGGATAGTGACACCGAAACCCATATACCAAATTTCAGCTCAATCAGATTAAACGTGTAGCCTCTATCGTGGAAGAATAAAACACAGACAGATAGACAAACAGACAGACAGATAGACAGACAGACAGACAAACAGACAGACAGAGAGACAGGCAGACAGACAGACAGACATATAGACAGACAGACAGACAGACAGACAGACAAACAGACAGACAGAGAGACAGACAGACAGACAGACAGACAGACAGACAGACAGACAGACAGACAGACAGACAGACAGACAGACAGACAGACAGACAGACAGACAGACAGACAGACAGACAGACAGACAGACAGACAGACAGACAGACAGACAGACAGATTTTTAATGGATATTTCCATCTTTATCTCGAATTTTTATTTAGCTCGTTCACAATTGTTTCCCTTCTCGGTAAAGTAAAATCAAGCTTAATTATACAACTTTTATTTGAAAATGTTGTTTGTATGTGCAATAACAATGGCGATAAATGGTGAGATGGACAATAAAAGAACGAGAAGACACAGAACAAGAACGCGTTACTTTTGGAACGTAACGAATAAATCGTTACTTGTATAAAAAAGTAACGATAATGTTTATCTAACGCGTTACTTTTACTTTCCCGGCCCACCTTCGAGAAGGGAAAGTATTATGAACGAGCTAAAAAATTTTTTCGAGTTAAAGATGGAAATATCCATTTTGAGGTCACCTGAGATGATTAGGACCATTTGTCTGTCTGTCTGTCTGTGTATTCTTCCACGATAGAGGCCACACGTTTATTTCGATTGAGCTGAAATTTGGTATATAGGTTTTGGTTACCCGTGGAAAGAACCCATTAATTTTTGTACGACATCTGCCAAACGGAAGTATCATTATCAAAAAATGACAGATGCAATATATGTCACGGAATTTGACTTGCAATATGTCATTTAAAAGCACTTGAAAAACTCTATTCAGAACAGTCAAAATTATTTTTCCAACTGTCATCTGTCAAAAATAAAAAAAAAGTAAAAACTAGTAAAAGGAATAATTTTTGCACGATTTTTAAAGACTACGGCCCGTTTCCTTCAGTGGAAGAAAGTTCGATTCGAAAAAATCGGAATTTTTCCAATAACTTTTTTTTCAAATTTTTCAATTTTTTTCAAGGAGCCCCATGCAATATGGATATCAATCAACGAGTCTTGATTTACACAATACCTTAATAGAAATCAGTATCGACGTATTTGCTTTCCTTATCGAGATATCTCGAATAGAAGTTTCACTTAGTAGGCGAGACCGGGATCCTCGGACCCGAAATTGCTCATCTTCTGATAAAGCCTTTCTTTTTTGAATAAAAACCGATAGCCGAAAGAATTTTCCGGATCGGTCGTAGAGCTCGATTATTTTGAGATGAGTACATTTAGTTTTGGCCACGCCCCAGTTGGCGCAGCACGTCATAAACTTTGTGGACCTTATTTTATGGCGCTAAGTTCAAATCTGCTGCGGTAGGGATATTTTAGCAGTGGCGTGTGTACATTAATAAAATATTTTAAATTGAAAATACTTTAAAATAAAAAGTAGCATTTAAAATTTTAACTATTTGTTAGTTAAATTGCTGTTAAACTTTAAAGTAATAAAACAACTTAAAGTTTAAATAAAATATTTATATTTTATTAAAATGTTTATAATTGTAACTGTTTCCATCACTATCTTCGAAGTCCGAAAGGTCGGAATCTCACTCATCGGATGACCCCGTATTGACGCAAAATATGAGGGAATCTGTATATTCATCCATCAGATGTTCTTTTTGAATATACACATCCTCATATTTTGCGGAATGGTCCACCACGTTTGCCCATTCTTCCGACGTTATGCTTTCAAATTTTTTTCTGCTAACTTTTCAACATCATCCAACTTAAATGTTATATTATATTGACCTACCCAATTTTTTACTGTGGCTCATATTTTTTTGATGGGATTTAGTTCAGGGTGACCATTTTCTTTAAGAAGATCATCTAAAAGAAAATTCGGCGGGGGTCTGTGAGCTTTAATTAATGTGTACAGTTCTGGTTTGCTCATTTTAGCATCATACGGAATATGGTTTGCCTCGTTTTTCATAAAGTTTAACAGGCCTGAAATTATTTCCTTGGCTTGACTCGGACCACAGTTAAAGCTCTCTGACCACGCCTACAAACTCAAATTGGATTCTGCACATTATGACGAAATGTACTCATTTCAAAATAATCGAGCTCTACCGTTCTCAAGTTATCGTGCGCACAGACATCCACACATCCACATATCCATACAGACAGACTTTTTTCACGGTAAAATCAATTTTCTTCACGTTTCATGACATTTTAAGTCATTTGGAGCAAAAAAAAATTTTGAGATTTTTACACGATTTCAATACTACGGTTTGCCCTACTTTACCAAAGGTGAAGTATGGGCGGGCCGTAGTAATTTAAACATTAAATATCTGAAAAAGTATTCATCTCTGGATACTCGTCTGGAAAGTTTTAGGGCGATACAACCGATTTTTTCACTAATTTTCCCGATTTTCCACTCGTTCCCAGTTTTCACTATTTTTATGTTTCTCCAGATTTTTTAATATTTTTCCCGACTTTTCCCGATTTCTTCCAATTTTTCACTATTTTTCTCGATTTTCCCTATTTTTCCTATATTTTTATGTTTATCGCAATTTTTCACTATTTTGCGCCATTTTTTCAGATTTTCTTTTATTTCCCCTATTTTTCACCATTCTTCCGTATTTTGATTTTTCCTTATTTTTTCAAAAATTTTTCCTATTTTTCCCATGTTTCCATTTTTTTCTTTTTTTCACAATTTTTCCAGATTTTATTCTATTTTTCAATATTTCCCCCTATTTTTCCAGATTTTTCCCAATTTTTTACCATTTTCCTCTATTTTTTCCTCATTTTTCTATGGTTTTCCTTATTTTATCCCTCTTTTTCAATATTTTCCCTTAATTTCCCCCTAATTTTAATTATTTTTCAATATTTTTCTCAATTTTCCTCCATTTTTCACTGTTTTTACCAATTTTCTAATTTTTCCCAGTTTTTCAATATTTTTCACAATTTTTCACAATTTTCCCCATCTGTTTCAATTTTCACTTATTTTTCACCGTTTTTTTCCATTTTTTTCCTGATTTTTAACTATTATTCTTAAATTTTCCCTTTTTCCCAATAATTTCATAATTTTTTACTATTTTTCCTTCTTGTTCCTCATTTTTCCCAATTTTTCCCAATTTTACTTTCCCGACCCATTTCCGAGAAGGGAAAGTATTATGAAGGAACTAAACAAAAATTTCGAGATAAAGATGAAATTATCCATTTTGAGGTCACCTGAGAGATATTAACTTACAGAAGCCTACAGAATTGCCAACTTAAATTCAAATCGCTCCTCCTGGTTATTAAATAGACCATAACGGGGAAGGATTATGTTTGGTCAAAATCTACTTCATTATTTTCGCAATGATAAAATTTGTGTACAAAACTATATTGAGCTTTCCAGAATATATCGTTAGCGATATATAATGATTTAAAAAAAATCTTACTTCTGATTGGTTGAAATTTTGTTGTCAAATGTCATTCGTCATAGAATAAGTATATCAGAGAGACATGTTTCATTTTCAGATTATAGAATATTCAAACTACTCGTCAAATTCAGTATAGTTCCACCAATCCTCCAAGGCTGTAGGTCAGTCGCTGAAAATGAAATATATCACTCTGTTATACTTACTCTATGACTAATGACATTTGACAACGAAATTTCAACTAATCAGAAGTAAGATTTTATTAAAATCATTATATTTCGCTAACGATATATTCTGGAAAGCTCAATAGAATTTTGTACATATATTTTATCATTGCGAAAATAATGAAGTAGATTTTGAAAAAAAATAATCCTTCCCCGTTAGTAGACCTTTTTCTAGGTTGGCAACATTGAGGGAACTCCCCCATTATGGATTGAAATAAAATGATTGTAAATAAAATAGTATACAAACTATGGCGGAAATTATCAATTTCGTGATAGCGAAAAAAATTTTTTACCTCATTTTTTATCACTTTTCTCGACTTTTCGGAGATCTAAGAGTCCGAAAATGTAAAAAAAAATCTGTGGGAAGTCTGGATGGCTATATTTATCAGTAGATAGAACGTTCATTAACTTTAGTAAGTAAAGGCGATGATGTTTAGAATAAAATTTTACAAATTTATTTCTTGTACAATGGGGACGTGTGGTGCGGTAGCTACAGCAAATTCATTTGTAGTATGTGAAAATATACTTAAAATTATAGATAAAAATAAGCTTGGTTAATTTTGAAACACTACGATTGCTAAGAAATAAATTTTCAAAATTTCCAAGTGACGTCAGCTACATTAATTTGTTTAAAATAATGTAGATGGCATGACAAGTTATAATTAACAGTTATCTGTCGAGTATTACTAAACCAAATAACCTTAAAAATAATAGGTTATGTTACACTGAAAAGTCAAAAATAAAACGTTGTGCCTAGCACTACATCGGATGTACGCATTTATTTTGTACTTCGGCCGTTCATTGCGTTTTAAGGTTTACAAAGAAGTATAGTATAGAAGTATGTTGGCTTGATAAGTTTGATATTATTTCTGTAACGTCGTTGTATAGTATATGGTTTCGGTGTATATGGTTTCGGTGTAAAGGTATCTTCATGCTCGTACGAATTTCGCAAAATTTATGCGAATCGGAAAATGTTTTGCCGTCCCCAAAATTTGATGTTCATACTTGGGCGATATAATTTGACGGTTTTTGCCAACGGTCAAGTCAGATAAGTCAAAATATTTGAAATTATGGTGTTGTGTTCGTGAATTTTGTAAACAAACTTAACTATAAAAAATAATGGATTCAGAAACAGAAACAAAACTAAATATATTGAACTTTTATAGATTATATTACGAACATTTACCACTATTGATATCTATCACATTCTGTGATACGTCATCATCCGAATCCGCAAAAAAGTTCAAATATTTCAACTTTATTGCGAAATTTTCAGGCGCCATTTTATTCGCATAAATTTTGCGAAATTCGTATGAGCATGAATATGCCTTAAAAGGGCCGGAGTTCCATCCTAGTACTGGAATTTTTTTTATGTTTTAATATTGTTTTAGCTTCATAGCTAATAGTGATTGTTAACTGGTTTGATTTGTATAGTAGTTTTTTTCTCAAAAATTAATGATTATTAGATTTCACGCTTTAACTTCTTAAAATCTAGGTACATAAAGATAGTGACATGCTAACTAATTTATACAGTAAAGTCTTTTTTTTTCCCAATGTTCGAGATGTAAAAATTAGGTAGTTTATTTTATTTTCCGATGTACAATATAAACAAGCACATCCGATGTACTGCTAGTCACGGCGAAAATAAAAACAATGCAATTTTCTTCTTTTCCCATATTTACATCTGGCCTCTATTTAATAAGGAATTCAATTCGTATATACTGACATCTCTTAACAGTATTATCAATTAATGTAGATATTTTTAATTTAATTTTTTTTAAATATAATACAGGTTTAAAAAAATTATAAATATTTTTGTAGGCATATTTGATAACATACTTTTAAAGTCCTAATTTAAAAAATCGGCTGTGTCACCCCAGGACTTTCCCGGCTCGACCGTAGAGAATATCTTATTTATTATTATTATTTTATTTACAAAATACTAAGCATTACATTGATTTATGGAACACATTAAAAATAGCGAGCGAATTAATATTTCAATGTTGGTAATGACATAAGCAGCGCCTGCGCACGTTATATATCATACTACTACAATTAGGATCTCCCAAAATCATGTGTGAAAACTATTGGGAATTCGGGAAAAATTTTCATACAATAGTTGTAGGGAATTTTAAATGTGTATTTTTCTCGCCATCTAGCGGCGAAACTATGAGGAATTCGATAAAAGTTAAAAATAAAAGTTAAAGAAAATTTGATGCTTTACAACTTTGCACCAGAAAATTTTGCACTAAATACATTGTTTGTCCTCAAAATCAAGAAAAACTAGAGAAAACATACATGCAAATTTTTTACGCGCCCTCTAGTGGCGCAACTATTGGAGATTTTAGAAAAAGTTTGAGACAAAAGTTATAGAGAATTTTATGCACTAAAGTATATTGTTTGTCCTCAAAATCAAAAAAAGAAACAGAGAAAAACCTACATGCACATTTTTTACGAGCCGTCTAGTGGCGAAACTATTGGAAATTCTGGAAAAAGTTTAAAACAAAAGTTATAGATAATTTTATTCTCTAAAACTTTGTACTACAACATTTTGCACTAAAATGTATTGTTTGTCCATAAAATTTAAATAAAGCAAAAAATTGTTACATGTTTATTTAACCAATGTCGGTCTTGAGGACCTTCCACTGTACCAATTTAAACCAAAAACCAATGGTCGCATTCTAGGCACACACCGACCCTCCATACCAAATTTCAGCTTGATTGGTCAAACGGTTCGGCAGTTATCGTGGAAGATTACACACAGACACACAGACAGACCATACGCTGGAAATGGTCTCAATCTTCTTGGAGGACCTCAAAATGGATATTTCCATCGATATCTCGATTTTTTTTTTGCTCGTTCACCTTACTTTCCCTTTGATGGATCCGGGAAAGTAAAAAATTACATAATACGTCCCCATTGTCACAATCTAAACGTCATTGTCATGACTTACAGAACCTTTAATGTTAATGAACGTTCTATCTACTGACAGTATAGCTCTTAAACTAAAACTCAGATCGAGTCCTGGTTTTCACTTTATTAGTTAGTTTTCTACAGAGAAAAATCCCATTGAAATTAACCAGGATCGGACTGGCCCTTCTGATACCCACCATATAAACTAAAGTACAGAAAAGTTTTCGCTCGAAGGACCAAATTCAAGACAGTTCACCAACCTAGAATTTTCTATTTATTTTTGTTTTTTTCTTTATTAACAATCAGATTTTTTTCTAATTTTCCGATTTATTACTAAACATGATTAAAAATATTTCACATCAAAAATATTAAATTAAATTAACCTTGAAATTTCGTGTTACCAAGTAGTACTACGCATTGCTTACCGGTGCTCCCAGTGTAGCCATCGAATACTTCTTTCCCGACCATTGCCTTTATCATTATATACGTAGGATTTTTTGATGAGTCGTTATTTTAGATCATTCTGAAGAGTGCAAAAACAAAAAATGTCTATATGTCTTTATGAAAATAAATAACCCCTGATCGCAAATACTATTTTGAAATACAAATGTTTTCTTTATGAAACCACAAAGAACTCAATTTGTAAAAGAATTCAACAAATTCTCTGCAATACCAATACCTAAAGCTTTATGTGTTTTCATAATATAGTGTGTAGGTATATAGAGAATCGAGCGGAGTTTATTTTAAATTTAAAAGAATCCCATCTACCACCTGTAACTTAGCAATAAACCACGACGACATAAAACAAGTCTGAAAATAAAAAGAGTGCTAAACTATGTGCCAGTTAGGGAAACAGAACTCCCCTGTCAATTGTATAAAGATTAATCATTTATCCGTAAAAAAATTAATTTCTCCTAAAACAACCTTGAAAAATTTTTGATGCATAAAAAACTGAAAAAAAAAACTTAAAATATCCGTAAAATAAAAAATGATTGAACAATTGCTTAGAAAGTCTTAAAAAATCGTGAAAAAATATCAAAAAAATTAAAATTAATCTTGTATTAAACTAATAAAGACTCCTTAATATAACCTAAAAAAATTCATATTAAATCTATGAAAAAAACTTAACCTAAAATAACTGTAAAATATTTAGTCCTAGAACAATATCCTAAATATTCTTATACCATATTTTTGAAAATCTTTTAAAAATCCTTGTCTTGAAAATTCCTTAAAAAGTTCTTAGAATATTCTTGAAACTTGAAAAATACTTAAAAATTGTTTGAAATGTGCTTGAAAAATTCTTGAAAATTCCTAAATGTCCTTTAAACTTCATTAACATATTTTTAAAAATGTTTGAAAAATCCTTGTAAATCCTTAAAAGTGATTGAAAAGTTCTTTCTTAAAGAAATTCATGAAAATTGCTTGCCAAAAATGATAAAAAAATCATTGAAAAATTCAAAAAAAAAAAATAAAAAATCCTTATACAATCATAGAAAATTATTGAAAAATCCTTTTAAAATTCACTAACGTATTATGAAAACCCTTGAAAATTTCTTAAAAAAATCCTTAATTTTTTGAAATAATTCTTAAATAATTCCCAAAAATAATAATTTTTTTAAAATTGTTCTAAATTTTTTGAACAATCCTCAAATAAATTTTTAGAAAAGCATGGAAACTTTTTTAAAAAATCTGTAAAAATCATTGAAAATTGCTTACTGAAAGTCTTAAAAAATCCTAAAAAAAAAAATTAAAGGTCCTTGTAAAATAATTGAAAAAAAAATATGTAAAAAATCTTGGAAAATATTTAAAAATCATTAAAAAAATACTGGGAAAGTCTTGTAGAATCCTTAAAAAATCCTTTAAATTCGATAAAAAATCTATGAAATAAAATTAAAATATCCCTAAAATAACATTGAAAAATACTTTAAAAATCTTTAATCTTAGAAAAATTCCTAGTTCAAAAATCCTAGAAAACCCCCTAACATTTTTTTAAATATTCTAGTAAAATTCCTAAAAATCTTTGAACATCGTTAACTAATTTTTGAAAATTATTGAAAAATCCTTGAAAAATTCCTAAATAATCCTTAAATAAAAAAAACCTTAAAAATTTTTTAAAAAATATTGAAAATTTCTTGAAAAACATCTTAAAGAAATTCTTGAAAAATCCGTAATAATCATTGTGAATTGCTTGCTAAAAAGCCCTTAAAAAATCTTTAAAAATATAAAATGTACATGTACAATATTTGAAAATCCCTAAAAAATCCTTATAATTCCTAATAATCCTTAAAACAATATTGAAAATTTCTTGAAAAATCCCACAAAGAAATTATTGGAAAATCCTTGAAACTTCCTTGAAAAATCCGTAAAAAACATTTGAAAATTGTTTGCTAAAAAGTGCTTGAAAAATCCTTTAAAAAAATAAAAAAACTAATTACTAACAATCCCTCAAAAATCCTTGAAAACACATTGAAAAATCTTTGATATATAAAAAATTCTTGAGAACTGGTTGAAAATTTCTACAAAAACCTTTTAAAAAACTTTGAAATATTCTAGAAAATTCTTGTAAATTCCTAAATATCCTTTAAACTCTGTTAAAATATTTTTGAAAATCCTTGAAAATTCTTAAAAAAACCTTAAAATTTCTTGAAAAATCCTTGAAACTTCCTTGATAAATCATTGAAAATTGCTTAATAAAAAGTCCTTGAAAAGTAATAAAAAATTCAAAAGTCCTTGTGCAATCATTGAAAATCCCTAAAAAGTCTTTAAAAATATTTAAACATTTAACTCCTTGAAAAATCATTGTACATAGGATCCTTAAAAAAAAAATCTATAAAAAAATATCTTAAACCTTGTAAACTCTTGATTATACAGTAAAAGACATGAAACTACATTATGAAAAATCCTTAATGAATCCCCTAAAAATCCATAATAAATCCATGAAAAAAATCCCTAAAATAACTTAAAATATCCCTAAAATAACTTTAAAAAATACTTTAAAATTTTTAATCCTAGAAAATCCCTGTAAAGTTGTTAAAAATGAATAAAATGTTTTTTTAGTGTCTTGGAAAAATTCATGAATATCCTTAAAAATCATTTAAAAAAAACCTTAAATAATCCTTAAAATTTTTTTTAAAAAATTCTTGGAAAATCCTTAAAAAATCATTGAAACACCAAAAGACCGATTCTTAGTTAATGTATGCTTTATTTTTGACACGGTTTAATTACCCAACTTATAATTAAAAAATAAGTGATAACTTTATGAATACCAAAAAACAGATAATAATAATAATAACTCAAGAAAAAATATTATAATATATATACTGGCTTATAGACTACTTACTTGTGCGATTTGATCGAATCGTCCAAAGAGCTCGTTGAGAGTTTTGACAAGATCGGATGCAGACAGCTGTTCGGAAAGTGGCGTGAAGTTGACGATGTCCGCGTAAAGTATTGAAACGTTGTTGTGACGTTGAACGTACATTTCGTGAAAACTACGATTCGAGTGCTCTTGCTGAAAAGCGTCGGCCATCTTTAACATTATGCTCCGTTTTACCTGAGACAATACAAACAGGGTTAAACAAATATGAACAATATAAAAAAAACGAGAGAGTATTTTTTCATTATTTAAATTTTTCCGTCCACTATTTTCTTTCGAACGAAGTAAGTTTTAATGGGATTTTTTTTGTTGTTTTCATATACGAAAATAGTAGATATGATTAATCGTCCGAGTGCGATATGGACAATACACACAAGTTGAACAGAATATTTTTTCTACAACCCACGAGAGAAAAAAGAATATAAACAAAAAATTAAAAAAGAGAATAGAGTCATAGGGTTTAAACAGAGGACCTTCGTATTCCAAAGCGAGAGCGTTAAAACTGCGCTATCACGGGCTGTTACGGACTTATTATAAAATCATATAATACAGGGTGTTCCAAATAAGAGTGATCGATTTTAAATGTAAATGCATCGCTTATTAATTTACTTAAAGAAATCGGGTTTTCACCAATTGTTTTCGTTGACCCAAAAGTTTTTTATGAACTTTGTTTATATTTTTCCCCATCAGTACTAATTTTGGTCAAAATAAATGAAAAAAATATGTATTATTTTAAATGGAACACCCTATATATTTTAATGGCATTCAAAAGAGCGATTCATCTTCTTTTAAAAATATGAGGGGGTAATCCTACCCAACTTTCCGAACACTCCTAGTAAAGTAATTGTTTAATCGATTATTTTAGGTTTTCTGCATTAAAATACATTAATTATATTACCTATCGAATGGTATAAATCCCATTTTAATATCTTTAATATTTTTAAAGTTATTCAAGTTTTTTTAAACTTATATTAAATTTCAAAAAAAAAAAATTAGGAATTCTACAATTTTTTGAATAAAATTTTGAAAAAAATCACAATTATAGTTTTTTTCTACAATTTTAAGGGTAATTTTTTTAAAATTTTTAGTATTAATTTTAACCTTAAAACAAATAAAACCTATTTTTGAATAATTTTAAAATCGATAAATAATTAATATCTCATTCAATTTTATTCAAAATGGGAAACAGACCTTTTTTAAGGTTTTCTGGATCAAAATTCATTAATAAAGATAGTTTAGAAAACTAAAAAAAAATCAAATTTTTTGTCAAAAATTCATTGAATTGTTTAAAGTTTTTTCATTTTTTGCTATAACTTTTACAAACACTATGTTAAAATTATGAAATAATATACACACATAGTACTTTTGGATCCTTTTCGGATATGTTATTTACTTTTTTCATTTATTATATACTTATTGATAAAACGAAATTACAAGAAATTTTAAAAAAATTCTTAATTTTGGCTATAATAATTACAATTCTAAATTTTAAGAAACTAAAATAAATTTTAAATTTAGAGTTTTATATTATCTTTCGAATGGTAAAAATCACATTTCAATAACTTTAATATTTTAGAAGTTATTCAATTTAGTTTAAAATTGTAATATAATCTTAAATTTCTTGGCCAATTTTTTAAATATTCCAAAATTTTTGTAATAAAATTTTGGAAAAAATTATAATTATAAAATTAATTATTACAAATTTAAAGATATTTTTTTTAAATTTTTAATATAAAAATTTAACTAAAAAATAATAATTCAATAAAGATAAAAATTAAAATAAAAACTAGCGGCGAAACTATGGGCAACTTGAAAAAATAGTTAAGACAAAATTTATAGAATATTTTATGCTCTACAATTTTGATACCATGTAGTTGTTCATAAAAATCCATAATCTTGTCTCAAAATCTAAAAAAGTCACAAAAATGTCTATATAAATTAATTTTTTTCACGCCCTCTAGCGGCGAAACTATAGGGAATTCAGAAAATAGGTAATGACAAAATATGCAGAAAATTTTGTTCTACAACTTTAATATCTTATAATCATTTACAAAAATTCATTATTTTGGTTATTTAAGAAAAATATGAAAAAAAATTACTTTTTGATAAATCTGGCAACAATGGCAAAAGTTTTTGACAATTTGAATCATCCGAAATTAAACTATAACGTATAAAAAATATATGTGTAAAACTTTACTGCCATCTTATTTAGTAATTAGGTCATCACTTACAGCAACTGTCACTTCCGGTTGTCCGATTAACAGCAAAATGTATACAGGTCGTCTCCTTGCTACCCTAAATATGTACATACAATTTCATCTAAATCGGTTCAGCCATTTAGACGCTATCGTGTTCGTGGAAAGTAAAAAATCTGATGTGGCCAGCACATGACCTCTCGCCATTTTTGAATCAAAAATTTACAGGTTGACACAAAAAAGTATGAAAAAAAATTATATTTTTGCAAATCTGGCAACAATGGTAAAAGTTTCGAAAATTTTAATGAGATGAAAATAAACTATAGGGTATACAAAATATATGTGTAAAACTTTATTGCCGTTTTTTACAATAATGGCGTCATCACCCATAGCAACTGCCACTTCCGGTTGTGCGACTGGCACCAAAATCTAATCAGATCTAATCTAGGGTATCAGAATTCTGTATGCAAAATTTCAAATTTTTTTATTCCGTAGTTTTTGAGTTATCGTTACTACAACATCCATCCAAACACACACACACACACACAAACACTAACACACACACACAGACATCATCGCGAAAATATCAAAATCGTATTCTAGGGACCCCAAAACGTGTTTATCCATTGAAAACTCACTACCCAATTTTTAGCATGATTCCTATACCTCTCTTATCTGAGGGGCGAGAGGTAAAAAGATAGTTTGATAATTTTTGCGTTCCTAACAACAACGATATTCCAATTTTTAAGAAAGATTGAATATTCGTTATGGAAACTGACATTAAATAAAATTAACAAATCTGACAAAGAATTTATTCAGCAACAAAACATAACAAAAATTTAATGGAAATAATAAATCAATTGTAGTGCCTGCTTTTTTCGTTGGCGCATTTCACTATATGTTAACCTTAGTATTTTGGTAATATGGTAGTTGCCTGGATCTACCTCGGAAACTTGCCATATTGGTGACCCCGATGTGATCTAAAAGAAGATAGACGAAGAATCCAATTCAGAAATTAAAATTCAGATCCCCAGCAATAAGAAATCAGTCAATTTTGGACATTCAGCGGGATTATTCTGTATCGTAAAATTTTTTGAATGAGCAGATGAGATCCTAAAATTTGGTCATTTTGTAATTGTCAATCAATCATTTTATTAAATTAAGATGACCGATCATCTTGTCGAGATCGATGATATTAAAAATATCAGATTACCAACCTTTTGGATTTCAAAACCAGAATTATGGTTCCAACAAATCGAAAGCCAATTTTATATTAATAAAATTTCCTCTGATAAATCCAAGTACCATTTAAATTTAGCTAATCTGCCAGTAGAATTTTTTAGCGAAATAGTCGATATAGTTTCTTCTCCACCAGATAACGATTTATATAATAATTTAAAAAGGGTAATTTTACAAAGATTAACAATCTCTGAAGAAATTAGATTAGATAAATTAATTTCCAATACTGAAATCGGGGATCGTAAGCCATCAGCCTTTTACACAGAACTTTTACAAATTACAAATAATGTTACCTCTGATAAAAATTTAGTCATCAAGTTGTGGAGACGAAAACTTCCAACAGTCATTGATATAGCATTAACTGCATCAGGGAAGGTAGAAATTTCAGATTTGTTAGTTTTAGCACATAAAATTTTTGCTTCTCAAAATTCTTATCAAAATAATATATCCGAAATACAAAATGACACATTTATTAAAGCCTTGTCAGATTTTACAAATAATTGTCAAACATTATTAAAAAGCATAGTTGATCAACAAGCATTTTTAGAAAAGGAAATATTAAGTCGACAAAGATCCGAAAGTAGAGGGAGAGATAAAAATAACTCTTCTGATATAATTTGTTTTTATCATAAAACTTACAAAAAACAAGCTTCGAAATGTTCAGGCCCAGGGGCTCGATTCTTGAATCCCGAATTCTTAATTCCTTAGTCGATTTTCGACAAATGTCGATGGTGTTGTGTGTTGTCTATTCTTGAAAGTCGAGTTCGAGATTAATTCGACATTTCTCGTTCGAGAGTGCATCGAACGACTAAAATCCTTCGACCTCTAATGTCGAATTCGAAAGTTACACTGTAGATACATGTGTTTTGTTATGAATTGCGAGTTTTAGGTTGTTTATCGTTTTTTCGTAAAGGTGTTTTTTTTTATTAAACTAAAATCATTTATTAATACCAAAATGAATCCGAATGTTGCATTAGTGGTGGCTATTGAAAATATGGAAGATGATGGTAATGCTCCCAGACCAATTATGAACTACATGGATGCATTTCAAATGAATGATAACGAATTTTAAAAAAAAACTTTAGATTAACGAAATTAGTTACGCAGGAGTTACTCGAAATGGTTACGCCATATGTACAAGAACAAACTCGCATGTCTGGCTTAACAATTGAAAGAAAGGTAAGCAAATGTTCATGTTTGATATCCGAGTATTAACAAGTTACTAAAATTACAGGTTCTTGCAACACTAAACTTTTTTGCAACTGTTGGTAAAAGTGCACTATTAGGATTATCACAAGCTTCAGTTAGTAGAAGTGTTAAGGAAGTTTCTGAAGCACTAAACAGACCAGAAATATGTAACGAGTGGGTGCACTCTCCACACACTACAGGAGAGGTGAATGAGCTTCGTCAAAAGTAATCATACATGTGGTACTAAATATTTCCTTTTAATAAAATAGGGAGTGACGCCTAATGTACAGATTCGTTAAATAAAATTAATATGACAGTATTTTACAGCATAACATGCAAATGAAAGATCAAATAATTTATTTCAGAAACTGACGACAGATATTTTTGTTGAGAAGTACATTTACACACATTCTAAATTACTATAAACAAATGTTTATATGTACAATGTAACAAATCTACATATAGTTTACGCAGAGAAGTGATTAGCTATGTTTTCAATAGCTAATGTCTGCCTTTCTATTAGTGCAATTTGTTAGCATAGTACCGCTCTCTTATCTCTAACTCTCTCTCTGAAACTTGTGCTAACACCTGTGTGGCATTTGAACTTATTGCCCGGCGCTTAGCAGGTGTTACTCTTTTCCTTTTTTTTCTGAACCCTTAATGTAAGTATGATCTGTTGGAGGAGGGCTGGGTGTAGTAGCAATTGCTATTGGCGGAATATCTGTCACAGCATCTGTGTCATCCCACTCAAACGCTATGCTTGTTTCTAACACATTGCTGCTTCCAGTTACAACTGTTGTATTGAGCGACTATAACACTGCTTCCTCAGTCGGCGTCAAAATTTCCTTCGTAGGTGCCCCCCCTACCCCAGTAACTTGCATGTGCATCCTTGCAGCAGTTTGTTTCTTTTTTGTGGAACTCTTGAGATCTTGCTAAGTATAAATAACAGACGGAGTTGTAAAAATATCCTTGTAAGTGAACAAAGGTATACTAACTTTTTCCCATTGTCTCCAATCCTTATTAGCCCCGGGTATGGAATTTAACATATCCGCAATGTTTTTCCACCTTTCCATACTATTTTTGGCTGTAAAGGTATTAGTAAACTTGCCACTTAATAAATGTTTGTCCCCTATAACCACTTCCGTTAAACGTTGTTTTTGTTCTTGGCTACAATACATTTTTTTCCATTTTCACAAGTAAAATACAATATCTGTGTTTGATACAATGCAGCAAGGTACCAATGAACTAACAAATTTTTAGTTTTGCAAGACGTTTAACATCCAAACTTACGTCCCATGTCACAATATTACATCGTTGCCACTTATACTTTCGACAAATAATGTCGCATTGTTTTTAAATCCCGATTCGTATTGAAGAACAGGTCTTGACAATACTGTTCGACACTGGCAGTGACAAATGTAGACTTCGACATTTCGCATTCGAGATTCAAGAATCGAGCCCCAGATTGTCTTCTATATGATGAATTTATGCGAAACAATCCTAATAATAACCGAATCAACCAAAAAACGTCAACCGATGCAATGTCAGTCAAAAAGATACTTTCTTCAGCTACAACAAAAAGATTATTTATTTTCGATAAAACTAACAATTTAAATTTTTTAATTGACAGTGTGGCTGACATAAGTGTCATTCCACATTTTAATTTTAAAAATTCAAAAAAAGATGATTATGTTCTAACGTCTGCAAGTGGAAAAATAATCTCAACTTATGGAAAACGTTTTTTTAAGGTCGACCTCGGTCTTAAAAGATTTTTTCCGTTCTTTTTTACGATCGTTGATGTAACAAAACCAATCATTGGTGCAGATTTTTTAACACAATTTGAAATCTTAGTTGATCTTAAAAATAAAAAACTTATTGACAATCAAACTAAAGTTATATGAAGGAAAAACAATAAGCATTGATAACATTTTAGAAATGCCTAAACTTTTTTCGGTCGAAAACAAATTTGCTGAATTATTTAAGAAATTTCCTGATATATTTTCCGTACCAAATTTTAATTTTAAACCTAAACATAATATTAAACATTATATAGTTACTGAAGGTCATTTACCTAATGCAAAACCCAGACGTTTAGATCCAATTAAATACAAAATTGCCCAAAAAGAATTTGATGATATGATAGAGTTAAGAATTTGTCGTCCTTCAAAATCAAGTGTAGTTTCACCATTACACATGGTCCCTAAGGGAGAGTCTGGGGAATGGCGTCTTTGTGGTGATTACAGACAATTAAACAAAGTTACCATCCCAGAAAGATATCCTTTACCTTTACTCTCAGATGTGAACCTTAGAATCCATGGTTGTAAGATATTTTCAAAAGTTGATGTTCGTGAATATCATCAAATTCCTATAGCAGAAGAAGACATTTACAAAACCGCGATAACCACTCCTTTCGGCGCATTTGAATTTCTCCATCTTCCTTTTGGTTTAAGAAATGCCGGAAATTCCTTTATGAATTTTATACATGGAGTGCTTAGAGGTTTAGATTTCATATATATTTACGTAGACGGCATATTAATTGCTAGTCGCGATGAAACCGAACACATCAAACACTTAGAACTGTTGTTCAAAAGATTAGATGAGTTCGGAATCAACGTTAAACACTCTAAGGGCCATTTTCACCAGAAACAAATTAAACGCAGTTTAACTAAACTCAGTTTAGTGTAAACTCCGAAATTAAACTCGATTAGCGTCATGTTGTTTTCACCGAGCTATGTGAGTGCTACCTTAACTGCGTTTATGAAAACTCAGTTTAAAGAAAATGCAAACACTGGCAACGTTGCAAATGTATGAATTTTTATACTTTTGACAGAAACCAGAGAAAAACGACAGAATTGATAGTGGATATTCATAAACCGATATAACCTCTAATGGGATTTTGTGCCGTGAGTTTTTACTTTTCCTAGTTTTTTAGTGATTTGCATACATCCAAAGAAGTTGGTTTATTGGAGATACGCAATTATTTTTGTAATAATAATTTAAAACAGATTAGTTCAAAATTACAAGTATTATGTTTATATTTTAGAATTTTACTGATCGTCTGGGAATTCAAATTGTCGTTCTATTCGTTATAAAAGTAATAAAGTAGTCCCTTTTGAATGGAGAAATCGCATTTCAAAATCCTTATCATCAAGGTTGTAAAAGTGATCTTGTCTCTCCTTTAACGACCTATATAGGATGTCTTACAACAAAATCGTCATCGTCTTCCAAAATTAAATTATACGCTCTTCTACGTGCCATTCTTTCGTTACGATCGCAACAAGAAGTGTAGTACTGACTTATAAAATTATTAACAGTATTATTGACTGCCCAACCTTATTGGAAAAATTTAATATTTGCATTCCCAGAATTTCTTCCAGACACCCTAATACTTTTTATGCAAATACTCGCACAAATATTCTGGCTCCATACCATCAATACCATGTGTAAAATGACAAATTCTGTTTGCAATGATTTGGATATATTTTACTGTAAGCTGTCGGACATAAAATCCCACTTTTTATCTTGATTATTTAGTTGCTTCTTAGGAAAATTTAATTATATTGTATATGCTTTTAATATTCATGCTTTCAAAATCGATAATATGTATTCACTTTATACTGTCAATTCCTACTCTGTAATTGGGTTTGACCTGTAGAGTATTGTATTAAATAAATAAATAAGAATAGACCAAAGTTTTTTTAAGTATGTAATGAGATTGAGGTTATGTAAATCTTAAACTGCGTTTAACTTTTAACTGGCCAAAATCGGACAGTTAGTTTTTTAACTCCGGTTAATGCATAAACCAGTTATTTCGTTTTGGTGAAATCAGTTTTGCTCTTTAACTGAGTTTAAGATGGTTAACTCCGTTTAAAATCGGTGGTGAAAACGGCCCTAAATGTATTTTAGGAGTTGACAAATTGACATTTCTTGGTTTGGAAATTTCTGCTAACGGAATATTACCTTCAGAACAAAAGGTAAACGCAATCAAAAATTACCATATACCAAAAACATTAAAAGAATTACAAAGCTTTGTTGGCATGATTAATTTTTACCATAAATTCGTAAAAAAATTTGCTCAAATTTTAAGCCGATTACATGATTTTATTAACAATCTTAATGCCGATAAGGTTAAACAAATAGGCGATTAGCCAAAAATGTATGAAGATAGTGTTGTGTTCAACTAATACCCTGACCAGGGAGTGGGTAAAAAGTGCTAATATAAAAGAATAATACTTTAATTAACCAAAAACATAAACAATTAAATTACAAACTGGAATTAGCGCCAGCCTCAATAATAGTTCGGTTCAGAAGTCAGAGGCCGACTGCCCCCGTCACCACAACCGTTACTCTCCCCCCTTCCCGCACTAACACCCATCATCGCGCACTAGTACACTCTGTGGCATAACATACTCAGTATAATCAGAATAAAACAATATAAGTAATAAAATATATAAATAAGGGGTTGGCTTATTACAATATTTTTAATCAAGCGAAACACGCGCTTATTAAAGCTACTCTATTAGCTTATCCTAAAGAGGGAGCTCTTCTGTCCTTAACCACGAACGCTAGTAATAGAACTATCGGTTCTGTCATAGAACAAGAAATTGACGGTGTAAGACAACCCTTAGCTTGCTTTTCAAAGAAATTGTCAAAGTCAGAGTAAAAGTACTCTGTATTTGACAAAAAATTGTATGCTATTTTTGCATCTGTTCGTCATTTTAGGCATATGTTAGAAGGCTCGATTTTTAACATATACACCGATCACAAATCGATCGAAAACGCAATTTTTTCAAAATCAGAAAAGTCACCTAGACAATTTCGATTTATCGAGTATACTTTACAATTTACTAACAATATATTTTATGTTGGTAGCAAAAATGTCCTTGTAGCAGATTTTCTTACAAGAATGAATGAAAATGAAATTTCTTCTTTTGAGCAAAAGGAAGTTGATTTAAACCAAATCACTTTATGTCAAAAGACAGATGAAGAACTGATTAGGTTAATTGAATCACAAAATTCACATAAACCAAATAATAGAATAATATTAAAATACATTTCAGTAGACGTTCCTAGAGTTGATATTTGGTGTGAGACATCTTTCAAAGAAAACAGACCATATATTCCGAAAGAGTTTCGTTATAGTATTTTTTCCAAAATACATAACATAGCTCATTCAGGATATAAAGCCACAACAAAATTAATTAAAAATAAATTTTATTGGTCCAGAATGAGTAAAGATATTCAATTACTAACTAAAGCATGTTTAGCTTGTCAAAAGGCCAAAATTCAAAAACACACAAGGTCCCCAGTAGGACAATTCGAAATTCCTAAAGGAAGATTCGAACACATACATTTAGATATAGTAGGACCATTAAAAATGTCTCAAGGTTGCACCTATTTGTTAACAGTAATTGATCGAGCTACCAGATGGGTAGAAGCATATCCTCTTAAGAATATAACTTCAGAAAATATAGTAAAGACGATATTAAATCAGTATATTCCCAGATTTGGAGTTCCATGTAAAGTCACACATGACCAAGGTGGTCAATTTGAATCGTATTTAAACAAAGAATTCAGTAAAAAATTAGGTTTCCAAAATATCCACACTACACCTTACCATCCGTCAGGGAACGGTATGGTGGAGCGTTTTCATAGAACCTTAAAAGCGGCACTAATAGCTAAATTAAATAATAACAATAACTGGAAAGCCGAATTACCTTTCATTTTATTAGGTTTAAGATCTACAGTAAAAGATTTCGGTTGCTCTTCTGCAGATTTGGTATATGGTCAATCTTTGCGGTTACCTGGAGAATTTTTTACCAATTTGAATGAAAATGTAGATTCTTCAGTACTTTTGGTAGCGTTACAAGAAAATTTTAATAAATTTCGGCCCGTTCCAATCGAAAGACATGGAAACAAGAGAATTTTTGTTTCTCCGGATTTGGAGAAAGCAGACTTTGGTTTAAAACCGGCTTTAACGGCCCCATATGAAGGTCATTTCAAAGTAATTAAAAAGACAGAAAAACTTTTTACAATTTTGAAAGATAACAGAGAATTAGTTGTCAATATTGACAATGTTAAACCTGCGTTCTTTTTATCAGATAATATTGACATTGTTATACTTTACAGGAAGTATATTTTATAATGATAGGCAATAGTTTCTTGTTTATAATTCTTTATTTAAAACTCGAGTCGAGGCTTTTACAAAATGTGTGTCTCGCATGTTCGTTGTTCTGGACCTCTCAACTGTCGTTGCTTATTGACAAGACCCTTGTTGCCAACCTAGGAACTAGGGATGTGTTCCTATCCTAACAGACATGAATGTTACTCCAATTAAAAATGACAAGAAGGTATCGTTCGTTTAAAATTAAGGGGAAATTTGTTTTTTTGACGTTAATCGTTATATCGTTCATTTTGAATTAAGGGGGAGATATGTATTACATGTTAACCTTTGTTTTTGGTAATATTGTTTTTTGACGTTAATGGTTATATGGTACGATGATGGTGATTGACAATTGGTCAGGGGCGCTATTCTTGTCAAGTGAGTAAAATGCGCTTGCTTATTGAATGCGAATGGTTAAATTGCGAACACTTGCTAAAAGTGGTATTCTTGGCAACCCTTCGTCTTGCTAAACGTATTCGCACCAAATGTATGTAAAAATTGAATTGACAACACTGTAGATAATGTCAAATTTCTGATTTTTACCTCTCGCCCTTCAGATAAGAGAGGTATAGGAATCATGCTAAAAATTGGGTAGTGAGTTTTCAATGGATAAACACGTTTTAGGGTGCCTAGAATACGATTTTAATATTTTCGCGATGATGTCTGTGTGTGTGTGTGTGTGTGTGTGTTAGTGTGTGTGTTTGGATGGATGTTGTAGTAACGATAACTCAAAAACTGCTGAATAAAAAAATTTGAAATTTTGCATACAGGATTCTGATACCCTAGATTAGATCTGATTAGATTTTGGTGCCAATCGCACAACCGGAAGTGGCAGTTGCTATGGGTGATGACGCCATTATTATACAAAACGGCAATTAAGTTTTACACATATCTTTTGTATACCCTATAGTTTATTTTTAGCTAATTAAAATTTTCGAAACTTTTGCCATTGTTGCCAGATTAACAAAAAAATAATTTTTTTTCACACTTTTTTGTGTCAACCTGTAAATTTTTGATTCAAAAATGGCGAGAGGTCATGTGCTGGCCACATCAGATTTTTAATATTTTACGAGATGTGACATACATGTGACATCTACAATTTAATTTTAATAATTTTGTACTTGATAGTTGTCTCTGTTGTCTTTTGTGCGATTCATCGTGCTTGATTTTTTAATAACTTGTTTGACAAAAATTTAAAATAAATATGGATACTCCGTCGACTTCCAATAACTCACAAAAAAAATCTGATGTGGCCAGCACATGACCTCTCGCCATTTTTGAATCAAAAATTTACAGGTTGACACAAAAAAGTATGAAAAAAAATTATATTTTTGTAAATCTGGCAACAATGGCAAAAGTTTAGAAAATTTTAATGAGATGAAAATAAACTGTAGGGTATACAAAATATATGTGTAAAACTTTATTGCCGTTTTCTATAATAATGGCGTCATCACCCATAGCAACTGCCACTTCCGGTTGTGCGATTGGCACCAAAATCTAATCAGATCTAATCTAGGGTATCAGAAGCCTGTATGCAAAATTTCAAATTTTTTTATTCAGTAGTTTTTGAGTTATCGTTACTACAACATCCATCCAAACACACACACACACACACACTAACACACTAACACACACACACACACAGACATCATCGCGAAAATATTAAAATCGTATTCTAGGGACCCCAAAACGTGTTTATCCATTGAAAACTCACTACCCAATTTTTAGCATGATTCCTATACCTCTCTTATCTGAAGGGCGAGAGGTAAAAACTTTCGGCCAACCAAAAAAAAATTATTGTTGAATTTATTAAGAAGCACGAAGACCTGCAAAGTAGTAAATTCGCCAATGCATTTTCTTATAAAGATGCTCAGAGGCTTTGGATGGAAGTTGCTGATTATCACTTAAATCATCAAATGCATTTCCTCTTGGCCTATACCTACGTCGATTTCTGCGTTCTACATTATCTAATATTTCAATAAGAACAATTTGATTAATTCTCTCAGCCATTATATTTACTTTGTCAATGTCAAAACTATTCGAAATCACTACACGACCACAATTTTCCGCTCGCTGCAAGTATTCGCGTACAAACCGTATACGTCATTAAAAGCATGGGTCAAGAATACCGAACCGCTCGCATTCTACAAAATGCGTATGCGGAGTTAAAAGTCACTTGACAAGAATAGCGCCCCAGATCGACTTTTTAGGATCGTTCGTTTTGTCATTCGTTTGCCAATGACAATTGGCAGAATGACACTGTTTTTTTTAAGTGATTTCAGGATACAGAGTGATCCATCCAGAGGAGTCAAGATTCATTTGGTAAAATCAAAACATAAAATCAAGAAGTTTAGGAAATGACAAAAAAACAAGAAATAATCAATGAATAAAAACAACATCGACAACATCAACAAATATTCATTATTTTTTAAAAACCAATGTCAATTATACCATTTTCTTTACAAAAATCCCTTATATATTGTTCTGTTATACAAAATAATAAAATACGCATGCAATATTGTATATTAATAATTTCATGGCAGTTACTGGCAAGTTTCCGAAGTAGATCCAGGCAAGTACCATATCAATTATCAGTAATAAGAAATGTAAAAGTTACAATAAATGCTGTATGTGCCTACCCTGTTCTTCAATGCCCATATGCAAGCGAAATTTTAAATTTTGAAACGATTTTTGTAACATGTCTGGCGGAATGTTTTCTATAATGTTCCTAATATTATTTTTTAGTTCTTGTACGCTGTTAGGCTTAGGATTGTAGCATCTATCCTTCACATATCCCCACAGAAAAAAATCTGGGAGAGTTAAGTCAGGAGACCACTCAATCGGCCCAACTCGACCTATCCACTTTTGATTTAAAAAATTATCTAATGAATCTCGTGCTATCAATGAATAATGAGGTGGTGCGCCATCTTGTTGAAAGTAGACGGTGTCTCTAATTCCATCTTGAACTAATTGTGGATAAAAAAACTTTTCCAACATATCTGTGTAATTTGTACCTCTCACAGTTGGTTCCATAAAGAAAAAAAGGTCCATAGATTTTTCTCTGGGACAAAGCACACCAAACATTAACTTTTGGACTATCTCTATCAAATTCTTTAAAAAAACTGGGTTTTTCAGAGCCCCATATTCTGCAATTATGTTTGTTACACATTCCACTAATGTGAAACGTTGCTTTATCAGACATAAATAACAACATATTGGGTTCATTCCTGAATAAATCTAATAAAGTCTCGCATACCATTAGTCGTTTTTCATAATCTGACGGGTACAATTTTTGGAAGGTCTGAATTTTATATGGAGTCAGTTTTAAAATTTTTAGACATCTGTGAATATCACTTTAGGTGATTTCTAAAATTCCAGCAATCTTTCTAATTGAAATTTTTTGATTGTTAACTTGTAGCACTTCATTAACAGACATCAACTTGTCTAAAAGAGCATCAACTTTTCTAAAAGAGCATCAACATTCCTTGGTTTTTTTAGGCGTGCAATGCAACCAGTTTCCATAAAGTTTAGATGCCACTTTTTAACCCTTAACAATTAAGATTGGATCATTTTGACCCACTGCAATTATTGAAACTTGGCAATTACGCATTTTTCATCCGAGGTCATTCTCGAGCACTTCAGTATTCTCCTGATAGACGACGAGAACACGTGTTTTAGTGCCGTTGTATAAAATAGCCTTTTGGAAATATATTAGATGATAGATATTGGGTCACACTGACCCGACAGTAGTATAGACGAACTTTTTTTCGAAAGGTAAGTTTTACGATAAATTTCTTATTTTTTTTTTAGGTCTTCGATTTTTTTATCTATTTTCAGTAAAATGAGCGATCACAAAAATAAAAATCGTTCACTGACACAAAATGAACTTCTCGAAATCGTGGAAAATGATGAATTCTGGAATGTTGAATGCGAAGAATCGGAAGAGAATTCTGAAGATGGATCGTTGTTAGAAAGAGACAAATTACGAGCATGCACAGACATTTTAGGATATGGTGATGAAAGTGATCAAGACGAAGATGATGTAGAACTGTTTAGTGAACATAATACAGACGATGAAGACGACTGGGTGCCTAGTGATAACGAACTCGAGTATAATACAGAAACTGAAAATAACGATGATCGACAGTCTGAAGGTAGTGAAACTGATGATGGTGAAACCCAAGGAGAACCTGAAATGGAAGAAGTACATAGGAATTATTGGTATGGTAAAAAAGATAAGATGAAATGGTCAAAGAAGGCTCCAAAGAAAGGAAAAACTTTAGCGCCAACTTTGCTACGATTGTTGCCTTCATTAAAAGGAGAACTCCGTGAAAATCCACCTTTTACCCCTCTAGAAAGTTGGAGATATTTTTTTGACAATACAATTATAGAAATAATTGTCAAATATACTAATCAAAGAATTGAAATGGTGTCTTCTAAATATGGCAAATTGAAAAGAAATAAAAATTCCCGACGTCGGTATTCTCCAACTTTTATAAAGTCAACAGATATACCTAAAACAGAAGCTTTCATTGGGCTTCTATATCTTCAAGGTGTTTTTAAATCGGGCCACGAAGACCTACGATCTCTCTGGGCAACCGACGGAACAGGACGAGATTTATTCCGTATTACTATGTCCTTAGCTAGATTTTCCTTTCTCCTTTGTTGCATTCGTTCCGATGATCAAACTACTAGGGCTGAAAGAAGGAAAGTCAACAAGTTGGTACCTATCAGAGATTTTTGAAAAATTTGTGGGAAATTCAAAAAATAATTATAGCCCAGGCGAAAACTTAACGGTAGATGAAATGCTTGAAAATTCAAATTCTTACTGACTGTAAAACACACTACATGCTAAATGCAGAAATTTATGCGGGAAAACAAATTGTAGAGAAAAAAGAAGGAAACAAAATGTCAGTTGGTCAACAGAAGACAAAAAAACTTTCTCATCCAACTGAAGTGGTACTTCGCCTAATAGAACCAGTAAAAAATACTGGTCGAAATATTACTGGATATAACTGGTACACCTCACTAGAATTAATGCGAGAATTGGAAAAGAAAAAACTAACTTATGTGGGAACAGTTAAAAAAAACAAAAAGTTTATCCCTTTAGAATTCATGCCTGCTCCTACCCGAGAAGTAAATAGTAGTTTATTTGGATTTACAAAACATGAGACCATTGTGTCATTTGTTCTAAAAAAACACAAAAGCGTGATTCTTATTTCCAGTAAACATCAAGACGATGAAGTAGATAACGCTACGAAAAAACCAGACATAATTTTATTTTATAATAAAACTAAAGTCGGGATCGATTCTTTGGATCAAAAGTGTTCTACTTACAGTACTTCCTGTAGGACAAAACGGTGGCCAATGACTGCTATTTTAAACATAGCAGGTGTTAACAGTAGAGTTGTATTTCAGTTTGCCCAAGAAGGAAAAGAAATTACAAGATCTGAGTTCCTAAAAAAACTGGTACATTCCTATTTTTTTGTAAAAATAAGATAAAAATGGGTCTATTTGACCCAACAATAGTCGTTAAGTTATTATTTATGAATGGTAGTAGTTAAGGGTTAATAATATTCATAGAAGGGGGATTTTTACCAAATTTTCTTCTGAATATTCTCCTTGTTTGAGTAGTAGATTTAGTTTCTGCATAAATTAACACAATTTAAGCTGAGTAAATCATTTCGAAAGTGACTTAGTAAATTAAATTATTTCTGTTTTCCTCAATTGTCAAATTTGTTGATTTTGTTGCCATGTCAAATTGTCACAGCAAGCGTTGATTTATTTTACTATGTATTAAATTAAAATTTAAAATTTCCCTTGCATATGGGCATTGAAGAATAGGGTAGGCACATACAGCATTTATTGTAACTTTTACATTATTTATTACTAATAATTACTTTCTTATTTGCGTTAAATTTTTGTTATGTTTGTTGCTGAATAAATTCTTTGCCAGATTTGTTAATTTTATTTATTTTTTTTATAAGGAAAATGCAGTGTTTCTTAAAAACTGGAATATCTGTTGTTAGGAAAGCAAAAGATATCAAACTATACATTTTTTAAAAGAAGATGAATCGCTCTTTTGAATGCCATCAAAATATATAGGGTGTCACGTTTAAAATAATACATATTTTTTCCATTTATTTTGACCAAAATTAGTAAAACACCCTGGGTGGTATTACTAAAAATCAGTATTTACTTATAAGTACTTATAAGTATCAGCATCAGAATTAAATAAGTACTGAAATGTATATTTAAAAATAAATGCTGATACTTAGAAGTATCTACTGATTATTCTTAAGTATTTTCTTATTTGGTAGAAATTTGATTACAAGCAAAAAATAACAAAAAACGCACGTTAATACTTTTTCAAACCTCAAACAATTTATTATTCTACAAATATTTATCGACCATCAAGTCGTTCGTTTCGTCCAAAAGTGAAGAAAGTGGCAATGAGAGTGTTTCAAAAACCAAAGAGTCTCATTTAACATTTGTGGCCGAATTTGTACGGGATAACCCTATTATTTTAAATAAAGAAAAAACTCCCGCAATAAATAAAAAAAATAAAACGCCTTAGCCACCTTAAACAACATTATGAAAGTAAGTTATCATGCCTTATTATAAAATATTGTAAGTTAACTATGAAAATGTTGTAGATAATTTTGGACCGATTCCAAAAAATTATTTAAAAAAATTAATAAACTTGAAGACGGTAGTAAAAAAATCACTGATGCCAACATTACTGGGAATAAAAGAAAAAGATAAGTACAGCAGAACAATTCAAGAGGAGTGCAATCCTGTTCTTTACAAAATAACTGGTCAAATAATTAATTTTTATTATATATAAGCTAGTGTAATATTTCGTTTCAGGACATGTTGCAGTTAGAATTTCTTCTGACGAAAAAAAAAAAGAAAAACAATTCGATGAAGTGGCACGTCCGTCAGTTGCTTCAGTGTCCCCTTCAACAATGCCACCACCGTTACCTGCACGTCTAAAATGACAAAAAACTATAGAACAGTACGAAAAGGAAACCATGTACGTTAAGCACAACATAACTACAAATATGTTGGTGCTTTTGAAGCAACTGCATGTTCTAAATCTTAAAAAGGCAAAACTAGAGAAAGAATTAAATAAAGATCATGTTCTAAGAGAAGGAGAGAAAAATATACTATGTTGTTATTAGATATAAGTATGTATTTTCGATTTAATAAAAATTATGTTAGTTCTTTTGATTGCCATAAATAATTGTGGCTAAACGGTTGCGTATGACTTGACCTAAATATCTGAAGAAGTATTAATCCGATTGAGCTGAAATTTGGTATATTGGTTTGGGCTGTCTGTCGGAAGAATCAATTAGTTTTTGTACGAGATCTGTCTAACGAAAGTATCACTATCAAAAAATGACAGATGCAATATGTCATGGAATTGGACATGCAATATGTCGTTTGAAAGCCCTTGAAAAACTCTACTTAGAACAGTCAAAATTATTTCTCCAACTGTCACCTGTCAAAAATAAAAAATGTCAAAACTTGAAACTTTAACATTAAATTTCTGAAAAAGTATTCATGGATACTCGTCGGGAAAGTTTTGGGGCGACACAACCGATTTTTATGAATATATTTTTGTATTCTCATAAAAAATTTTGACAGTTGTTGACAAGTTGTTTAAAATTAAAAAAAAAATAGGTGGTGGGTTACTAAGAATAATCAGTAGATACTTCTAAGTATCAGCATTTATTTTTTAATATACATTTCAGTATTTACTTAATGCTGATGATGATACTTATAAGTAAGTACTCATAAGTAAATACTGATTTTTATTAATACCACCCATTGTTATTTCAATGAATATAATATTTATAGTCATAATAATATACTAATCTCAGGTGGGGAGAACTGCGACAATACTAGGTGGTCAATCTATAACGGCACACGACTGTAGTCTCATCAAGTGACAAAGATATTAAACAATAATTTTGACAGATGTGACTTAAATCATTTTCTTTATGAGTCATTATATAATTGTTGGTCTCATCATTTCTAGACATGACAACATCTTAAAAAAAATGTAAAAAAAAGAACAGTATAATAAATAGTCATGCCCGTGGGACTGGTGGAGCCAAGAAGTTATCGATTTTTAAATAATGAAAGTAGGATAGCGCTTTCGCCATTTTTTTTTAAAAAATAACAAAATTCTAAATATTTAATAACTCGGTTATTTATAAAGACTAATTAATTTTCCTTATATGCCTGTAAAAGGAATTTACATTACCTTATAATTCCCAAATATAATTTTATTATTTTAAAAATTTAAATAATAAAAGTAGGATAGCGCTTGCGCCATTTTTTAAAAAAAATTACAAAATTCTAAATTTTGAATAACTCGGTTATTTATAAGGATTAATTAATTTTCCTTATATGCCTAAAAACGGAATTTCCATTACCTTTTAATTCCCAAATATAATTTTATTATTTTAAATATTTTAGAAGTTATCGATTTATAAATAATAACAGTAGTATAGCGCTTTCGCCATTTTTTTAAAAAAATACAAAATTCTAAATTTTGAATAACTCGGTTACTTATAAAAATTAATTAATTTTCCTTACATGCTTGAAAAGGAAATTTCCATTCTTGAAATGTGGATTTTTCACCTTGGTTAATTATTATATTTTTATACAAAATTTAAATACACAATATCAACAGTAAGGCTGCTGTTTAAATATATATGTTTTTCTATTTTCATTTATAATAAACATCTTAAAAAATAAATATCAGAAATTATCAATATTGATGACTATATGTTTTAAAGGATATATATATGATGGACAAGATGATAACGAAGAACAAAATGAAAATGAAAAACAAAATGATACACAAAGATTAATCCTAGAATTAGAACTAGACTTTGAAATGGAACAAGAGCTGGTACCTATAATAGAAAAAAGAAAAGAAATTACTAAAAAATACCCTTGAATAAACGGAGGTTTCGTAATTTAAAAAAAAAATCTATCAGAATCTTTGAGGGTTTCTGAAAATCTGGTAGATGTGGCTAACAAAGATCTGAATCTAAAAAAACATTACTACCAGAGAAAATTAAATATTTTTGAGGAATATTTTGAAAGGAAATTAAAAATTGAAAAAAGAAACATCGAGTTAAAAGAAGAAGATCTGACTGTCAAAAATAAAATAGTATCTCTCCTTTCAAAACTTTTAGAAAAATAATGTTTAAAACCAGAATTGGAAATTTATTATTTTTATTTGAAATTTTCAAAAATTTCAAAATTTTCAAAACATTCAAAGATTTCAAAACATTTAAAATTTTCAATTATTGAAAAATGTAAAAATATTCAAAAATTTAAAACTATTCCAAATTTCAAAAATTTAAAAAAATTTTAAAAGTTAAATTTTTTTTAAATATTTCAAAAATTTAAAAAATTTAAAATTAATTAAATATTTCAAATGGTTTTTAAATTTATTAAATATTTCAAAGATTTTTTTAAATTTTAAATATTTTAAAAAGTAGAACCATTTTAAATATGTAAAATATTCAAAGGCTTCAAAACATTTAAAAATTTCAAACATTTAAAACATTTTATAATTTTAAACTGTCAAATATTATGAATGAAAAATTTTTTGACGTGAATGTCATTTTAACCCCATTTTTTAACTGTCAAATCATACAAACATCAAATTTATCTTTTGACTTTGTGACTTCTCTGAATTTCCAAGTGTCAAAGTGTCAAAGTTTGTAAAAATCAGAATATTTAGTAACACGTCAAATTTTGTAATAAATTAGATTTTAACGTCATTTGTCAACCATCAAATATTATAAGTGTGAAAATTGTCAAATTTAATATAATTGGACATTTCTTTTATGTCAAATTTTGTGACGTGAATGTTATTTTAATTTTATTTGTAACTCTCATAAATCATACAAACGTCGAAATTGTCAAATTTGTTGTAACTGGATATTTTGTGACTTATGTTAATTTTTACGTGACAAAATTCAAAACGTCATATTTTGTGATAAATGTGATTTTTAAGTTATTTATCAACTGTCAAATATTATAATTTTAAAGCAACTGGTCATTTTTTTAATGATAAATTTTGCGACGTGATTGTCATTCTAACCCCATTTGTTAACTGTCATACAAACGTCAAAATTCTCAAATTTAGCGTAATTGGACATGTCAATTTTCAACTATCAATATTCAAAATATTTAGAAAACGTAAAATTTTGTGACAAATGTAATTTTAATGTAATTTTGTCAACTGTCAAATTTTTAAAATGTAAAAATTGTTAAATTTGAAGTAACTGACATTTTTTTTATGTCAAATTTTGTGTCGTGAATGCTATTTTAACCTCAATTATTTAACAGTCAAATTATACAAACGTCAAAATTGTCAAGTTATAATTACACATTTTGTGACTTATGTCAATTTTCACCTTTTAAAATTATTCGAAACATTTAGCTGGAAGTCAAATTTTGTGACAAAGTCGTTTGTCAACTGTCAAATATTATCAAATTTTAAATAACAGGTCATTTTTTATGTGAAATTTTGTGACATTAATGTCATTTTAACACCATTTGTTAACTGTCATAAATCATACAAACGAAGAAATTGACAATTTTTATGTAACTGGACCTCGTGTGATAAGTGTTAATTTTCACCTGTCTAAATTCAAAATATTCAATATAACGTCAAACTTTGTGACAAATGTGATTTTATCGTCAATTGTTAACTGTCAAATTTTATAAATGTAAAAATTGTCAATGGACCATGCATTTTTCTTTTGGCGGTTGGGTCACGGGCCGATTTTTTTAAAATTTGGTATACATATTTCTCGAGTCATATGCATTATTTTTGGTTCAAAAATAACTACCAGCATACATCGTATCTGATAAATCTGTGATTTATCCAATTCATGTATTTTTCACTGAAACACCCTGTATTTTTTACATTCTTAAATTAGTCCTGATTTCAAAAACCTAACCTAGGCTAACTTGGCACAAATTGACCTATGAACTATTAATACCATGACTCATGACCAAAACTTTACACATGTATGAAGTGTTCTATACATAATACCGGTTGTCCCATCAAAATCCGAATATTAATAACAAACTTAGTCCTTAATGCCCTTTATGTCTTTGATTCTGCGCATGCTTTTTCTTCTACTTCACATTTAAAATATACCCACTAGAATCAATATATTATTATTTGTTTTTCTAGTTTTTTTTTATACACTTTGTATATATTAAGATACAATTCTCATCAACAAATGGCTCTAAGTATCGGCTAAAGGAAAGCAAATTTAAATAAAATCAAATAAATTAAAATAAGCGTAAGAGTAACGACTTATTTTCTAAGACAACCTGTATGTTTGTTTGCACGAAATTCAATTTTAATGCATTTTTTATCATATTTCATAATAATAAGTATATTTATCGGATTTTATGTCGTTTGGCTTAAAGTTCAAAAAATTCGATTTTCCATTGTCTACAACTTCAAAACAATTTAGTTTATATTATGGGGCTAATAGGTTTTTGAAATCGGGGAGGATTTAAAAATTTAGAAAATACAGTGTGTTTTATTTAAAAATACATAACTTTGATAAGTCACAGATTTATCGGACGTATGCTGGTAGTTATTTTTGGAAGATAATTTTGATTGTTCTTTACAACTTTTATTTAACTTCAATTTAAACGCATCTTGACTATATTTCACGTTTAAAAATAAATATTTATGAATAAAAAATTAGGAGAGAAAATTATAGTTAATGTATTGAAAGTCAATTGTTTGACTTGTATTTTTAGAGTAATGATGCAATGAGCAAAAATGATTCATATAACTCAAGAAATATGTGTACCAAGTTTTAAAAAAATCGACCAAACTGTCATAAAAAAAATGCATGGTCCTTTGAAGCATCTGGACATTTTTTTATCTCGAATTTTGTGACATGAATGTCATTTTAACAATATTTTTTAACTGTCAAATTAAATAAACGATAAAATTTTCTTTGATGTAACTGCACATTTTCTGACTTATGTTAATTTTGTCCTGTCGAAATACAATATATTTAGAAAATCGTCAAATTCTGCGACAAATATAATTTTAACGTCATTTGTCAACTGTCAAATATTTTAAATATGAAAATTGTCAAAATTGGAGTAACTGGACATTTTTTTAATGCCAAATTTTCATATATGTAATACTCCTATATTGCCAGCTTTTATTGTTATTTTTTTTTATATATTTAGCAGAAGATATATTAAGTAATAAAAACATATAAATAAAGAAAGTTATGATATAAAATAAAAATCGCCTACGCTTGCTTAACTTTCCTTTTTCTCTACGTTCCTTTTTCCCCACAAGACACGACGCCAATGCAATTCACGATACAGCTATATACTCAAAATGTATATGACGCATGCGCGTTGGCACCCGATTCCGATCTTGCATCTCCTTCTGTCGGAACGCTTTGTTTCTACAGGCAAAGATAGGACGTTGGCGATATAGGAGTATTACATATATGCAAATTTTGTGACGTGAATGTCTTAACATCTTTTGTTAACTGTCATAAATCATGCCAACGTCGAAATTGTTAAATTTGATGTAACTAGACACTAGACACTTTGTGATTTATGTCAATTTTCATCTGTCAAAATTCAACAGTAGTTTGTACAACAACTGCGCAAAGCGTCACTTTTCCCTCGATCTCAGAAGTTTGCGAGTGATAAAAGTGTTTTGCGTACAAGTTGTAGACAATATTTTTCTACAACCACATTTATTAATGAAAGAAAAACAGTAACTTGTCAAAAAAAGTTGACACGTTACAGCTGTGTTTGAGATTTTGAGGAAAAGTGCCATAGCGTGCACTTTTCGCGCCCTAAATTATTACTTTTCCTACGGATATCAAAGAAATTAAGAGAAGGCCTGCTTTGCGTATTAAAATTTATGTAGAAAGCCGTGTTTTGCATAGCGGTTGTAGAAAACAAATTTAGCGAAACGTCTATATTTGTGACAAATGTGATTTTGACATCATTTGTCAACTATCAAATATTAATTACCTGGGCTGTGTTCCAAAACCTTACTCTCTTACCCAGAGTCTACTCTAACTGTTCCAAAACGTACTCTGACTAATTATTTTACCCTTGTCAATCGTTCCAAAACCTATCAAAGGTATTCCAGAGCTTACTCAAACGTACTCTACCAAAAAGGAGGGTAGAAGCGTGCTCTGACAGTTATTCTGTCACATTTGTCACTATTTGTCAGTTTTGTATATGTATTTTCTCTTCAAATTAAAATCGAAGTCCTTAGTCATTATAAAAAATTTCTTGTTTCTGTTTGCTTTTAATCAATAAAATGGATATTTATAAATTTTACAAGATTGATGGTGATAAATTAACTCCTATATAAAATGTGTCATTTAATGATGACAGTTTTGTCAGTTTGTCAGCGATAAAAAAGGTGCATCCATTTTTATCGTGATAAAAATGTCTGTTCCTCGCGATAAAAATGCATGTTCCTCATACTATATCTAGTAGCTGTGAATCGCGTCGGCACGTCACTTTAACCTTAGTTCTGTCAGTTAAAATTATTTGTTTGGTTGATATTGAAATATGGAAGATGAATAATAAAATAATAAAAAATAGTAATAATGAAATAATTTAATTGTATCAATATAGATAATTATTGTTGTTGTTCATTCTATATTTTGTCGTTAATTTATCTTGCCAAAAAACACTCAAGCTTTTTTTTAAGGATAAATTTCTGTTATACTCAAAATTTTTCCATCAGTAATTTTCCTCGAAAAACTAACATTTGGCAAAATCGCTCGACCTCTCTCGATTTTTCCATGTCAGTTTTTCTCGTAAAATTGCTGATTGGCAAAATTTTTCGTTATAAAGAGAAATTTATCCGATAAAAAAAAGCTCTTGTGTTTTTACTGTTGATAAAATTCTACTGAAGGATTCAAGTGAGTGAAATGATGTTTGAATTGAAGTAGATAGATAATCCTTAACGTATATTTTAGGCGTATCGGTAATAGAACTTCCTAATTCAAATGGATATTTAGAAATGTTTGCCTCGGATATTGCTGAGGTGCAAAGCGCCGAGAAGTTTACAACTCTGTTCAGGTCGCTTAAGAAAAGGTGTCGTGGAATGATGCAGCCTCAATGTGTCTGATATATTTATATAAAGATAATGAGAAAACCTTCAATGACAAAACAACGAGAAACGATGAGGTATGGAAAATAATTTCGAATTCATTATCATCGAGTGGGTTTAATTTTAATGCTAAACAGTGCCAAAATAAATTTAAGCATTTAAAAAAGTTATACATGAAATGCAAGGATAATATGGGCTCGAAAGCAACAGGTGACTCTACATTTGATTTCAAATATTTGCCAGAAATGGATGAAATTTTGGCGAAAAAACAAAACATCACTCCTGTAGCAACAGCTTCTTCGCCAATGGGTAAATTTTTAGTTAGAACTATCTGTAAATATGTTCTATAAAATTACAATTTAGTTTAGGTTCTCAAATTAATTGCGATATTGTGGATCAATCATTCAAAAAGAGTTGTAAAAGGATAACTGATGCACAGGATTCCATGAACAAGCCAAAAAATAAACCGTCTGCGGTTATTGTGGAACTCTTGCAGAAAAATGAAGACAATAGAGAAAAACGCCATCAAGATTTTCTAGCAACACAAAGGGAGGCCACACAAACTTACGAAAAGATGATGAATAAATTGATTGACAAAATATAGCAGCCAAGACTGTTGCCCTTTTTTCAGAAAGGCTTAATTTTCAGTTATTTTTATATAAATAAAAATAAGTTTGTTTAGTTCCCCAAACCTTTTTTTTCCTTGAGAGTCCACAAAACCATTGGAATACAATAGCTGTGAATACAAACAACTAGAATACAATTTCCGGGGAGTTCCACTTTTCAACTTTTCATACTCAATTAAAAATTTCGATTATAAGTTTCTATCCCAGTATGTAGATATAATTGATAACTTCATTTAAATTTTTCAACAAATTTTATTTCAAATAAAATAAAAACTGTTAATCATAATGCTAACGTTACTCTGTCTCTTCTCAATGTCCCAGCTTCATTTTCAAAATCTGCGTCATCTACAATGATTTCATCCCCAACATTTTGCACCTCAATATTTGCAACCATACCTTCTAGAATATAATTTTCTATCTCGCCATCTGAATTATTGAGACATAAATTATGTAACACACAACAGGCCAATATGGTTGCAGGTATCAGGTCAATTTTATACATATCTAGATATTTCAGTCTTCTGAATCTTCCTTTTAGTAGGGCAAATGCTCTTTCTATGGCTTGTTGAACCCTAGATAATGATGTGTTGAAATGAAGTTATCTCAAAGTTAGGTCTCCTCTATTTATATATGGAGTGATATACCATCTCCTTAGAGGATATGCCTTATCTCCAATTATGAACTCATCATTAGGAAAAAATGTTTCTGGGTGATTTAGAAACGATTTGTAAATTGTAGAGTTCTTAAAAATTCTCAGAACATTTACAGAACTGTAAATTTTAAATCGTACGTGAAAATTGCCTGTAATGTTTTGGCATGGAATCGTTTACGACATATATATATATATATATATATATATATATATATATATATATATATATAATACACAAAAATAGAGATAAAATCTTTATTTAATCATTCTACGGTCTAGGACAGCTGTTTCGATTAATATCAAATCTCGTCAGCTAGACTAGTAGATAATTAAATAAAAATTTTTCTCTCAGGTTATTGCCATCCGGCTAGCATAAAGCAAATAGAAATGAACGATACTTCTACTAGTCTAGCTGACGAGATTTGATATTAATCGAAACAGCTGTCCTAGACCGTAGAATGATTAAATAAAGATTTTATCTCTATTTTTGTGTATTTTACACTCGACTTTGCTTTGTTGCAAATGAAGGAGAAAGTGGCTTGACCATAGATTTTATGATCGCCCCTCGTATGTCACCCGACAATCCGAATTGGGCTGCGTGGGTGGCCTAGACTTTCTCCTCACACTTCTCTGCCACTAGATGGCAGTAGAAGTATCGTTCATATATATATATATATATATATATATATATAGACTAGGAATATTGGGAGAGCAGCAATAAGTACAAGAAGACTCTTTAGAGTTGTTCCAAGCTTTCGGAAATTTTATTAATTGTTTCCATCATCAGGGAAGCTACAATATTTAAAATAACTCGTAAGTATTTGAATTTGATATTAATTACAATCAATTACTTACGTCTCTGTGAGATTGTGTAACATTAATGTTGATGATTATGATAAAATGGAGATTAAAATTACTTAAAAACATAGTCAATATTCGAACACATACATTGGTCGTGTTAATTATATATTTACATGTTAAAATTGTTAAAACTTTTTTTACACATTAACAGTATTTTTCGAAAACTTAGTACCACATGGTCAGTCGTAATTTGTAGGTTATATTTGAAATTCTTCTTTTCCCTTCACTTGTCAATGATTGACGTGTGTCTACAGTGACACCATTTTGACATTCGGAAGGGAGGGGAAAATTTTCAAAAATAAGCGGTAATTTTGGATTCAAATAAAAATAGATAGGTTCTTGTACGGTTAGTATTTTATATTTAGTTAAAAAACTTGAGAATCCTGTAGGGTTTGATTAATTGTTTGTTGTGTGGATTTATCCATATACAAAAGGTACGAGTACATTTCACTCAAATGATTTATGTCTGACTTTTTATTAATGCAATCTGAGTTTTGTGCTATATATGCCATTTCTATGAATAGTCTTTTTGTCTGGTTGTTTTCGACTGTTAGTATTTTCGTGTCGTTGTAATTCATACGATGGTCTAAATTGTTTACGTGTGAAGCCAAAGCACATCGTTCAGGGTGTAATCTGCTATCACTTTTATGTGATGTGATGCGGCTTGACAATGCTCTTGCAGTCTGACCGATGTATTTTAGGTTGCACGTAGCACACGGGATAGTGTAGACTACATCAGTTTTTGACGTACTAGGTGTTTTGTCTTTTAATTTGGAATAAAGAGTATTAATGGTTAGGACGGTTTTGTATGTAATTTTGACATTTCGTATTTCTGAAAATAATCTACTAAGTCCTGGTGTAATATCTTTAATGTAGGGTAGTGATGCAAAAATTACGTGCGGTGGGGCGACAGTGTCAGTGTCTGAATTATTGTTATTATTATTATTTAAAGAAAGAATGTTGTTTGAACCATTTGTGTTTGCAACATCCACTTGAGTTGTGGTAACGTTATTACGAGTGGCGTTTGTCGTAGCGGATGATGTACCAAACAGTATTTTCTTAACTAGGTGAGGTGGGTATGAATTATCTAGGAAAAGGTTGTAAAGGATTTTGAGGTTTTTTTTAAGGTACAATGTGTTGGATATTTTGGTAATTCTGTTTTTCATTTGGTTTAATAAGTTTACTTTCATTGAGAGTTTGTGATAGGACAGGTAGTTCAGATACCTTCAACGCCCTATTGTTGCATCGATAGGAGCACCCACAGAATATCTAGCAGCGTTCGTTACTGAAATTCTGACCAAAGCATACGATTATGACAATGACTACTTCATAAAAGACTCATTTGATGTTAGTAACAAATTTAATAATATGATTCTACCTGACAATTACGTATTAGCAAGTCTAGATGTGATCTCTTTATTCAGTAATGTATACCTAAACGCATGCATAAGAGCCATCAGAAAAAAATGGTCCAGTATCAGTGCATATTGTAACATAGACCTAGAGACATTCATAGAAATAATAACATTTTTGTTTGACAACACCTATTTCAGTTTCGACAATAAGTTCTTCAAACAAACATTTGGCACACCAATGGGAGCTTCAATTTCACCCATATTAGCTAACTACGTAATGGATGATATATTAGACATAGTAATTTCTGTCCTCCCCTACAAATTACACTTTATTAAAAAGTATGTCGACGACATAATTTTAAGTTTACCAGCTGAAGGGTTAACGGATATACTGGACACTTTTAACAGTTATGATCCTTACATTCAGTTCACCATTGAGACAGAGAATGACGACCATTCTGTACCTTTTCTAGACACTAGGTTCATTAGAACGAATAACATGATTACGATAGATTGGTACAGAAAACCGTGCAGTTCAGGAAGGTATCTGAACTACCTGTCCTATCACAAACTCTCAATGAAAGTAAACTTATTAAACCAAATGAAAAACAGAATTACCAAAATATCCAACACATTGTACCTTAAAAAAAACCTCAAAATCCTTTACAACCTTTTCCTAGATAATTCATACCCACCTCACCTAGTTAAGAAAATACTGTTTGGTACATCATCCGCTACGACAAACGCCACTCGTAATAACGTTACCACAACTCAAGTGGATGTTGCAAACACAAATGGTTCAAACAACATTCTTTCTTTAAATAATAATAATAACAATAATTCAGACACTGACACTGTCGCCCCACCGCACGTAATTTTTGCATCACTACCCTACATTAAAGATATTACACCAGGACTTAGTAGATTATTTTCAGAAATACGAAATGTCAAAATTACATACAAAACCGTCCTAACCATTAATACTCTTTATTCCAAATTAAAAGACAAAACACCTAGTACGTCAAAAACTGATGTAGTCTACACTATCCCGTGTGCTACGTGCAACCTAAAATACATCGGTCAGACTGCAAGAGCATTGTCAAGCCGCATCACATCACATAAAAGTGATAGCAGATTACACCCTGAACGATGTGCTTTGGCTTCACACGTAAACGATTTAGACCATCGTATGAATTACAACGACACGAAAATACTAACAGTCGAAAACAACCAGACAAAAAGACTATTCATAGAAATGGCATATATAGCACAAAACTCAGATTGCATTAATAAAAAGTCAGACATAAATCATTTGAGTGAAATGTACTCGTACCTTTTGTATATGGATAAATCCACACAACAAACAATTAATCAAACCCTACAGGATTCTCAAGTTTTTTAACTAAATATAAAATACTAACCGTACAAGAACCTATCTATTTTTATTTGAATCCAAAATTACCGCTTATTTTTGAAAATTTTCCCCTCCCTTCCGAATGTCAAAATGGTGTCACTGTAGACACACGTCAATCATTGACAAGTGAAGGGAAAAGAAGAATTTCAAATATAACCTACAAATTACGACTGACCATGTGGTACTAAGTTTTCGAAAAATACTGTTAATGTGTAAAAAAAGTTTTAACAATTTTAACATGTAAATATATAATTAACACGACCAATGTATGTGTTCGAATATTGACTATGTTTTTAAGTAATTTTAATCTCCATTTTATCATAATCATCAACATTAATGTTACACAATCTCACAGAGACGTAAGTAATTGATTGTAATTAATATTAAATTCAAATACTTACGAGTTATTTTAAATATTGTAGTTTCCCTGATGATGGAAACAATTAATAAAATTTCCGAAAGCTTGGAACAACTCTAAAGAGTCTTCTTGTACTTATTGCTGCTCTCCCAATATTCCTAGTCTACCTAACTAGTCAGCAAAGACTACCCTTTCACTATATATATATATACTTCAGGGTGGTCCTTTGGAGCTTTTATAGATATATATGACCCGTCTATGGCACCTATGATATTATCGAGGCCACTTCTCCTGAAACCATTCACAATATTCTCTATATCTATTGCAGATTGGGGCCATTTAATGGTTTCAGGGGCCAATTGATTTAAAACATGTATCATTCTTATAAATGAGTGATGTAAAGATGACTTCGACATTCAAAATCTCTCAGCTACAGACCTACAAAAAATATATTGATCTATATATAATTTCATTACATATTTTGTGCATCCAACCTGTAGGAATATGGTGTCGCCAATAGCCACAACACTGACAAAAATTGTTTTTGAGGACTGATTGTTGGACGACCAACCCCAGAGTGATTAGACAATAATGGAGCAGTCAAAGTAAGTGTCGCCGAAAATGTTTCGGAAGACATTCTGAAATGTTCCTGAAACTGTTTTGAGTTGTATTGCATTACAACATTCTCAATTTCAACGACACTTCGGTCGTTACGGGTCACTTTGGCGCCTTGGTCCAGGTTTCGGATTGCCTCGGGCGCCACCTTCCGTTTAGAGTGTGAAGGCCACTGCACGGGCAGCGTCAGTGGAGAAAGAAAATACTCCAGGGGTCGTTATGGTATCGACCAATATCACCGGTAGCCAGAAGGGCGGTCTTTACTTGCCCTACTGGGTTTGAGTACCTGGGTATTGGCTGCTGGGATGTTAACTCAAAACAAATAAAATTCAATAAATAAAACTTTTATTTTTTCCAAAATCCGGAAATCCGGAAAAAAGTAACTTTGTTACACAATATATAGGTGCGTCCTAATAGGAGCCTCTTTTATTCCATTTAACGCCAGGTATTCACCATCAACATCATCATCAAAAAGTTGTTCATACTGATAAGTTATTTTTTTATTGCATAAAAATAATCACAGTTTTTAAACTTACAAAAAAACTATTTCTGCAATTATCAATAAACATTTGTGATGACTGCAACACCGCAATTATTATTTCTATCTCCATTGAAATTAAAATACACAAAAATTATGCCTTCCAAATTCAAAAAATTGTTTAGCGTACAACGGTTGAAAATAGCCGCCAATATACTACTTGTCGCTGTCGTACGTCAGAATGTCAAACACTGTTCCAAAAATCTACATACTCTCTGTCAAGCTATTACCTTGACATACTCTTACTCTTATTCTACGGTGAATTTGTTGGTGTAGATTTAAAATAAGTTTTATATGTAGTGTAATACTAGCTTAACTGGAAGTCATTAGTTACGATTTTGTTATGTTATGACTGGATAATCGATAATATATATGAACCGTCAGATTAGATATTTAATCATCAGAGTTTCTTTTATTGCCTTAAATCCCAATTATTAACATCAGGTTATGGGCATATAGTTTTCAAGAATGTCCGGGTATCAGTTGCCGTCTATTGAAGAATTAAAAGGACGCGAAAATTATGATACATGGAAATTTGCTGTACAGACGTATCTTGAACTTGAAGAATTGTGGGATTCAGTTTTAGGCACAGAGACAAATGAAAAAAAAGTAGTTAAAGCTCGGTCAAAAATAATTCTGTTAGTAGATCCTTAAATTTATGTCCATATTCAATCAACGAAAACTGGCAAAGAGGCATGGAACAATTTGCAAAATGCATTTTAAGACTCAGGATTGACCAGACGAGTTGGATTGTTGCGGATCCTAATTACTACGACTTTGGAAAATAGTAATTCAGTAGAGGATTATGTAAACACAGTAATCACAACAGCTCATAAACTTTCCAATATTGGGTTAATAGTTAGTGATGAATGGATAGGTACTATTTTATTATCCGGCCTTCCAGAAAGCTATAAACCAATGATAATGGGTATTGAAAGTTCGGGAACTCCATTCACCGCAGATTCTATTAAGACTAAGTTGCTGCAGGATATTTCAGTTGTCAAAAATGATGACGCGACAGTAGCTATGTACGGTTCGAGCAGTTCCAAGTTTAAGAATAAAGAAAACCGAAAAGTGAAAGGTGTTCGTTGTTATAGTTGCAATAAATATGAACACTACACTAGAAACTGTAATAAAAAGAAGAACAGAGATAAAAATTCAAATGATACTTCCTTATTTTCTATATTTTCAGTGCACAATGGTAATAATGCAATTTGGTATTTGGACTTTGGCTGTTCAGCTCATATGACAGCAAGTCGTGAATTACTTCAAACTGAAAGAAAATCAGCCAAATTGACAATCACTACTGCGAATAATGAAGAAATGACCACAGAATATATTGGTGATGTCAACCTTTTATTGTCAGTCAATAAGAAAACATCTGATATACAAGTTAAAGATGTTTATTATGTTCCGCAATTAAAAGTTAACTTATTATCAGTCAGTCAAGTTGTAAGAAAAGGCAACTCCGTTATTTTTAATTCCGATGGTGCAAAAATTTATAATTCCTCCAATCAGTTAATAGCTTCTGCCACACATGAGAATAATTTATTTAAATTAGATATAACACCAGCTATAGATCATGGTTCAGCGATGTTAAGCATATCTTCAGAAAAACAATATAATTTGTGGCATCGCCGTTTAGCACATGTAAATACAGCCAGTTTGAACAAATTGAAAGATGGATTGGTTCATGGTATAGATTTTTCCAAAAACTTTCCACTAAACATTACTTGTGAAACTTGTATTTTGGGAAAAACTCACCGTTTAGCATTTTAAACCGGCGAAAGTCAGTCATCAAAAATTTTAGAGTTTGTGCATACTGATTTATGTGGACCGATGCAAGAAAGTTCACTTTCTGGTTCATATTATGTACTTACCTTACTTGATGATTTTAGTCACAAAGCTTTCGTATATTTTTTAAAAACTAAAAATGAAGTTACTAAGTATTTTAAAATTTTCAAAAATTTTGCCGGAACTTAAACTAATCACAAAATTAAATGTATTAGAACTGATAATGGAGGTGAATATTGTGGAAATGAATTGGAGAATGAATTTAAGACTGCAGGTATACAAAATCAGCTCACTTGCCCGTATACGCCACAACAGAACGGCAAAGCAGAACGACAATGGAAAAAGCTCGTTGTCTTTTAATTGACTCAAATTTGCCAAAAGTTTTTTTGGCTGAAGCCGTCCACACATCAGTCTACTTACTAAATCGTTTACCTAGTCGGTCCGTAGACAAAACACCTGAAGAGATATGAAGTGGTAAGAAGCCAACAATTAAACATATGTCAGAATATTTGGTTGTAAAGCCTATGCACACATTCCTAGTCCAAAACGAAAGAAGTTAGATGTTAAAGCAATATATTCATCACGATTACGATTTCTTCCATTTTTCTACTGAAGCTAATGTCCCACCTGAACAAGATGATATTGCAGAAGTTGTTGAAGCCGGGGGGGGGGATAATGTCAATGATGCTTCAACAGATGAAGAAAATTTAGATGCAGATGAAAAAGAACAAAATATTGATGGGATTCTAAGACCTCAGCGAAATAGAAAAACCACCAGTTGCAATGAAAGATTATGTAACATATTCAGCAATAATTGAAGCAGATAGTGATCCTCTAACTGTAGAAGAAGCTCTCAGTCGGACAGATAAGGATAAGTGGCTTCAAGCGATGCAGAAGGAATATGATGCTCTAATTGAGAATGGTACTTGGGACCTGGTTGATTTGCCCCCTGGAAAAAGGCCATTAAATTGTAAGTGGGTTTTTAAGATAAAAAGCCAAGATGAATGTAGGCCTCAGTATAAGGCTCGGCTAGTGATAAAAGGCTGCTCCCAACGCAAAGGCATTGATTACGAAGAAACGTATTCTCCCGTGATTCGTTACAGCTCAATAAGATATTTACTTGATTTTGCAGCTGAGCATGATCTTGACATCGATCAGATGGATGCAGTGTCAGCATTTTTACAGGGTGATTTAATCGATGAAATATACATGACTCCGCCAGAAAAGTTTTATGAAACAAACAAAGTTTGCCGTCTCAAGAAGTCATTATATGGTCTTAAACAAGCTAGACGTGTATGGAATCAAAAATTAGATTCGTTTTTAAAGAAAGCTGGAATGAAACAGTCAAAAACAGATCCTTGTATATATTTTAAAATAATAAATGGCATAATATTGATATTGGCCATTTATGTCGATGATATGATTCTTTTAACAAATAATAAAGAAGCAAAAGATACTCCGAAAGCGCAGTTAATGAGTAATATTAAAATAAAGGACATTGGGGAAGTTAAATCTATTCTCGGATTTCGAAGAGACAGACCAAACAGAAAGATTTGGATTTATCAAAAGCAGTATCTAGAAAAAATTTTAAATAGATTTAACATGAACCAAAGCAATCCAGTAGATACTCCAATGACATCTGGCGAAAAATTAACAACAGAACAGTCACCAGTTAACGATGACCAGAGAAAAAAATGGAAAATGTTCCTTATCAGGAATCAGTTGGTTGTCTGTTATTTGCTGCACAAATTACAAGACCAGATATTTGTTACGCCATAAGTTGTGTAAGTCGTTTTAATCAGAATCCAGGCCCAGCTCATTGGACTGCTGTTAAGCGTATCCTGCGATATTTGAAGGGAACAGTGGACTACAAGCTAGAATTCGATGGAAACAAAGTCCATAATGCAGATATAACTGGATATTGCGATGCAGACTGGGCTAATGATCCAACTAACAGACGATCAGTTACAGGGTACATTTTTTTTCAAAAATGGTTCTCCTATTTCATGGAATACTAAAAAGCAACCGACCGTAGCTCTTAGCACAACAGAAGCTGAGTATATGGCTATGTCATCGGCAGCACAAGAGGCTTTATGGATTCGTGGATTAAGTCAAGAACTTAGTTTAGACTCAAAACCAACGCTGTTATACGTGGACAATCAAGGTGCTCAGAAATTGGCTTTAAATGGAACTTATCAGTTTCGAACGAAACATATTGATGTTCGTCACCATTTTTTGAAAGAGAAGATTGAAGAAAAACTTTTAACCCTTGAATATGTGTCCACGCAGTTCATGTTAGCAGACTCGCTTACAAAACTGTTGGACAAAACAAAATTTTCAAAATGTATTAAAGGTCAAGGACTTATTTCAAATAGGGAGGATGTTGGTGTAGATTTAAAATAAGTTTTATATCTAGTGTAATACTAGCTTAACTGGAAGTCATTAGTTACGATTTTGTTATGTTATGACTGGATAATCGATAATATATATGAACCGTCAGATTAGATATTTAATCATCAGAGTTTCTTTTATTGCCTTAAATCCCAATTATTAACATCAGAATTTTGGAACATAGCCCTGGGCATTTTTTTAATGTATGTCAAATTTTGTGATGTTAATGTCATTTTAACATCATTTCTTATAACCTGTCAAATTATACAAATGTCAAAATTAGATACATTAATATGTTTGTTAATTTTTTAGTTATGTATAAACTTTTTCTTAATTCCTGATGAATTTTCACCATATATTATGAATATCTATTTGACTAACCTCATTATTTATTATTGAATACAAGACATAAACTAACATTATTGTCAATTATCCTATCGTAATTCAAAATGAAGCTTGTTAACATTATCTATATATCCATATCAATTATTAGATATCATCAGTTTCAGTCATAATCCTCGGTGATTATCCTCTCATGTAAATTGTACACTGGAGTGCTGTGTACGGGCATTAATTTTAAGGAAGAGCTCCGTTGGTTTTAGTCAAACGAGAACTAATGGCTCTCTAGTTTAATTAACATTTTTATTTTCATACTCGCAAAATTTTGGTTGCTGGGATATTTGCCAGATAATACGACCATTATTTTAATAGTTGGTTATTTGCGACATCATGGGTTAGAATAAATTATAGTCCTTTCAAATACACCAAAAAATGCCGATTTACCGGTTTTTCTACAGCAACGACTAATCAGGGTTACCTTTTTCAGTAGATTTCCTACTAAATTAGTAGATTTTTAAGAAAAATGAGGGTGTTTAGTAGAATTGATAAGTTTAGTAGATTTCGGTAGATTATTTGGTTTGAATTTAAAACTATTACGCATTATTCGTTTCGCCCTAATCGGCTTTTATTGTACGTAAACTTGAAAGTTTGATTATTCATCACCGTGAACGATGTAGTCTAGTGGTAGAGTATATAGACGTTAAATATGAAAGTTCCAGGTTCGAACCCTGATATATATTTGCTGACAAATTTTTCCTCTTCCTTCAAAATTTTCCCTCTTTTCTCTCAAATACTGTCACTTTTTGTCCCAAATTTCCCCTCTTTTCACTCAATTTTTGTCACTATTTACTGAAATTATCCCGTTTTTTCTAAAATTGCCCCATTTTTTTCAAAATTACCACTTGAATTTTCATTTTTGTTATTTTTTCTCAAATTTCCCCCTTTCCTCCAAAATTTCCCCTCTTTTCTTCTAAATTTTGGCACTTTTTTCTCAAAGTTACCACTTATTTTCTCATTTTTGTCATATATTTCCTCTTCCTTCAAAATTTCCCCTCTTTTCTCTCACCGTCACTTTTTGTCTCAAATTTCCCCTCTTTTCTCTCAGTTTTTGTCACTTTTTCCTGAAATTACCCCGTTTTTTCTAAAATCACCCGATTTTTTCAAAATTACCCCTTATATTTTCATTTTTGTTATTCTTTTACAAATTTCCCCTCTTCCTCCAAAATTTGCCCTCTTTTCTCTCAAATTTTCTAACTTTTTTGTCTTAAATTTACCTCCTTTTCTATCAAATTTTGGCACTTTTTTCTCAAAGTTATCAATTATTTTCTCATGTTTGCCAGATTTTTCCTCTTCCGTCAAAATTTCCCTTCTTTTCTCTCACCGTCACTTTTTGTATCAATTTTCCCCTCTTTTCTCTCAATTTTTGTCACTTTTTCCTGAAATTACCCCGTTTTTTCTAAAATTTCCCCTCTTTCTCCAAAATTTCCTCTCTATTCTTTCAAATTTTCTAACTTTTTTGTCTTACATTTACCCTCTTTTCTTTCAAATTTTGGCACTTATTCTCTCAAAGTTACCCCTTATTTTCTCATTTTTGTCATATTTTTCCTCTTCCTTCAAAATTTCCCCTCTTTTCTATAAAATAATGTCACTTTTTTTCTCAAATTTCCCCTCTTTTCTCTCAATTTTTGTCACTTTTTCCTGAAATTACCCCTTTTTTTCTAAAACCACCCCATTTTTTCAAAATTACCCCTTATGTTTTCATTTTTGTTATTTTTTCTCAAATTTCCAATCTTCCTCCAAAATTTCCCCTCTTTGCTTTCAAATTTTCTAACATTTTTCTCTTAAATTTATCCTCTTTTCTTTCAAATTTTGTCACTTTTTTCTCAAAGTTACCCCTTATTTTCTCATGTTTGCCATATTTTTCCTCTTCCTTCAAAATTTCCCCTCTTTTCTCTCACCGTCACTTTTTGTATCAATTTTCCCCTCTTTTCTCTCAATTTTTGTCACTTTTTCCTGAAATTACCCCTTTTTTTCTCAAATTTCCCCTTTTCCTCCAAAATTTCCCCTCTTTTCTTTCAAATTTTGGCACTTTTTTCTTGAAATTATTTTTTGTCAAATTTCCACTTTTTTTACGAAAAAATCCCTTTTATGAGTAATTATTTTTTTCTTTTCCTCTATCTTTTCCCCCTTACCACTCCCTTTGTAATGATAGAAAGAGAGGGAGAAAATTGGAAATAAAAAGTTGGAACAAAGATGTAAATAAAAATAAAAAATTGGAGAAGAAATTTGAAACCAAAAAAGTAGGGGGAAAAAAGGCTGCGGCGAAAAACGGAAAAAAAGTAGAGGAAAAATTGGTAAAGAAAAAGTTTCAAATTTTAAATTATAAAAAATTAGTGAAAAAGTGGAATAGTAGTTTGTACAACAAGTGCGCAAAGCGTCACTTTTCCCACGAGTGCAGAAGTTTGTGGCACGATCCGTAGGCGAGTGCCGCAAATCTACCGAGTGGGAAACGTGCTTTGCGTACGAGTTGTACACAATATTTTTTCTACAACCATATTTATTAATAAAAGAAAAACAGCAACTTATATAGGGATTTTACTTAAACTTTGAAAAGAAATAATTAAAAAATGACTATTGAATACAGAAAAATTAATTTGTTTATAATTTATAAATAAAAATAAATAATCAAATAAATAGTTTACTTACTTTTAGTTTCAATTTCAAATTTGAACTTCCAGAAATTCACTATAATGTTGAACTGTCAAAAAAAGTTGACAGGTCATAGCTGTCTGTGTTTGACATTTTCGTGGGGAAAAGTGCCATAGCGCGTACTTTTCGCACATTAAATTATTACTTTTCCCACGGACATCAAAGAAATTAAGAAAAGGCCTGCTTGGCGTATAAAAATTTGTGTAGAAAAGCGTGCTTTGCATAGTGGTTGTAGAAAAAAAAGTTTTTGACAAAAAGAAATAGGAAATTGGTAAAAAAAATGTAGGAGAAAAGGTTTAAAAAAAAAGTAAAGGAAAGGGTAGAATTAAAAATTAGGGAAAAGTGGAAGAAAGTATTAGAAAAATGAAAAAAAATAGGGAAAGAAGTGAGTAATGGAGAACAAGTGGAACAAAAAAAATGTATGAGAAAATGTGGACAAAAGTAGGGTAAAGGATAGAATAAAAAAGTAGGGGAAAGGATAGTGAAAAAGTGAAACAAAGGAATTAGTAAAAAAGTGTGAGAAGAAGTCTAAAAAAGTAGAGGAAATAGTGAAATAAAAAAAGCATGGAAAAAAGTAGCGGAAAAGTGAAAAAAAAAATAGGAAAAGTGGAAAAATTTTAGAGGAGAACAAGTGGAACACAAACAAATTATTAAAAAAGTAGGGGAAATAGGGTGGGGGAATAATAGGAAAAAAGTTGGAAACATACAAAAATTAGTGAAAAAACAGGAGAAAAAATGAGTTAAGAAAAAGAGGAAAAAAGTTTGAAACTAAAAATTACTAAAAAATGTAGGAGTAAAAGTATAAAAAAATGTCTAAAACAAAAAAATGGGGGAAAAAAAATATGAAATATGAATATGAAAAAGTGGAAAAAAAGTTTGAAATAAAAAAAATAAGTGAAAAAGTCGAAAAAAGTAGGGGAAAAGTGAAAAAAAAAATTGGGGAAAGAAGTGGAAAACAAGTTTTAATGGGAAAAAGTGGAACAAAAAAGTTTGTCACAAAGAAATTAGGAAAGAATGTAGGAAAAGAAGTGGAAAAAAGTAGTTTAAAGAGTGGAATAAAAAAATAGGGGAAAAAGTAGAAAAAATAGGAGAAAGTGAAAAACAATAGGGAACAAAGTGGAGAAAAATTTTAAGGGGAAAGGGAAAGTTATATTTTCTTTTTTTTTAAATACACAGGTTAGATTTAGATAGTCAAGAATTCTTTTAATAAAATGAATATAAATAGTGTTATATTTTCTTTTTTTTAAACACAAGTTAGATTTAGATAGTCAAATACTTATTTTTATAAAATAAATTAAAATACACAGGTTAGATTTAGATAGTTAGTAGATTTTGGTAGTTTATTATCAAAACGTAGGTAGAATACGGTTTATTGAAAACGGTAACACTGCGACTAATTAAAGGTCTCGTTTTGAGAAAAATATATACCGGGTGGCTCAGGAGGTCGGGCCAAGTACATATCTTCAGAACCAATGAACGGATTATTTTAAAATTAGTAGTGGTCATTATAGACCTAATTTTGAATTAAATGACATAATCCAAAAATATTGGAGTCGCCATCTTGATTTTATTAATTTTGACAAAAGATTCAAAATCTCCGACCCCATGAACAGAATGATCTATTGGGCGAAAAGTACTCGCAATTTGAAGAAAAATTTTCCATAAAAATATTTTTTTTTGAGAAATAAATGCAAAAATAAATGCAATTTTTTATTAATGATTAACCCCGACTAGATTCCGATAATAGTTTTGTTTTTTTTATTTCTATTCTAAATAATCAGAAAAAACATAATCTAACATTAACAACGCATGCGCACAATGTGGAGCACTTTCCGTCTAATAGTTCCACCTCCCATGAACCCCCACATACCGATTTTAAATAGAGTCGGTAAATAATCATAAATATCTTTGAGTCGCCATCTAGGTTTTATTAATTTTGACAAAAAATTCATAACCTCCCACCCTAAAAACTCCCACATGCAAATTTTGATTAAAATCGGTCTATAAACCTCGTCCGCCATCTTGTAGTCGCCATCTTGATTTTTTTTAATTTTGACAAACAAATTCAAAATCTCCAACCCCAAAAACCCCCACATGCTAATTTTGAATAAGATCGGTCTATAATCATAAATCTCATCCGCCATCTTGGAGTCGCCATCTTGTATTTATAATTCAAAATTAGTTTTCTGCTACAACCGTTACAAACAAACAAAAAAGCAAAGTCAATGAAAATATATAATAGGGATTGACACTTTCACATTTATAATACTTGACATGAAAATCACATTTTTGTCACAAAATCTGACCTTTGAATTTTGACAGGTGAAAATTGACATAAGTCACATAATCTACAGTTTGATAATATTGCCATTTGTGTTTTGATAGCTAACAAATGGGGGTAAAGATGATATTCAAGACAAAACCTTTGACATAAAAAATGTTTAGTTACTTGAAATTTGACAATTTTTGCATGTATAAAATTTGACAGTTGACAAATGAATTTAAATGGGGTTAAAACGATATTCACATTTTAAAATTTGACATTAAAAAAATGCCCATTTGATTCAAAATTGACAATTTTTATATTTATTATTTTTGACAGTTGATATTAAAATCATATTTGTTACAAAATTTGACGTTTTGCTAAATATTTTGAACTTTGACAGTTAACAAAAAGGGTCAAAATGATATTCACGACAATAAATTTGACAAAAAAAAAATATTTAGTTACTTGAAATTTGACAATTTTTGCATGTATAATATTTGACAGTTGACAAATGAATTTAAATGGGGTTAAAATGATATTGACATCTTAAAATTTGACATTAAAAAAATGCCCATTTGATTCAAAATTGACAATTTTCATATTTATTATTTTTGACAGTTGATATTAAAATCATATTTGTTATAAAATTTGACGTTTTGCTAAATATTTTGAACTTTGACAGTTTACAAAAAGGGAAAAAATGATATTCACGACATTAAATTTGACATTAAAAAAAAATATTAAATTACTTAAAATTTGACAATTTTTCCATGTATAATATTTGACAGTTGATAAATGAATTTAAATGGGGTTAAAACGATATTCACATCTTAAAATTTGACATTAAAAAAATGCCCATTTGATTCAAAATTGACAATTTTTATATTTATTATGTTTGACAGTTGATATTAAAATCATATTTGTTACAAAATTTGACGTTTTGCTAAATATTTTGAACTTTGACAGTTTACAAAAAGGGCCACAATGATATTCACGACATTAAGTTTGACATTAAAAAAAATATTTAATTACTTGAAATTTGACAATTTTTGCATGTATAATATTTGACAGTTGACAAATGAATTTAAATGAGTTTAAAATGATATTCACATCTTAAAATTTGACATTAAAAAAATGACCAGTTGCTTCAAAATTGATAATTTTTATATTTATTATTTTTGACAGTTGATATTAAAATCATATTTGTTACAAAATTTAACGTTTTGCTAAATATTTTGAACTTTGACAGTTAACAAAAAGGGTCAAAATGATATTCACGACATTAAATTTGACATAAAAAAAAAATATTAAATTACTTGAAATTTGACAATTTTTGCATGTATAATATTTGACAGTTGACAAATGAATTTAAATGGGGTTAAAACGATATTCACATTTTAAAATTTGACATTAAAAAAATGCCCATTTGATTCAAAATTGACAATTTTTATATTTATTATTTTTGACAGTTGATATTAAAATCATATTTGTTACAAAATTTGACGTTTTGCTAAATATTTTGAACATTGACTGTTAACAAAAAGGGTCAAAATGATATTCACGACATTAAATTTGACATTAAAAAACATATTCAGTTACTTGAAATTTGACAATTTTTGCATGTATAATATTTGACTGTCGACAAATGAATTTAAATGGGGTTAAAATGATATTCAAATCTTAAAATTTGACATTAAAAAAAGACCACTTGCTTCAAAATTGATAATTTTTATATTTATTATTTTTGACAGTTAAAATTAAAATCATATTTGTTACAAAATTTGACGTTTTGCTAAATATTTTGAACTTTGACAGTTAACAAAAGGGGTCATAATGATATTCACGACATTAAATTTGACATTAAAAAAATAGTTATTTACTTGAAATTTGACAATTTTTGACTTTATAATATTTGACAGTAACAAATCACTTTTGTCACAAAATGGCGTTAAACTGACTTGAACGTCACAAAACTTGACATTAAAAATAGTCCACTTACCTCAAATTTGACCAATTTTTACGTTTATGACAGTTGAAAAATTATTTCAATATCATATTTATCACAAAATGGGATTTTATCATAAAATTTGACATTAAAAAATGTTCAGTTATTTCAAAATTGATACTTTTTACATTTTTTATTTTTGACAGTTGACAAATGATGTTAAAATCATGTTTGTTACAAAATTTAACGTTTTACTAAATATTTTTCAATTTGACAGGTGAAAATTGACGACAGTCAAAAAATTTATGATTTGATAGTTAACAAATGAGATTAAAATGATATTGACGTCACAAAACTTGACATTAAAAAAAAGTCCGTCCAGTTACCTCAAATTTAACAATTTTACGTTAATAATATTTGACAGTTGACGTAAAAATCAAATTTTTGTCAAAAAATATGACCTTTTGCTAAAAATTTTGAATTTTGACAGGTTAAAATAGAAATAAGTCACAAAATGTCAATTTTAGCGTTTGTACGATTGGCAGTTAACAAATTGGGTTAAAATTTGATATTAAAAAAAATTCAATGACTTTCCAATATTTGACAGTTACATAATGACATTAAAATCACATTTGTCAAAAAATGGGGTTAAAATGAGATTCAAGACATAAAATTGTCCAGTTTGTTCAAAATTGACAATGTTTACATTTATTATTTTTGACAGTTGACAAATAACGTGAATAAAATCATTTTTGTCACAAAATTTGGCGTTTTTCGGAATATTAAATTTCGATAGGTGATAATTGTCCAGTTATATAGAATTTGACAATGAGATTCACATCACAAAATTTGACATTAAAAAACTATCCGCTTTCTTTAAATTTGACAATTATCACATTTATAATATTTGACAGTTGACAAATGACGTTAGTTGTCACAAAATTTGAAGTTTTACCAAATATTTTGATTTTGTTACATCAACTTTGATATGTAGATGTATTTCAATAACACCCTGTATAAATATATATGGACTGTTTAGGATGATGCTTAACTTTAATCAAGTGTTCTGGTCAATGTCTACTCTATTCAACCGTGCTTTCGCTGAAACACAAATTAAAGCGAAATGCGTTAGACGTGTTTGAGTATCTGCATTGTTCAACACCAATTAAATGTCGTAACAGTTTGTAACCGAAACCCAGATGGGTTTTCATGGTCTCATAACCGCTAGTTTATGGTTTTGATATTGTTTTGTTTAACAAATATACTACATTGTTTTCAGAATTAGGTAAAAGATTATTTTCGTGATGTAAAAGTATGCGTTGAAAAATGAATTTTATATTTTTTTTTCCAAATTTTCCAAATTATCAGATTTGAGGTAAACCCTACATTTGAAATTTAGTGACATAAATGTCACTTAAATCCATAGAAATAGAAAAGGTTAGAGAGAGCATGAAATAGACTTATGAGTATTCAATGTAAAGCCGATGTTCTTAACATCTCGACCATAAAAGCACCTTCTGTTATGATTAGTACTCATAAAAATGCATTAGCGTAGTTGGTTCAGGGGCGTAGTAATATATCGAAATTGAAATATAAAAACCATATTTTGACAATGAATATTTATAACAGTTCGTTGATATGTACTTAAAACATGATAAAATACGAATATATTATATAAATTAAATCTGTCAACACCACAGGGCTGCTATTTTCTAACTCGTACGAGCAACTTTCGCATACGGAATTTTGGCATTTTCGTATAAATTGCAATAAACCGTATTTTGAAGGTATTGAAAAATATCCGTAGGCGAATTTGTTTTGTGACCATCGCATGGTCAAAGGGATGCGTATTAGTGAATCCGCATACTAAATTCAACTGTTGATGGGTAATCAAAACTTCCATGTCATATAAAATATAGAATAAAAACAAGTGATTATTATTAAACATATTCAATAATATAATTGGCGGCTTTAGCAGCGTTGGAAGAAGCCGAAATATTGGCAAGATGTCATATTCCCTGTTCTTTTTTTGTCACTCATTTTCGCATCAAAAATTAAAGTTTTAATTAAAAATCTGTGGCCCTCTCAAAATTAGGCATAGAGGGAAAGTAATGAAAGTATAAATAAAATTAGGTTAAAAAATAAAGGACAATGTAGATACATTTTCTAGGGTTCAAAATTTGGACAGATAACCAATGAGTTGCATCAGTAATTGTCACTAGTGTCAATAATATATAAAATGTTTGATATTAAAAGCGTTCCTTATGACTTATAATTTGTCATATCTTTATTTGTGTGGTATAAATTAATTTAGACAGTGTTGCTGGCTCCAGTCATTCGTATTAAAGCTATACGAGACGAATTGTTTTCGCATGTCATCCAAAATACTAAAAACTTTTGTCATCCGAAAAAAATTCGTATACGAGTACTCGTATACTAAAATTTTTGCAAGAGTTAGAAAATAGCAGCCCTGAATTATATTACATAGAACGCTAATGTTACCTCTTAAATTGAAGCAGCACGCGACGAATTTGATCCTTCTGAGTTGTGCAGGATTGTCCCTAGCAGATTGCATTTTCGAATAAGCGAGTGTTCGCAGTTTAAATTTACGTATTATAGGGGCGGATTAAGCTTACATTTTTAATCAGTACATGTTATAGATGGATAAAACCATGAACAAATATAATGAAACAGAAATTGTTTAATAATTATTATTTTCTATTATGAATGCAGTCTTAATACCAGTAGAGTTTGTTTAAACATCCTTTGGCGTTGCGTCATACATTATCCATCTTGATCTCTCCATCATGAAATGGATAAGACGGAATTATGACGTCATTGACGTATTTCTTAACTGATTCAGATTATTTATTACTTTTGACAGTTAAGTTGTCATATTTTGATTTGTTGAGTATTTTTGATTATTTTCGCCTTTTTCAATTAATTGTTCATTGTCAAAATGCCTTCCCGGTATAATGAGAAACAGCAAACTTTAATTTTGAAGTTGATTAATTACTCTTCAAGAGAAAGAGATGCTGGAAAACCGCTTTTACTGTTAAATGCAGTCTCCAACGTAAGTATCTACCTATATTATGCAAAATGTAAGTATTTATTGATTTGATTTTATTATATTTTATAGCGTGTTGCTGATGCTCTAGACATATCTATTAGAACCGTTCAAAAATAGTTACTAGTGAAATAGAAACTCATAAAGAGAACAAAATCAAAGTTCATGCTGGACATGTTTCATGGAAGCATTATTTCAGGCACACAAATCAATTAATCAATAATGACTGGGAAAAAGAAAAATACATTGATGCATCTCATTTTCTTCTTGTTATCATAGATCTGAAGAATCGGACTCCCAGAGTGATGATGGAGATTATTTTGTCAGTGATGAAGCTTAGATTTTGCGTTTTATTTCATTACATGCTATTTTAGTTTACGTTTCTTTTCCGTTTTTTCGTTTCTTTTTCCTATTTGTATTGAGAGTTTTTTCAGAAATAAATTTTTTTATTGCCTGTTTTCTTCCATGCATGTATGTGTTTTTATTTTCATATTTTAGGAATACTTACGAAAGTGAGACAGACAATAATTACTATACAATTTTTAAAAATATGAATAGTTATATCCAAAACTAGAAATTTGAAACAAATCAGTTAAAAAAAGGAGATTTCAAGTTAAAAAAAATTACTAAATTATGTAAAAAGGTACGCAACCCATAAAGCAAAATACAATTTTTGGCATTACCAATTTATTAATACAAACACACCTTAACATGGGTCTTTGAAAACAATCCTTAACATATGTCAATAGTTATATTTTAATTTTGAGTTTAAACAAACTCTATTAGGGCCATTTGCACCGACTAAATTTAAACCCAGCTTTAGAGTAAGTCTGGCTTTAAATAAAAATTCATTTGTACAGCCAGACAAACTTGGTTTAAAGTGGTCTAAGCAAAGTTTAACTTAAACCGTCAGAATTGAGGGTTTTAATTTACAAAGCCTTATTTCATAACCAAACTTTTATGGTTTCCAGCCATTTGATCCAAATAACAAATCTTTTATAGTGTTGTTACTTCTTGATGTTTGTGTGACATTGTTATAATCTTTAGTACTTTTTTTATACTACATCTTTTGTATTAAAAATACCAAATGAATTTCGATGATATTTTTGAAGACGATTTAGATGTTAATTAATTTCGGTTTTCCAAAACAAATTTATATCCGAAATAATCCTTACGAAGAGCTAACTAACTTTCCATATTTGGTTATTATATTTAATATAGTTGTTTTCTCTTCATTTGAAAAATTTGTGCTTCGCTGACGTTTTTCAATCATTTTGAAACATGCAGATTACAGAAATAAGGCATGCGACATAAAATATATTATATTTTCACAGCCACTACATCGTTTTTGAATTTTTGTCAGGTTGGAATTTTTGTTATGAAGTTAGTCACAAAAGTGGCACAACTATAAATAAACAAAATTACCATCAATAGTTCGCTTGTACTCGCTTTAAAAAGGTGCGGTGCAATGATTTGGAAAATAAACTTCACTTAAATATTTAAGCGAGTTTTAAAAAACCAAGTTTAGATGTCGATCGGTGCAAATGGCTCTTATGTTTTCCAAAATCATTTTATAGGATTGTTTACTTACTTGAAGTAGCTAATACCCGGCATTTTCCCTTTGTTGGGGAACGAAATTACCATACAAGCACTCATAGTCTTTTTATTTGCTATTATTACCCTAGTTATTTGTCCAAATAGTAAACCAAACTAAGAACTGTGCTTAATAAATCAAAGGAGGGTATCGTTTTTTGGGTTTTTTGCGACCCCGTACGAAATTTTTCTCACTAATAGATATTAAAAAAAAAATGGATTTCCCAAAATTTTTTTCTTCAAAACGCCCCGGAACATACTTTTTTTTAATTTCGAAATTTTGAAATCACAAGGACTGACAAGGAGGATTTGGCAACATGGCGGCCAGCTGTCATTTAATAGACCACGCGCGTTTTTTGTCGAAATAAGTCAAGTGTTTTAAAGACCAGTTATCCACGAATACTTTCTGCAATTTTTTTTATTGGTACACTTTAAAATCATAAATACTGGTATTATTACTACAAAAAATGGAAATAAAGAACCAATAATGTAAAATGGTTGAATTACTGATGTCATCAGCTGTCATCGAAATGACAAATACAAAAATTAATTTGCAATCTATCACATAAGATTTATTGTTGTCACCACAGTTGTTACAGGTTGAATATTACTTAAAAATAAGTTCTAACATTGATATCTAAAATAATAAAGCAGAATCGCGGTTAATACAGCAAAAATCAGAAGACACTAAAGATTATGAGCAAGTTCATCAAATGGATGGAAGAGCAAAAGGTATTAATTTAAATGGAATTTCATCTGATTTAAAATATCTAAGATTCAATATTTCAAACAATACTAACTATACTTTTCACGTTAATTTAAAAAATTATGATTGATAAATATTTGAATAAAGCTTTTAAAAAATGTGTTAGTAATATTTTATTTGACGTTATAGGGTTATCCTAATAGTGCTACATTCGAGTTAAAACTCCATGGAGCGAGCAGGGCAGGAGTAGTGCAGGGCTCGAGTTACTATAGAGCTAAACGGTGTGATAATTATTTTAGGTTGTTTCTTGTGGTGATTGTTACTTTCATAATGAATAATCGTAAAAGATAATTTGTAACTTCTTTTAAAAATTATCAGTTTATTTACAATTTGTATTTAAATTTCATTTTACAGTTATTACCGATTTTGGATAATACACTTGTTTTCAAGTAATCTTCCGCACTTGTCTCATGTAATATATCTGTATGTGCAGACATAAAATGATCTTGAATATTTTCTAACGGCCCTTCAAGAACACAAATTCCACACTTGCCTTCTTGCATATCCGTATTTTATCCATAAAAATCAAAAATGTATAGCTTTTGACTACTCCGACCGGTAGTTTACTACACACCACACCAAAATTAATTTATTTTATGGTTAGGATTTTAACAATTATAAAAAGCTCCAATTTCCCTATCCGAATTTCTGGAGTAAAAGAGATTGCTCTTATTGTTCACCCTAGTCCAACTCGAATGCTACCGCGGTTTACACCGATCTTCAAATCGAACACGAAACAGCAAATTGAGTTAACTCGGAGTGAAAAGAGCGTCATCTCGAATGCACCATATCAATAAAAAGATTAACATTTAAACTTCTTACACGAATGGGGTGTTTGCTTGATTTTAGGTTAATGGGCCATTAAAAACCTGAGTAATAAAAATTTAACCCTTATTTTTTATTATTTTTTAAACCTATATTCCACCTATTATTAAAAAAAAATCTGCCACTTAAGGTAGATCAGTTCAACAAATATGAGAAAGATGGTGCCACTCGGATTTATTTAAATTCGATTTACAGTCGACAGTTTTCTCTTTAGTACCGGCAATACTACACCTCAATACTATAAATAACCAAGGGGGAGTTAGCGTCGAAATTACGTTTTTATTCTAGTTTTTGAATCACTATTAAAAATACTATTCTTGAACATTGCGACACAATAATTATAGGGCATTTTGTAGCAAAAGGTAAGCATATAATTAAATAAATAACTTCAATTGTAACGCCATCTTTGCACTATGGAGGGTATAGAAGGAGGCACATCGCAACGTTAGAAAAAGGAAACCAATTTTGGAAGCCAGTTGGTGGCGCTCTTGATCGACTGTTGATGACAGTTTTGACATTTCCTTTGATTTTTTTTAAATAATAATTTTAATTCATTACGTAAACTTTTAAAAGATATGTATTTTATAAAAATTGGGTGGCTCATTAAATAAAAAACGTTATTTGAGATTATGGATCTAATCAATCTACAAATAGTTTTTCAACATACGATCGTCAGCGCCGCGTCGGTTATTTTATGTACCATCAGTTGCGTATAAAATGTTGCCCACATTTTAAACGTGTTGTCCATTAGAGATTGCCCTCCTTCTATACGCTCCATACTTTGCACTAAGAAATTCACACAATAATCACAAAATAGTTAAACTGCGCATGAGCAGCATTGTCCGGTAGACAACTCTTGGCAGACTTTGGCCTATGGAAACTGCTATACCTTTAGCTAGCTAGATATGTATTATCTATATACAGTGTGTCCAATTAAGTCGGCATCATATGGGAAACTTTTTTATTCTTAGTTTTATGAAAAAAAGTTATTCTTTATAAAAAGTTGTACATGGTCTAAAACCAAAAATACAACCATCAGATATCAATTTTTTTAAGCCGTATACGAGGTGTGTCAAAAAATATGAGATGTACTCACGAATAAAGTACCTTTAAATTTGACAATATCGAAAAATTTTACTAAAAAAAGTTGATCAGAATTAAAAATTACGTTTAACAAAAATTTGATATTTGATGACTGTATTTTACGTTTTAGACCATGCACAACTTTTTATAAAGAATAACTTTTTTTCATAAAACTAAGAATAAAAAAGTCCCATATGATGCCGATTTAATTGGACACACTGTATATATAAAATTGTCGTGTCGCTGACTGACTGACAATCAACGCACAGCCTAAAAAAGATTTGATATAGACGTGAAATTTTCACGGTAGTTTCCTTTTCTAGTGTATGGCAGGACTAAGAAAGGACTTTTGAAAATTCGCATTTTACGGGGATTAAACAAATATTGAGCGGCTCGAGTAAGTGCGTCAACCAAAAAATCGGCTGTGTCATCCCAGAACTTTCCCGGCTCAGGTGTGAAGAATGAGATTATTTTAATTATAAAATACAAAATTTCTGAATGGAAAAGTAAAATGTTGTAAACATGAAATAAATTGCTAGAAAAAATGGGCAAACATTGCGAAAAATACATAAAAATTAATTAAAATGAAAAACGACAAAAATTACTTAAAATGGTACATTGTTATTCGAAATACCAACAAGATAATCAATTATTTTTAAAAATGGCAAAATATTGTTAAAAATGATAAAGAATTGCTAAATTTCAGCATAAATTAAAACTATAATAAAAAAAGAAAAAAACGCAAAAAATTCAAAAAAAAGTGGACAAAAAAAAGGAAAAGGGGGAAAAAATAACAAAAAGTACAAAAAAAAAATGTCAAACAAGACAAAGTAAAGAGAAAAAATGAAAAATTTGCCACAAAAGTTAAAAAAAAAGTAAAAAAACGGCAAGACAAGTTTTAAAGAAGCAAAAAAAGTGGCAAAAAGGAATAAAACAAGCAACAAAAAAGGTAAAAAGCAACAACAAAAAGGCAAAATAGAAGCCAAATAAAGGCAAAAAAGATCAAAAAAGCTCAAAAACAAAATACGCCAACAAAATAAAAAAAAAATAAAAAAGGCAAAACAGAGGAAAAATAAAGGCAAAAATGGCAAAAAAAGGGAAAGGGAAAAAATCAGCAGAAAGTCCAGAAAAAGTCCAAATAAGATAAAGTAAAGTAAAAAAGAAAAATCCGTCAAAAAAGGAAAAAAACATTCAAAAAAGTTCTAAAAAGTCCAAAAAATATAGCAAATAAAGGGAAATAACCAAAATACGCAAAAAAAGTAAAAAAAGAAGCAAAATAGTATGAAACTAAAAACTAAAAAAAACCACAAAAAGGCAAAAAGTTCAAAAAGTTAATCAAAAAAAGGGCAAAAAGGTTAAAGAACGGAAAAAAGGGTAAAAACAAAATTAAAAATGTCCAAAAAAGTCGTAAAAGGGCAAAAAACGTCAAAATAGTAAAAAAAAGAAAAATAATTTGAAAATTAAAACCAAATGGACAAAAAATTCCAAAAATAGACCAAAGAGAAGTAAAAAAGCAACAAAAAAGGTAGAAAAAGCAACAACAAAGGCAAAAAGGACAAAAAAGTAAAAAAAAATTTAAAACCGGTCGAAAAGGCGTAAAAAGGCAAATAAAAAATGGAAAAAAAGGTAAAAAAGAACGAAATAAAGCTAAAATAAAGCCAAAATAAAGAGAGGCAAAAAAAGCAAAAAAAGTTTTAAAAAACCAAAAAAAAGGTGTAAAAAGGCAACCAAAAAAAGGGGCGGAGGAAATTTCGACACTAAGCAGGTAGCCACTAAAATTTAATGGCAATTTTCGACACCAGCCCCAATTTTCATTTTTATCTTACAGGTATATTCGACACCAAATAAATATAGCTGCGACATAAATAAAATACCATAATTAATTAATTTATTTATTTTAATAAAAATAATGTACATTTTTATTTCTTTATACTGTAATAATATCTGAATATAATACAACTAGTACCTAATTTTTGTACATTTTACCGTTAATATACTTGTATACAATGATTTATGTGCTATTATAGGAATGATAAGATATAGCTTTTATAAAATCTAACCTACGTATTTGTTGGGATCGTAGTTTATCCAACATTTTCTCCAAAAATGCCAATTTAGCCTTAAAGGTAGTATCTCTGATTTTTGCTGGTATTTGTAAACTATTTATTTTGACATAAGTATGGAGGGTATAGAAGGAGGCACATCGCAACGTTAGAAAAAGGGAACCAATTTTGGAAGCCAGTTGGTGGCGCTGTTGATCGACTGTTGATGACAGTTTAAGCGAGTTTTGACATTTCCTTTGACTTTTTTTCAAATAATAATTTTAATTCATTACGTAAACTTTTAAAAGATTTGTATTTTATAAAAATTGGGTGTCTCATTAAATAAAAAACGTTATTTGAGATTATGGATCTAATCAATCTACAAACAGTTTTTCAACATACGATCGTCAGCGCCGCGTCGGTTATTTTATATACCATTAGTTGCGTATAAAATGTTGCCCACATTTTAAACGTGTTGTCCATTAGAGATTGCCCTCCTTCTATACGCTCCATAGACATAAGTGTCTACTTGAAATTATTTTAACTTTTCAATAAAAATAAAAATAGAAGGATGCGTTGAATAAAAAGAAGAATTAAATCTCGAATGAAATGATTCACAGGCATTCGTGGTCCTCGCAATAGACGGATTGTGATTAGACCATATGTGTGGTGGAAATAGAGCGCTATCGATTATGTAATTTTCCAGTAAATAATCTGCATATATATCAAGTGATGCGTTTTTAGGTTTATATGACATTAAATCATACACAAAGCATTCTTCAACTGCTACTGGATTTAAATAAGTTAAACCAAACGTATGCCTTAACCATTTTCCAATTTCTGAATTTGTATCCTTATATTCTTGTACCAAACCCAAAGATTGAATTTTTTTAAACCAGTTTTGATGTAAGTGAAAACGGCATCCACTAATTTTTACATTGGGCCACATATACAATAAAGCACAGTGAATTGTTTTTTCAAAGTCCACAAATATTTCAGTTGGCTCTAATGATAATTGAAATGTTTCAAAAATCTTAAGACTTTAATAAAGAAAATAAATTTTTGTATGTCATTGACAATTTGTCCCTTAACAAACAGTATGCTAAAGGACATAATGTCCATTTTCCAAGCAATGTATAGTAAATAATTGGAGAAAAAATTTGGTACTGTATGAAAATGTACCATCCATATACAAAGTTTTTAATTTACACAACAAACGAATATTTGTTGCGCATGAAAATACAATTACATTTAATTCAGGATGATTTAAAAACAAAAAACTTTCATTGCGGCAGGTTTTAGGAGAATAATTAATAACCGCGTTATGAACCTCTGATATGCTTCTTGGTAACGGACCTGGTAACAGTTTACGACGACAGTTGTAAATGTTCTTTCTTATGCTAGCTATGTCAGGAACCGTCAGCAAATTGGCATCACACTCAGCAACAGCAGTTCTTGTAATTTTGGCAGGCTTTTCTGATATGTCCTCTTCGGCTTTTCTTTTACATGCATTGGTTACCATCTTTACTTCAAGTTTTTTGGATCGGCTTCATGATTATGTACCAAATCACTTCTTGCGATGATGAGGTCATCACAGCCTATTGTAAACACTTTTGCGGAACACTTTGGATGCAGCGCCAAAATATCTCGCCGCTTTTTAACACTTTCTGTTTCGAGAACGAATGATGCTCCACCACTAATAAATCTCGACCACGGGAACTTTTTATTAAACTCATTTTTATAATATCCGTATACGTGCACAAGTCAACGTCAAACAAGAAATAAATTAAACTGAATAATTTTCCTATAAATTTAGTCACAAGTACACAAGTAACAATAAATATTGGGACAACCCAACTAATTACCTGCCTACCTGCTTTATGGCGTGGTGTCGAAATTTCCTATAATAAAATTTGACCCTTCCGATTACCACAGGTACAAACACAATTTGGTGTCGAAAGTTCGCCCGCCGAAAAAAAGATAAAAAGGGTTAAAAAAAACTTTAAAAAAGGAGCAAAAAAGTTAAAAAAGAAAAAGGAAAAAAGGGTCAAAACAAAAACAAAACAATTGGTTGCGTCACCCCAAAACTTTCCCGACGAGTATCCAAAGACGAATAGTTTTTCAGATATTTAATGTTAAAGTTTAAAATTTTGACATTTTTTTTATTTTTTGACAGGTGACAGTTGGAGAAATAATTTTGACTATTCTGAATAGAGTTTTTCAATTGCTTTCAAATGTCATATTTCAAGTCAAATTCCGTGACATATTGTATCTGTCATTTTTTGATAGTGACACTTCTGTTTGAGAGATATCGTACAAAAACTAATGGGTTTTTCTGACCGGTAACCCAAACCCATATACCAAATTTTAGCTCAATCGTATTTAACGTGTGGCCTCTATCGTGGAAGAATACACACAGACAGACAGGCAGACTTTAATTTAGAAATGGTCTTAATCATCTCAGGTAACCTCAAAATGGATATTTCCATCTTTATCTCGAAAATTTTAGTTCGTTCACAATACTTTCCCTTTTCGGAGGTGGGTCGGGAAAGTAAAACATACAGGGTAATTCCTTTAGAGGGGAGTGGCTCTCCCCCGTGAGGGAGTGCAAATATTTTTTATTATGTGTCTCCAAGTAATTTAATTAGAAAAAGGAGATAAAGTATAAATGATTTATCTGAAATTAATGTCTACGGATTTTAATTAAAAACAAAAATTAAATTTGGATACCTAATTTTATTTTTGAAAAGTTTGAAAAACCGGAGGGAAGTAAACGGGTACAGAAAATAAACTTTTATTTATTCAGACATCAACGCGGACGAAGTCGCGGGCAAAAGCTAGTATTATATATATCTGTGGATTTAACTGATTATTTTTTTTCTAAAATTTGATTTTGTAGCTGTCAAAATCAAAATATTTTATAAAATCAAATTTTATAACTATCAACGCAAAAATTGACAAAATTGGCAAAACTTCAAATTTTGTGACATAAACGTCATTTATCAAATAACACAAAACGTCATTTTTTTTAGCTGTCAATCAAAATTTTGTAACAAATAACGTCATTTGTCAACTGTTAAATATTCCGGTAGTTTTTCATCGATAGACCTTAGCATATGCGATTCCAAATTACTCCCTTCACTTAACTGGACTGCCCTAGATGACCTTTATGACAGCAATCACTTCCCAATTATTATTTCCTACATATCTGATTCCCGGAAGGCCGTACCTTGGTGGAATGATCAGTGTAAAACTGCAGTGCAAGACAGTAAGGCTGCATTAAATAGATATCGACGAATAAGGACCAATGACAGTTTAATCAATTTTAAAAACCTTAAGGCCAGAGCAAAATATATACTTAAACAAAGTAAAAGAGATTCATATGTCTCCTCTTTGACGTGTGATACATCATCTAACAAGGTCTGGGCAAAAATTAGACAGTTGCAGGGCCGAAAAACGATCATGAAAATACCAGCATTAACATATCAAGGAAGAATTACTACCGACAATCAAAATATTGCCACTGCATTAGCGGAAACCTTCCATAAAAAAATTATTAATGAAAATAAGAACTATGCGAATTTGAATACTCTAAGTAAACCTACTTCATCCATTTCATACCCCAACACTAAAGACGTCAATTCCATAAATCTTTCTTTTACATTAAAAGGAATTTCAACTACCCTTTCTACTTCCAAAAATTCTGCTGCTGGTCCTGACGACATACTGTAACGGTCCGGTTTCCTAACTGAGACTCCAATATTTTGATAGCCCCCGTAGAGTTAAATTATATTATTTACACCTACCTTGAACTAGTTTCACAATATTCCTTCGTTCGTATTCGTGTTATTGCCCTGTATATCCGTTTTTGTCATTTTAAGAACGATGTTTAAATATCCATTAGTTTTAGGCATCCTAAAAGTAAATACAGACCTTTCGTTTTATATATATCGGTAAATTTTCTCACGTTCGCCTTGCTTAGTATTTAGGCTTTCTTACCTTTTTATTAGTCATTTTTCCCGCGTGAATTTCTGTGCTGTTTGCTTAATCACGAATGTTTACCCTTTTTCATGGGCCTTGTTTATTTTGGTAAGTTATTCATGTGGAAAAGTAAGGTTAGTTGTGGCTGATTGTCCGACGTGAGTGAAGGGTTCTTGTGGTAGCCTCGTTTAGGATTGGTACTAGCTCGGATATGTTCACGTTTATCTTTCTTTGGAGTTGAGTGTCGACTCGAGTAACTTTAGTGTTTGGCTTATTTCAGATTTCTGAAGAGAGCTAGATTAAGTTCGGAATTATGGGTGTGTTCTGTTGTTCCGGATTCCATTCAGAGTTACTCGGAGTGGTTTTATACCGTGCCAGGGTAGATGTTCAAGTTGGTAGAACTTTCGCAGTTGGATGTATTGTCTAGGTAGGGTGTGGTCATGGTTAATTTTGTGGTTGGTCGTTTCGTCTGAGTGACGGCGAGATCGTGACGCGATTGGTTAGAGGAGAGAAGTTGTTGACAGTTGCTGGTAATAAGAGTACAATTTTTGTTTGTGGACTTAGGCGTGTGAAAATCTTTGTTGGCGAAGCATCCTTTGTGGATTGAGGCTTTATGTGACTGTGGATGTCATCTTCCTTGGGAAGGATTATTACCTCGATTCCTACTTTTATGTGAGTTAAGACGTCTCTTGGAGCTATTTTTGGATAGAGATTTGTTGTACGACGCCATAACTCAACGGCACGTGTCGCCGGATAATTTATGGATTGCTGTTCCATCGTAGCCACTCAACGATATCTGTTATTGTCTTGGTAGTGTACTCTTAAAGATTTTATGAGATTTGATCCCTATTCTACGAATAGGTAAGTTGTTTTTTTTCCTTTTTATGTAATTTGCCGGTTTCTCCTTTGGTCTTACTTTCATCTGACCGCTAGTAGTATTTTAATATCAGGGTTTATGATTTTCTTTTGTGGGTTCTCTTTGCAAAAAGGAGAGAAAAAAATAGCTAAAATGGTCATTTGTAGTTGATTAACGTTTTTCTTTTTTTATTAACTATTTTAGGGTTCTTTGGACGGGCTGGGCTGACTTTCTTTGGATGGGCTAACTTTTTCTGACGGGCTCATTTACTGGTAGTCTCATTTCCTTTGTGGGCTTATTTTGCAAGCGTGCAGTTCAAGATCAACTGGAGGATTGATTCTCTTGTGGAGGACTACTTTGTCAAGTGTAGTATATTAATGACCATATGTATCAGCTAAGTCTTAGACTATAAACGTGCATGTTTTAGTACTGGGGTTATTTAATTTAGAACTATCGGTTATTTTATTTTTACATCAATTAATCACAAAAGCACCTGTTTTAGTATTGAGGTAATTTAATTTAGATTGTAAATTAAACATTGTAGGGGCGATTTACGCATAATTAATAATTATTTCGATTAATATTTTTGTTGTAAAGCGGAAATTAACGGATAGCTTTTATCTAAAACGACATCAACGTATGATATATATTAGAAATATTCCTCGCTTTTGGTACCAAAACCGTCGATAGTAACAATTTACAATTTCGGGTTACTTTTCTTAATCTCCGCTATCAATGATTTTGTGATTCTCTTTGAATTTGTATATATAAGACATGCGCTACATCTTATTGTGAAGTTTACTTTTATTTACTACCACTTGTCGCGGACTTGTAATAATATATATTTTTTTTATAACCTTTGGGGGGGGGGGGGGGGAAGTTTACTCACTAAATTTACACGAATAAATTTTTATGTGTATTGGAATGCATTGTCTATGATTTACCTTATTTAGCCATTTAGGGGTAAGATAATTGTGAATTCTGGTGACGTTACAACGGCTTGGCGCCCATTTATTTTTTTTATATTTTCGATCATTTATTTAACCCACTCCCATCTCCACTACAGAGTGACACCGATGGCTTAACGGTTGAGATCGACAACCCATACACATTGTAACTCCGGGTTTGGAGGTTACAATACCTTTCATCTTTCTAAAAAAGTTGTCAATTTTTAGCCTCAAAAAATTATTAGATTTGTTTAACAGTATATGGATTAACAAGAAGTTCCCAAACTTATGGCGCGAATCTACTCTACTCCCATTCAAAAAGCTAGACAAACCCTCAAAAAATCCTAACTCTTACAGACCAGTTTCACTGACGAACACAATGTGCAAACTATTAGAAAAATTGGTAAATAATAGGCTTCGATGGCTCCTGTAAAAGTACAAAATAATAACACCAGAACAATCAGGTTTTAGGTCGCAGCGAAGTACCTTTTACAACCTGGTAGTCTTACAGTCATATATTGTTGATGCTTTTAATAACAACCAAGACGTCATTGCAACATTTTTCGATATCGAGAGTGCGTTCGACACTGTTCTTAAAACTGTCATACTAAGAAAACTAAAAGAAATCAATCTCACAGGTAATATTTTCTACTTCATCAAAAACTTTTTGTCAAATTGGACCTATAAAGTATCCACCAATGGAAAAATATCATCCATATATAATCAAGAAAACGGTGTTCCTCAGGGATCTGTGCTGAGCCCAACGCTTTTTATACTAGCTATCAATGACATTTGCAGAAACATCAATGCTCCAGTAAAATTTGCTCTTTATGCCGACGATTTGGTTCTATTTTGCAGAGGAAAGTCCGTCCAGGCCACTTCTAACCTAATTCAAAAAGCAGTAAATCAAATCTTGCAGTGAAACTGGATTTCAATTCTCATCTACCAAATCAAAAACGATAAAGTTTAGCCGAAGACCCTCATGTAAATTGAATCCAGAAATTATATTAAATGGGGAAAAACTTGAAGTTGTAAACCACTATAAAATCTTAGGGATAACCTTTGATAGTAAATTAAATTGGAAACACCATATAGAGAGTATTAGAAACAGCAGCTTAAGTAAACTTAATCTCTTAAAAACACTTTCAAGTCAACAGTGGGGAGCAGAAGAAGAAGTCCTACTAAAAGTGTACAAAGCACTGATTCGTTCCAAGCTGGATTATGGATGTTTTATTTATATGACTGCCGTAGAATCAGACTTAAGAAAACTAAATACAATCCACAACACAGCTATCCGAATCTGCCTTGGAGCCTTCCTTTCCAGTCCAATAGAGAGCTTATATTGTGAAGCTAGTGAATCGCCATTATGGCTTAGACGTCAGCGTCTTCTGCTATCATACGCTGCAACATTATCAAGCAATTGTCAAAATCCTGCATACAGTTTAATAAGCCTGTCCCATACAACCCCAACTAGTAAAACTAAAATAGACTCACTTTCTAAAATTATATCTCAACTTTTGGATAATATAGACTTGACAGTAACTTTACCAAGACCAATATCCCCCATACCACCCTGGACAAAAATTATACCAAAAATTAGCACATTGTTGTGTAACTATTCTAAAGAAGAAACCCCCAACACACTTCTGAGACAAGCATTCCTCCACATAATCAACCAAACATCCTTTGACAAAATTCTATATACAGACGCCTCAAAAAGCGAAAATAGTATTGGAAGCGCAGTCACTTCTAGTAACTCTGTCATACCTTCCTTTACTAGTATCCATACTGGGGAAATGTTTGCCATACTACAAGCAATAAAACACTTAACTCCAGAATATAATGAAGTGACCATCTGTACAGATTCTCTTGCTTCAATCAACACCATTAAAAACACCTATACTAGTCATCCTCTTGCACAAGCTATTCATGAAATCTATTCCAAATTATCCTCTCAAGGTGTAACAATAACCCTTATTCTGGGTACCCTCCCATGTAAGAATTTCTGGAAATGAATTGGCTGATTGCTTAGCTAAAGATGCCACATCTTCAATAACAACCCTAGAGAAAATCCAACTATGTCACGATGTTAAGATGTTTTTTAAACGCCTAATAAATATTTCCTGGCAAAACCACTGGACTAGTAATCAAACCAAACTGCATGAAATTAGACCATCGGTAAACCACATAAGCCTTCCCAGAATGTCCAGAAGAGACCGAATAATCATCAGAAGACTGCGTATAGGCCACATAAGGCTTACACATGGATATTTAATGACATCTGCAGAACCTCCCACATGCTGATTGTGCGACAGTCCACTAACGGTGAAACATTTCCTGTTGGACTGCCTACAGTATTTCGAAGAACGGAGAAACAATAACTTGAAACAAACTCTTCCAGATGTTCTAAATAGTGAATTGTGCAATGTAATCTTTATAAAAGATATAAACTTGTACGATAAAATATAGGAATAAGTCAAATTGTAACATTGTGACCGTGTCAATGGCCTAGATGGTAAAAAAAAAAAAATATATATAAATGTGAAAATTTGAAGTAACTGGACATTCATGTCAATTTTCACTGGTCAAAATTGAAAATATTTGGAAAAACTTCAATATTTGTGATATTATTTTATGTCAAAATTTGTGACGTCAATGTCATTTTAACTCCATTTTAACTTCATACATCATACAAACGTCGAAATTGACAAATTTGATGTAACTGGACATTTTGTGACTTATGTCAATTTTCACCTGTCAAGACGGATTTCCACTAGCCAATTTTATTGGTCTATTTCGAATTAATTTTCAAAATCGACCAATAGAATTGGATACAGAAAATCCGCCTGCAGATTTTCCACCTAGTAAATTCAAAATATTTAACAAAACGTCCAACTTTGTAACAAATGTGATTTTAACGTCATTTCTAAAGTGTCAAATATTATAAATGTGAAAATTGTCAAATTTGAAATAACTGGAATTTATTTTTTAATGTCAAATTTGATATAAATGGATATTTTGTGACATATGTTAATTTACACCGGTAAAAATTTAAAATGTTTAAAAAAAAATAGCTTTTAAAAAATATGCTATTTGGATAAATTTCACTGGAATATTATCCAGAAAATACAAAATAATTTATATTCTTTTAAAATTATTAATATTATACTTTCAGTTCATACTAATGTCTATTATTGCATTTTTTTAATATTTTATAATCTAAAAATAGATTTAAAATCAACACAATATTATTCCATCTGTCTCTCAGACTTTTTTTTGTCTACTTGCAAAATACAGTTAACAAAAACAAAATACATAAGCGATTGTTGCTATGCAAGCTTATCTTTCTCTCATATTTATTATCCCATCATTATTGTTAGACAAAGGTGGGAAATAAAACTATCTTCCCACTTCGTGTATAACAACAGACTAAAATATATTCAAATTATACAGTAATACCAACATTGAATTTAATAGGTGATTTTGATGTCAAACAAAAATAACACCCCCACTAAATCAAAACTTATAGAGGTTTATAGAGACCCAACCCATTTACAAATTTATTTAATTTCTGTACATTTAGACTTTTTGTCAATATGTCAGCAATCTTTCCTTCAGTGGACAAATAAACTTATTTTGAGAAAATTATTCGATATTGCTTCCCTTACAAAGTGGTAGCGAATATCTATATGTTTAGACCGCTTATGGTGCACAGGATTATTAGCTAATTTTTGTGCGCTCATATTATATATAGTAATACACATATCTCTTTGCATTAATTCACCCATTAAGTTTCGCAGATACAAAGCTTCTTTTGCAGCATCTGAAAGGGCCATATACTCTGCCTCTGTGCTTGACAGTGCTACCGTCCTTTGTTTGCGGCTTTCCCATGATATGGCACTGTCAGAAAGTTTAAAAACAAACCCTGTATAGGATTTACTATCTATCTTATCACCACCCCAATCTGCATCTACGAAGCCTAACATTTCAAAATTCGATTTTTTATACACTAAACCAAAATCTTTAGTACCCTGCAAATACTTTAGTACACGTTTTGCATGTTTCCAATGCTTTACATTAAAGTTATTATTAAACTGGCTCAGAAAACTTACTGAATGTGAAATGTCGGGCCACGTCAACACTGACAAATACATTAAACACCCTATAAGTTGTTGATATGGTAAATTCTTACAATTTTCTGTCTGAATATCAACATCAAAATTCAAGTTAGTTTCAAGAGGTGTAGGAGGTTTACAATCAAACATATCAAATCTCTTTAGTATTTGATTTGTATAATCTTTTTGATCTAGAACAATTATTCCCTTTTCCAAATCTCTTGTAATAGTCATCCCTAAACATTGTTGCAATTCACCCAAATCTTTTAGTTTAAATTTTTTATTCAGTTCTAGCTTCAAAGATTCTACTTCTAAAGAGTCATTAGAAAAAAACAAAAAAGTTATCTACGTATAGAGCTACTATTGTTAGCAGTTTATTTTTAATTTTTATGAATACACAGTACTCAATTTCTGATTTTTTATAACCAAGTTTAGCAATTACTTGATCTACATTCTCATACCAAATTCTAGCAGATTGTTTCAAAACGTAAATGGCTCTTTTTAATTTACAAACCTTATGTTCACTATTAGAGATTTTGAAACCTTCAGGTTGTTCCATAAACAACAATTCATTTAAATGACCATTTAAAAATGCAGTCATAACATCGAGATGAGTTATACTTAAATCTAACTGAACAGATAATGCAATAAGTAATCTTAGTGTGGAATGTCTTACCACAGGCGAAAAAGTTTCTTCATAATCAACACCGTGTATTTGTGTGAAACCTTTTGCAACAAGCCTAGCTCGGTAACGCGCACTTCCATCACCTTTTCTTTTTGAAAACCCATTTACACTGTACCACATTTTTACCTTCTGGTCTCTCAGTAATCTCCCAAGCATCATTCTCCATAAAAGAATGATATTCTTCCATCATTGCTTGTCGCCATTTCTCCTTGTCTGATCTCGAGATTGCTTCACTAACACTAAGCGGATCATCACTAGCGCTTATTTCACTATCAGAACACATGTAAGTCACATAATCTGGGAACTGCTTTTCTTTCTTCTCTCGACGAGATTTTCTTACATGTTCGGGAAATTCAACAGCTACTTCTGAAATGTCCCAAGCAGCAAGCTGTCGTTATTTTGACGACATTTTTTCGTCATTTTTTTGAGGTTAGGACGTCATTTGGACTTTTAAAATGACGTCATTTATGACGATAGGATCACGTGATTATGTCACAGCCCAGTAACGTGATTTCATAACGTTAAAAGGACGTCACTGTATGACGTATTAAAGACGGCAGTGTATGGCGTAAAAAGGACGTCATTGCATGACGTAAAAGGACGTCATTGTATGACGCAAAAATCACGTGAATTTATGACGTAAAAGGGTCTCATTTTATACCATACAAATATGTGATTTTCTGACATAAAAATGTCATATAAAAATGAGGATACAATTAACTTTTATACATACGTCAACTTGGCTATTTTTTCATTTTATACATCCAATAAGATTTGTTCTGGAATCCGGAGTGTTGTTTATTTGACCAGCTTTTCAAACTTGTCTGGTCACCTGCATGTCAAAATTCCATATTCTATAGTAAAATGCAACATATACAAAACAACATTTTCTGTCAATTAAAAAAGGTGAATATTTCATTTTAATGTATTTATATTAGCATAAAACAACTGATTTAATAAAAAAGTTTGACACTTTCAGTATAAAAGGTGGGGTTTTGGGACTTTTTTTTGTAAAAAAAAATTTTTCCTAAACTAAAATGCGTTTATTAAAAACAAAAGAAATACGTTTATTGTATTTAACATAAATGAATATTCTAAAGATACACATTTTTTTACATAATTCACAAACATCCCAGTAGATGAAGCAATCTACTTAAGTCGGTACCATATGGAAAACTTTTTTATTATTAGTTTTATAAAAAAACTTGTTCTTCATAAAATTTCTGCATGGTATAAAACCTAAAATACAACCAATAAGATATAAAATTTTTCAGTCGTATACGAGGTGTGCCAAAAAATGTGAATCTTGTATCAGAGTAAATTACGTTTGCTTGTAACAACATCAAAAATTGGTAGAAAAAAATATATTTACAATTGAAATGTATTGAAATATATAGTCATAAGTGACATCAAATAAAACTAAAATGTAATTATGTTATTGTAAAAAGTTTCAAAAAAATAAAAATCTTATTTATTAATGCACATGGATATTATTGCATATCTGAACGTAGTTGACTTTATAACAAATTTCGATATTGTCAAAAATGAGGGTACTTGCATATTTCACATTCACAATTTACATTTTTTGACAAATCTCGTATATACGACTGAAGTATACTATAAAAAAAAACAAGTAAATAATCAAAGTTAATGCATGAGAAATAATTTATATAATACTGACTTTTATTTACGAATAGATTTGAAAATTGCTTTAAAATACCTATAAAAAACTCACACAAAAACATTTTTTTAGCCTGTAATACCAGGTAAAAGCAGGTTATTAAAATTATCAGATTTTAAAAATAAATATTTTTGATAGGAAAACTGATTTTTTGACAAAATACGAATTTTTACTGAAGAGACATTGAAAAATCTTCCAAGTTAAATATATCGAAAAATGTCGTAAAAATGACGTTGGCTAAAAAATGTACTAAAAATATAGGTAGACTTAAAAAATATAAACTTGTTAAAAACGGTTTTTTACAGAATGCAGAACATTTAAATTTTAAAAAGTTTAAAAAGTTAAAAATGACGAAAAACTGCTGTAAAAGTGACGACACTAAAAATGTAAATCAAGTATAAGTCGATGTAAATATTGATCTAAGAAATTTAAAAATCCACTGCGTTGATCTTTTATTGAAGTCTAAATTACTGAATTTATTAATAAATAATTCAAATTAAATGTGTTTACATATTTATATTCCGCCATTTTACATGCATGCACACTTAAAAGCTGAGTAGCAACTCAATATAAGTAAAAAAAATTTAATTCTTGGTATAGGTCTTTGAAGATAAATAAAATAAAAATTACTGTTGCTAAACTTACCTCTTAATTTTTAATTGATTCACAATCGTAACAAGGTCGTACACAGATACACAAAAAAACCAACCATTCCAATCAGCAGTCATTATACAATATGAATTTGTTTGTCTGCTCGGCTGGCTCGGCATCACTTACACTTCCCAGTGATGCCATCTTCACGAGAAATAAATACTCAAATTATATGACAAAAATGACGAAAAAATGTTGTAAAAATTACGACACGAAAAAATGTAAATCAAGTATAAGTCGATGTTAATACTCATAAATATGAATTATTTGCATTAAATTTTTAATTAAAACAATATATATTTATTTTTTCTAAAATGTCGAAAAAATCTCATAAAAATGACGTGATCTCTATGATGTCTACTAGACGTCCAAAAATGATCGGCATAAATCACGTCATTTATTGGTAAAATGACGTCTCGGACCAAAAATGACGAAAAATCCACGTCAAATTGACGACATCTTGCTGCTTGGGGTATTCAGCATTTTCTGGTTCATCGAGATTAAATTGTTGCTCGCTTTGATTTACAGAAGTATTCGACAATTCATCTTCATTTTGTTCAGGATTATCCCCCACTGAATCCGATTTTTCTTCAATGGAGATCTCAACAGTGTCATTTTTACAATTTTTCATGATTATAACATCTCTACTGATCTTTATCTCTCCTGTTTCAGGATTGTACACCCTATATCCTTTTGTACTTTCACCATAACCAACTAAAATCATTTCCTTGGCCTTTTCATCCCATTTTCGTCTTTCTTGTTTAGCTGTATGAACCATTACTTTACTTCCAAATATTCTAATATTTTTTAAGTCAGGTTTTTTGTTATGCCAAACTTTAAATGGTGTTTTGCCATTTAGACCTGATGCTATTGATCTATTTCGTAGATACATAGCTGTATACGATGCTTCAGCCCAAATTTTTTTGTAAGGCCAGCATCAGATAACATACATCTTGCTTTCTCAATTAGTGTGCGGTTAAGCCTTTCAGACATGCCATTTTGTTTTGGGGTGTAACTATTTGTTGCCTGGTGGATTATACCATTATGTGTTAATACTAGTTTATTAAGGTTTGTATATAATCAGAATGGCGTTTTGGCGACCATTTGAAACAGCATTTCGAGATGATGTAATGGTGGAATGTATTGAAATAGCGCCGGAAATTGAATTGGCACCGCCAAATGAATTAGAACTAAATAATACGGATGATAATATTGATGATGCCGAATTTAAAAACAAAGATTTACATGTCCAGTGTCAACATGTTGTTTTAAATATGTTGCGAGGACACTCCGGTCGTTGCGGGTCACTTTGGCGCCTTAGTCCAGGTTTCGGATTGCCTCGGGCGCCACCTTCCGTTTAGAGTGTGAAGGCCACTGCACGGGCAGCGTCAGTGGAGAAAGAAATACTCCAGGGGTCGTTATGGTATCGACCAAAATCACTGGCGGCCAGAAGGGCGGTCTTTACTTGCCCTACTTGGTTGCGTAACCTGGGTATTAGCTGCTAGGATGTTAAAATAGAAACAAATAATAATAAATAAAACTTTTATTTATTACCAATAAAATCCGGCGGAGAAAAGGTGTGTAACGGACGATTGGCTTTGCGGCGTGGTGTAGTCGGACTGACGGTTCTGGACTCCGGTACAACTTGAACTTGGCTTCAGCTTGACCTATCTCTAAAGGTCGACGGACTGCACTGCTGTTCCAATTGGGACGGCCACAGCAAGTCTGGCTTCTCGCTGCCTCTGCCGCTGCCGAGTGCCGACAACGGTATGAATTGCCGTACTCGGTACGAACTTCGGCATCTAAGAAACAGAGACGAGAGTGTCCCCATCTGCATGGCGACGGTTCAACTGGTACGACTGGTCTTTTATTCACAATTTTAATTTAATCTTACTCCAGTGCCGTGCGCGATTTAATTTATATATTTTAAATAATACGGAAAAAAGTAACTTTGTTACAATGTACGCGTGTTTGAAAAAAGAAAAAGCTGGAATTACGGATAATGAGGAAACTGTTCAATTTTTTTGTATAAGGAATGATTTTATTTTATTACTTCATTTTTCTCCCTATACAAATTTTATATGCACGCCCGTTTCGGCATACCGCCCACAATCAATTGTGACTGTTATAGTAGCACGCGTCCTCAAACTGAGAATGGAAGAACTATACCAACAATGAATTTAATCTGTGGTTTTGATGTCAAACAAAAATAACAATTATAAGAGACAAAAAATATAGATATGTTTTCTTCCCACTACGATGCTTAATTCAAGGCTATTTACATCCCACGTCACATGTCTCCTACCAATAAAAAACCTTACTCTCCGTTAGAACTCAGAGCACAATCATTCTCTCGCATACCGACTGTGAAAGGATGCAGTCGCATTCAATAGAGCAAAAAAGTTTCTTCGCATAAATAAAATGGCGGGTAATTAACCGCACCCAAAAATATTTCTGAGTTTTCATAACAAAACATTCATATTGGTTTAACTTCTACCTAAAAAGTTTGGTCCTTCGAGAAAATCCAAGAATTTATTTAATCACGCTGGCAGTCTAGTGTTCTTTCAACAGTTATGAATACTAATATTATTTTGACTAAAAGCTATAAAATTAATTCTTTTCCGTTTTTGCAGATCCAAAAAAACCATATTTTTATCTGGTATTAATTTTTTTTTTATTTAATAAACGTTTCTATATTTTTAACTTCAGTTTAATCCATTGCATTAAGAAATTAAGGGTTTTCGTTGAAAATTAAGTCCGTCTTTAATTAAAGTCCATCCAATTTAGGCGTTCGCAATTGCTCTCGCAACGTTTTCTTTTATCTAGACTAGACACTAACCATTAACTTCCACTAGAAATGAAAGAAAAAAAATAAAATAAAAAACCAAATCCACTCACTTCTCTTTGCAGCGAACACTCAACAATAATGGAAGAGTTTTCTACAGCGTGCAACTTCTCAGGTGATTTTTTATTTTAATTTTTGTGTTGTAAAAATAATGGTTTCAGAAAATATATAAAATGAAATTGTTTTGAGAAACATCGTTGGAAAAAATGGGAGCAAATGGGAAAACATGAGAAAAAATAAGAAAAACGAAAATTGGGTAAAATAAAGAATAATAGAGAAAAATGGGAAAATATAAACAAATAGGAAAAAATTGGGAAAATAAAGAAAACAGGAAAAGCTGATGAACAACAAGAAAATATAAAAAAGTGTAAAACAAAAAAAGGATAAAAATTGTAAAAAAATAGAAAAATCCAAAAAATAGTGAAAAATAGAGAACAAAATAGAAAAGTAGGGGAAAATAGTGAAAAGTCGGAAAAAAGGGCAAAATAGAGAAAATACGGGAATAATGAAAAACAGGAAAAAAATGAAGAAATAGGAATGAATGGGAAAAATAGTTAAAAACATGGAAACAGTCAGGAAAGTAGGGAAAAATGGGGAAAAATAGGTACAACTAAGGATAATAAATAGTAAAAAATAAGGAAAAATAAAGAAAATAGATAAAACTAATGGAAAACAGAAAAAAAAAGAAAGATATTCGAAAATTTAGGAGCAATACAGATAGTAGTAAACAATAGTGGAAAAAAATAGAGAAATATAGAAAAAAATTGATAAAAATTTTGTAAATCACGAAAAAATAGGGCAAAATAGTGAAAAATTGAGAAATTTTGAAAAAATAATGAAAAAAAGGTAAAATACCAAAAAAAAAAGAGTAAAATAGGGACATTTGGGAAAAATAGTAAAAAACAAGAAAAAATAGTAAAAACAGATTAAAACAGGAAAAACCGGGAAATTTGGCAAAGATCTTTAAAAAAAAAACAGGGAAATATTGAAAAAAAGGAAATTTAGGAAATATTGGAAAAAAACTAGAGAAAAATTGGGAAAATACAGAATAAATAATGAAAATGGGGAAAATGGTTAAAACAGTGAGGAAAATAGAGAAAAATAAGAAAAAATGAAGAAAATAGGAAAAAATTCGGAAAAATAAGTACAAATAGGAAAAAATAAGGAAAACAAAGAAAATAGGAAAACTAATAAAAAACCAGAAAAAGTAGAACGATATAGGAAAAAAAATAGGAAAAATAAAAAAAGTAGTAAAAATAAGTGGAAAATAGGGAACACATAAAGAAAAATTGGAAAAACTAGAGCAAAATAGGAAAAAATATATGGAAAAATGGAGCAAAATAAGGAAAAAGAGGAGCATTTGGGACTAATAGTGAAAAATAGGGAAAAGAAATTGGTTGTGTCAACCCAAAACTTTCCCGAAGAAAATAGGAAAAAATACGGAAAAATAAGTACAAATGGGGAAAAATAAGGAAATCCAAGAAAATAGGAAAACTAATAAAAAACAAGAAAAAACAGAACGATACAGAAAAAAAAAGGAAAAATAAAGAAAGTAGTAAATAGAAGTGAAAAATATGGAAAACATAAAGAAAAATATGGAAAACATAAAGAAATATTGGAAAAACTAGAGCAAAATCGGGAAAAATATATGGAAAAACAGGGCAAAATAAGGAAAAAGAGAAAAATTTGGGACTAATAGTGAAAAATAGGGAAAAGAAAACTGTTGTGTCGCCCCAAAACTTTCCCGACGAGTATCCACGAATAATTTTTCAGATATTTAATGTTAAAGTTTCAAATTTTTACATTTTTTTATTTTTGACATGTGACAGTTGAAAAAATAATTTCCACCGTTATGAAAAGAGTTTTTCAACAGCTTTCAAATGACATATTGAAAATCGAATTCCGTGATATATTACATCTGTCATTTTTTGATAATGACACTTGTGTTTGACAGATGTCATACAAATACTAAGGAGTTCTTCCAACGGGTAACCCAAACCCACATACCAAATTTCAGCTCAATCGGATTCATACTTTTTCAGATATTTAATGCTAAAGTTTCAAGTTTTGACCTTTTTTTTATTTTTGACAGGTGACAGTTGGAAAAATAATTTTGACTGTTCTAAATAGAGTTTTTTAAATCATAAAATTTGAAAAAGATCTGAGAAATGTAAAAACATAAAGATGGAAAGACTGAAAAAATCAATAATAAATCAGAAAAATCAATTAAAAAAAATTAAAACAATTAAAATAATATAAAAAAAAGAACAAAATAAAAAAGAACAGAAAAAATCAGAAGAAATCTTTATGAAAACTTAAAAACATTTAAAAATTTTAAAAATCAAGGAAATATCACAACATATCATAAAAATTTCATTAGATAAATAAAAAAAAATTAAACAGAAGAATATAAAAAAAGAACGTTGTCAGAAGAAAAAAAAATAAAAAAATAGTAGAAAAAAAAACAATAGGAATTTAAAAAATTAGAAAATTCAGCAAAATAAAAATAAAAGAAAAATCACAATTGTGACAATGACAAAAAAGTAAGAAAAATTAAAAAAAAATGAAAAAGAAACCCAGCGAAAATGAATAATAAATCAATAAAAAAAACTTAAAACAATTAAAATAATAAAAAAAAACCAAAACGAAAAAAAGAACAGAAAAAATCAGAAGAAAACTTTGAAAACTTCAAAACATTTAAAAATTTCAAAAATCAAGAAAATTTCAGAATATATAAAAATTTCATGAGATAAATAAAAAATAAATTAAACAGAAGAATATGAAAAAAAAGAAAATTGTCAGAAGAAAAAGAAAAACAATAAATAGTAAAAAAAAACAATAAGAATTTAAAAAAATTAGAAAAAAAAATTCAAACTTCAGTAAAGATTAGAATAAATTAAAAAATCATAAAACAAAAAAAAATCGTAAATTAAAAAAAAATTTAAATAAAAAAACGTTTAGATCATAATAAAATCCAAAAAAAAATTGAAAATCAAAAAAAAAAAAATAAAAAATTCGAAAATCACAAAAACCTTTAAAAAAATATAGGAGAAAACTTGAAAAATCAGAAAATTCAGCAAAATAAAAATAAAAGAAAAATCACAATTGTGACAATGACAAAAAAGTAAGAAAAATTAAAAAAAATAAAAAAAGAAAACCAGCAAAAATCAATAATAAATCAGAAAAATCAATTAATAAAAATTAAAACAATTAAAATAATATAAAAAAACCAAAACTAAAAAAAGAACAGAAAAAATCAGAAGAAAACTTTGAAAACTTCAAAACATTTAAAAATTTCAAAAATCAAGAAAATTTCAGAATATATCATAAAAATTTCATTAGATCAAAAAAAAAAAAAAATTAAACAGAAGAATATTTAAAAAAAAAGAAAATTGTCAGAAGAAAAAGAATAATAATAAATAGTAAAAAAAAAACAATAAGAATTTAAAAAAATTAGAAAAAAAATGCAAACTTCAGTAAAGATTAGAATAAATTAAACAATCATAAAACAAAAAAAAATCGTAAATTAAAAAGAAAAATTAAAAAAAAAAACTTTTAGATCATAATAAAATCTAAAAAAAAATTGAAAATCAAAAAAAAAATAAAAAATTCGAAAATCGCAAAAACCTTTAAAAAATGGAGGAGGAAACTAGAAAAATCAGAAAATGCAGAAAAATGAAAATAAAAGATAAATCACAAATGTGACAATGACAAAAAAGTAAGAAAAATTAAAAAAAAAATAAAAAAAGAAACCCAGCAAAAATCAATAATAAATCAGAAAAATCAATTAAAAAAAATTAAAACAATTAAAATAATATACAAAAAAAAACAAAAAAAAAGACCAGAAAAAATCAGAAGAAATCTTTATGAAAACTTCAAAACATTTAAAAATTTTAAAAATCAAGGAAATTTCACAATATATCATAAAAATTATAAAAAAAATAATGCATTAGATAAATAAAAAAAAATTCAAATATAATTACACATTAAACCATTAAAATAATATAAAAAAAAACCAAAACCACAAAAAGAACGTAAAAAATCAGAAGAAAACTTTGAAAACTTTGAAAATTTCAGAATATATCATAAAAATTTCATTAGATAAATAAAAAAAAATAAATAGAAAAGTATAAAAAAAGAAAATTGTCAGAAGAAAAAGAAAAATAATAAATAGTAAAAAAAAAACAATAAGAATTTAAAAAATCAGAAAAAATATGCAAAAATCAGTAAAGATTAGAATAAATTAAAAAATCATAAAACAAAAAAAATTATAAATCAAAAAATGTAAAAAACTTTTAAAAGGTTATAAACTTTTATTTATTTTTTGATTGTAAAAAATTCAATTCAAATATTTAATAGAACTTAGTGGCGCAATAATTTTATTAATAAAAATTTATAAACATTTACAGTGAAAATGGAACAGGATCGTACTTAGAAAAATTAAGTACAGTTTTATCAAAACATAAGAATATTCTATATGGTTGAATAAAAAAAAATGGGTATTTACAAAATAAAATAAAAAGTACAGGTCCGTATTTAAAAATATAGTTGAGGATGGCACTTTAAAGACGAAACGTCGTTTTAAAAAAATAGATACGATATATTAAGAGATATTTGAGATTATAATTTTTTTTCTACCTTTAAAAATAAAACCCAAATATCTCGGAAACCGGTCCTGATATTTTAATTTTGAAGAAAAAACCATTCAATTCATATTGAAAATACGTAACTATTTTTCCACGTTAACCAACTTTGTATCAATCAGTAGTATTGAATTAAATTTGCGTCACCCTGTATACAGTTTTGTAATTCCCATTTATCACATTATTAACTTTGTTATCAGTTTTAGTTCAATTACGAAATAATTTTCCTAAAAAAAAAACATACATTTAACTAACCTCTGCGGCGATATATGCGGGTATTACGCTCAACAATAATTGTTCCTGTTGCTCCTTTTCGCATTCTAACTTCACTCGGGATTCGATGCAAGTCCTTGTTCCCACAAAGGTCCTTCTGTGCGCCCCTTCTGTCATGTGTCTGTAATAAAGACCCGTACAACTTGCCGACACTAACATTACAGTTTCAGGGATGACCTGAAAGAGAAATAAATTAACTGTAAACATATATACAGGCTGTATCAAATAGGTAGGTCATAAATTGAATCATATATTCTGGTGTCAAAAATAACTGGATTGAACATAACTTGCCTTAATGCAAATGTGCACACAAAAAAAGTTGCCACCGGTCTTTATTTTAATTTGGAAATTATTTTTATTTTATTAAATTATTTTTTTGTAGTTAAAATTTAATATTAAAAATTTAAAAGAAATACTGTTAAATTTTTTATAAAAAACTATATAATTGTGATTTTTTTCAAAATTTTATTACAAAAATAGTGAAATTTTTAAAAGAAGAGTTCAAAGAAATTTGAAATTTTATTACGATTTAAAAAAAAATTTAATAACTTTGAAAATATTGAAACGGGATTTTTACCACTCGAAAGGTATCATAAAACTTTAAATTTACAATGTGTTTAAATTTCTTCGAATTTCAGATTGTAATTGTTATAACCAAAATAAATTTTTTTCATTTTTTTGTAATTATATTTAATCCAATATTATAAAACAAATGAAAATATTAAATAAAGTGTTTGAAAGGAATTAAAAAGTACTTAATGTG